>NTHP01000325.1:599551-723775 GCA_003416845.1 Oplegnathus fasciatus
TGCTTTGGTGAGATTTATTATTCATGATGTTGCGCTCATTTGTACAAATAAAAAGAAAGAGAGAGGTTAAGAGACAAGTTCTAACCCTGCCTGCTTTCTCACTGCTGCACACCTGGCCAATCACTGCCTGAAATGGCCCAGTTTGTTGGATTGTAGGTTTCGGAAAATTGCAAACATTGTCAACATTGTTTGACAATTCCAACGCCTTAAAGGTGTGGGAGGAGGGGAATGTCAGACGCTGTTTGATGATCTGAGAAGCACCAAGTCTGAATCATACTGACCCCTTGAATCTGTTTGATTTTCGTGTTTGCTCTTGGTGTCAAATGCTCGCAGCTGAAGAAATTGTGTATGATGGTGAAACAGCTCCAAAAGAATAAGTATTAAGGTATTATTATTAAGTATTATTTCCCTCGGTGTGATTTATCATCTGGATCAAATAGGAGTGCTGTGTTGGACATTACCAGTGGTGTAATAGTGTTTTATTATTTGCTCACTGCTGAAGCTCATTAAACCATCTCAGTATAATATCATATAGGCAAAGTTTGTAGTGTCAGTGGATGTCTAGATTCTGAACATGTAGACGTGCTGCAGCTGCTTCCAGTGACTCACATACACACACCCAGGCTTATATGACAACTAATCTTATGATGATAAAGATGGTATTATTTTTTTGAGTCATGATCATATGATGATACGTTAGCAGGTTGTTCTACAGTAGAAAACCTGCACTGCAGCTCTGCAGAGCTTGATGGGGAAAGACAAAGTTCTGACATTCATCACACCTCCAGTGAGTTTTTCTTTTAATAAAAAGTGGAGATTATTGAGGAAAATATTTTAATTAAAGGGAAGCGTTATCAGTCAGGTGCTGAGTAGTTATCACCAAGAATGAGGCAACAGGATCCCCTCTGGCAGGTGATAAAGACTAAGCTAACGCTCTGCAGCAGCAGTTAGTCATCGCTGTTCAATTGACTCAGAGGATTCATTAATTCACACAGCACCACATCATGGCTGCCACATGGAATAATCCCTGTTTAAACTCTTACCGTTACTGTGCAGTAGATTGCAAGATGAACTTTTCAGTCTTAAAGTGACGGCTGTGATTTTCTGTGGTTGACCTTTAGTAA
Organism: Oplegnathus fasciatus; assembly: GCA_003416845.1. Classification (NCBI taxonomy): domain Eukaryota; kingdom Metazoa; phylum Chordata; class Actinopteri; order Centrarchiformes; family Oplegnathidae; genus Oplegnathus; species Oplegnathus fasciatus. The sequence continues at coordinate 600,676 of NTHP01000325.1, forward strand.
CCCCAGGTGTCAGTTTAACATTTAAGGAACAAAACTATCACCTTTCTCATACTGTCAACCCACTGCATTGTTACTGTTTGCTGCCTCATAGTACACTACCGTATATTGCTACACTAAAACGGCCCATTTTCATTTCATGTTGCTTTTTCATTGACCCATGTGATAACAATGTTTAAAGGAGATAATAAGTTACAGATCTGGAGAATTAATTTATTGGTCCCATCATTTCCCAGAATACACTTGCAATGAGGATGTTCCTGTCGCCTAGCAACTCCTGGAGATAAAATTGGACAGCAGCCAAGCATGAAAGTCATTCCATAGAGCGAGGTAAAGAGGATACCATCTCTAGCCCTCACATTATGGGCTAGTGCTGATTTGAAGCCATTTATCTGCACAAATTTTTGAAAAACTGTATCTGCATGTAAATATTATTCAGAGATTGATAATAAAGATATGATTAAAGGACTGGTATGGACATGTTGTTGCAGTGTTGGAAAGTGTAAGAGAGATGGATTACGTCTGTTATATAAACTGACCCAAGTGAGCACAAGGTGTGAGTTCAACTTCAGTTCAATGCTTTAGCTCTATCATCCGTTTTTAGACTGAGCACTAAACACATCATTATAGCGTGCACAGACAGCCGCATTAGAACCAGACATGTCCATATGTAAGACATGTATGTTTACTAAACCTTCATTGTTAAACTATGAGTAAACTAGTATTTGTCTAAATGACTATAATCCATTTCTAAAGATAAATATAGTCAACAAAAGTGAAATTGCAATAACATCATTCGTACTGTATCTCAGCGGGGTGAGATAGTGAGGTTTACTGCATTAAAGGTACTTTCTGTTGCTGTGGCTGTTTAGACCTCTCCTAAAGTGAATAAATTCAGTCCTGTATTCTTAGTCAGTCAGTCAGCATACATACTAAATCTGGTTGAGTTTTGAGTGTGCCGAGATGTACACTGCCCAAAACTGAACAAAGCTGTTTCATACATACAGGTATACCTACCTAAATCGCAGGTGGGAGCAAGACAGGTACAGAAAAATCAACAAAAACAAAAAATGAATGAATGAAAATAAATATTTTGTTCTTTCTTGTCAGTTAGATGGATATCTCACAGCACACACGCTGCATCATTTCCTGTCAGTACAGAAGCGTAAAATTGATTTTTGCATACTAACTGCAAAAGTGTATACTATGACAAATAGTATACTGTATACATTAGTACCTAGTAAGTATACCATGGAAATTAGTATATAGCACATAGTGTATAGTGTGGAATTGGGAGAAAGACACACTTTTATGATCCTTTTGAGTATATCCAGGTTGGTGACCTCCCAGAATAGCTGCAGCAAACATCAACCTGAGCACAGTCTAATCAGCCAGAGTAACTGAAAACACCTGTGACACTTTAGGAGACAGTTCACAGACAGACACTCAGCACCAGTAAATTTGTTTTCAAGTACTACTTACTATTTTATGCACCACAATTTGTTTTCATTCATATCTACTTAATTCTAGTAGACAAAATATTCATTAAAAATGGCCCTGGGTTGTTTTTTTGTGATCGTGTTGCTACATTGATCACCGTCCAAGTGGTAAATTGATCTGTTTTCTATCTTCTCTTATTTAATAATGCAGTGGATTAAAACTGCCAGAGGGTGGTCTTTTCCTCTCACTTCAGATTGTTTCTGGGTGAAAGCGATGAAAATGTCTACTATAGGTTTCAGGGAAACTTACAAGATTTATTTCTCCGTCGGTGGCAGCAATCAATAGCAGCTCGGACTCTTGGTTTGACCAAACTGTTAGCTTTGTTTTAAAAATTACATAAACTGTGGCTCTCTAATGCTTGAAAGTAGAGCTATACGATATGTCAGCACTACCAAAGTATCAGGATACACGAAACCAAAGATGACACTGTTGCATGTGACTTTCCAGGAATAAGAGAAACAGCTGCTTTTTTTGATGGATGATGCTTTTTGGAACTACATGCTTTAAAAAATTTAATAAGCCCAATTTTTGCAGTATTTTCTCAAAGACTGAAGTTAAAGCTGAATGATTAAGGTTGCACATTTACAGTTAGGAGAAACAAGATGCATTCCTTAAAAATCTATAATCTTAGTGTGTCTCTGAATTTGAACCTAGACCAACCACCACCACAGGTGTTTGGGTAAAGTGTCATACAGTAGGCTGAAACTGTAGAGCTGAGACATGAAAGACACACATGAAAACCAGTACAACTCAAACATCAATAGCAAGACAGGAACTTCTCTGGACATAACAAATACTCAATGGATAATCAGATTTGATATAGGTGATAAAGTAGAGGGGAAGACTTGCACAGACACTGTGCTTCATTTGTTCCTATAAACACATGACAGGTGCTGCTAAGAAGAGGCTCATTCATCGAAGGGATCACACTAACAGCTCGGCCCAGCGATCCAGTCAGTTTGTAGCTCTGCACAGTTAATCTGTTTTTGTCAGTGGGAAAATTCCAGTGCTGCACCGGGTCCCATGTGGTTGTGGTTTGGGTGAGAGGCACAGTAATGCGTTTGTGACGCAAGAGGGAGGAAATTGCAAAAGCTTCCTGCACAACTGTGCTTTTGTACCACTTCCAGGTGGATACCGGGCCAGTCTGCAGGCAAACAAGACCTCTACCACTTTGACTGGAGTGCAAGAAGATGGTGCAACAGCACAACCCAAGGGCTGGAAGGGGTACTTCATCTGGGAAGATTAAACCTCTTCAGCTTCCTGGAAGCAGGAATTTAATGCAACTGCACCTTCAGATGGATGTTCTATAACATACACAGAACTACTGTGATGCAGTAGAACATCTGTATTCAGGGGGATGATTATGAGCAAGATCTCGAGGCTTTTTGTGCAACTGAGTGCTCCTGACAAGGGTGCACAAGAGGCTTAGTAGCGGTGGAAAATAACAACAATACTAAACTTAAGTAGTTTTAAATCCTGTCACTTTGAGTAATTTGCTAGAATTTCTAATTTTAGTCCACTACAATTCATTAAAAAATATATATTTCACAACAAATGAGACAAATGGGCTGAAATCAACATCACATGGACTACATTAGTTTTCTCTGGAATTGTTACATAGTGAGTATTTTTACACATTTTTACACTACAGTAAATAAAAAATTTGAATGCATTTTACTGGTGTGCCATATTTTTCCACTGTGGTAGGATTTGAGCACATTTAACAACCAACTCTTACTGAAGAAATGTTCCCAATAAAACGTTTCAAAGAAGCAGCACATTGTTTGTGGTTTTTCCTGCCACATAGAACAAATGATCATGACATACATTGTCTGCAGGAGGCTGAGAGCCACATGTGGAGAAAGAACTAGAAAAAGTCATTCTTGACTTAAGTATTACTCTAAAACTCTTAAACTATAGTATGGCGCCATGGTAGCTCTTTTTGAGAAATAATTTTAAGTAGCAGTTACATATGGAAAATGTGAAAGGTCCAGTGTGGCATCCTGATCATCACCATGTCAGTCATGTGCATGCACTGTAACTCTTTTATCTGAAACTATCATGGAACTTATGAGAGAAAAAGTTCACAGGAAAACCATCCTAGTTTTTACAAAACAGCAAAACATATGTTATTCTGGAATTGTATTTGACTAAATCTATTTGACAGTACATTTGCAGTGCAACATTTAGAAAGCAGAATTAATTATTTTGAACAGTACAAGTACGGTAACCAGATTGATGTTAGCTATTAATATTATGTATGACCAATTAGCCATGTGTGATAGTCTTGGTTAATACAAATGCCTCAGTGAATTCTTCGCCTGATTCGGAGAGTTTTGGTTGTCAAAGCTCAGTTTCTATGTGGATGATGCTCAGATCGATCAGGGTGCAGGGAATATGCAGCTCAAAGGCAGTTGAAGTAAAGCCTTCACATCAAAATTCTGTTCACATGTTGTGATATAAATCATTTTTCTTCAGAGGAGAGAAAGCTATACACATTACAGACATTTCAAACCAGCGGACTGAGCCAAGAACTACTGACTGTGTTGTTTGGTTTTAAATGATTTTATTTGAAGATCGTATTGCACTGCATGGAGGTTGCTGTGCCTCCATGAAGAACTCGATGAAGATCCATAATCAAAACGTTGGTGTTTGAGTTTTTGAGTGCAAAAAGCAAAACTAAAATTCTAGTTTGTGCACTCACCAAATGGAGTCACCTCCGTTTGGTGAGCTAATAGTTTTATCAGGATGAGGGTTAGGAACATATTTCACCCCCAACTTACAAAGACTTTAAATGACTTTGTATTTTAAGGTGTGAAGTAAAATGTAGTTAGTATCCAATTATGTTGCCTTATAAAATGATTTCTCATGTTTTTAGTAGTTCCCCAGTGGGAAATAAATGTCAAACCGTGGCACAGTTAATACCATGCACTCTCCAACCAGCTCCAGTATACAGAAAACAAAAACAAACTGTAGCAACACTCTTTTTTCACTTCATTTGGTTGGTAATCATTGGTAATCACAGGGGAGCTTTGGTCAGGAATAACAGCCATTCACAATCTGCCATCTGCCCTAATATACTTTGGTCTAAATTGTGCTTTTTCTTCATAATTAACATGCAACATTTCCCATCTGGCACAGCCACGGCTAACATTTCCCATCTGCTCCAGTATATTTTCATTTTATTTGTTCCTGACTTGCACTAATATCTTGCTCATAACACCTTAGTGGCCTCTCTGTGCACATAACAACATCTTTCTTTGAAAGTCTTTCACTATAAAACCCCCGTTTTTATAACATTATGGTGTGATGTTTTCTCAGATGTTTTCATTAGCAAACGTGTTACAGTGTGATGTTTATTTAACGATTAAAGAGCAGAGAATCTAGACCTGCCAGATCTGTAACTTTGCAACCCTGTAACCACCCTGATTTGGTGTTTACCAACACCAAGTTTCTTCAAGTCACTTAAAAAAGACTTTCAGCTTCATATAGCTGGACCTTTACTGTCGTGTGGACTTGTTGTGTTGTGCATTAAATAAAACATTCAATCAACACAACACAAATGTTTACAGCTGGAGTTATAAAAACATTCATGAAAGTATTAAAGCATACAGTTCAGTGATTCATAAAATCCATATTTATGTGTGTGTGTGTGTGTGTGTGTGTGTGTGTGTGTGTGTTGTTGTTGACCAGAAGTGCACTGGGGAGCTGTGTTGTGTCTTTTAAAAAGAGTCAAGGTATATTTTTAACCTCTAGCACCATCTGGTGTTTAACTGTTGATACTAAAAATAATGAAAATGTATTTTCTTGAGGAAGGGACAGGAAAAACAAAGAATTGCCCTAAGACCATTTTTACTTACTATAGTTGACATTATTATTTATTATTTATTTTTATTCTTTATTCTTATTCTATTTTACACTTATTTTCATTGCACAAATTGAAGGAGCTAACGGACATACATTTCACGATGATTATACCCTTGAACTTGACTGAAAATGTGAAAAATGCTTTGCAGTTGTTCAGTGAAGAGGAGATTAATTTGTGGCCTCGGAGTTTGACGTCACTGTAGTATTTACAAGTCTGGCTCTGTGATCATTGGATTATAATCACATTTTGCATTACTACTAACTGTTCCAACTGTCCCCCCACACACACAGCTCCTTTTACACCCACAGCCATCTAACAAGTGAGAATCTCTCTTAGAATCGCATCCTCCAAGCTTTCTTCTACTTTTGTAATACGTTAAGGTTTTTTGGAAAGTTCTTCCTCGTAGTCCAGTGTCTGAACGTGGCTTTAGCTGTAATATGCACCCTGAAAAGTCTCTTATTTAATGTCAGTGAGATGAGATGAGATGAGATGAGAGATCCCTATCTGATGGAATTCGGGACAGATGTCTTTTTCTCTAGTTTCGGTAGACTCGTGATCGTGGTGTTGTTTACGGTTAGATATAAAGTTGTTGGTGTAAATCCCACGAATGGCTGACAAAATGTGGATAGATGATAGGTAAAGTGCGACATTTTCCCTCTCCTTCATCAAAAACACTGACAAAGCGCGCTTGAGCAAGCCCCTGAAGTCCTAACTGCCCCAGGTGTGAATATGTGCTCAGTGCTCAATTAACAAGTAACGTTAAACACATGTCTGAACTGAATAACGTGTGATTGCACTGTGAGGCTGTTAATTAAAACCACCAACGGTGACTGTTTGAAATAAAACAGCTGTCTGAAATATACATGAGGAAGGAAATCAGGCTTTCTTTTGTTTCCCGGCCAACATCTGAAAGCAGCAGGCAAATAGCTTCGCAGCATTAATGATGTGTGTGTGTGTGTGTATGAGTGTGAGTGGGGGAGCGAGTGTGTTTGTACTGCATGTGTGTGTTCCGTGCTTGAGTTAGAAAAACTCGACTCGTAAAATATTGACAATATCTTGTTACTGTTCCCATTAAGCTACTGACTGTACTTAAACAATGATAGTTAAATATTCCACTGACAAGGAAACATTTTGATTTGTGTGTTGCACTCACAAACTTAATCTACTGTTGAACTCTGCACATATTTTCCAATAACAGCTTCCAACAGATGCAACTGCAGTCACAAATGAGAATTCCACATCTGTGTCACTGATAACTCATCACCACAACCATCCCACTCTGATTTCTCAGTTTGATTTTGTTCCTTTTTGTGAGGAGTCACAGCAAATTGTAATGTCAGTAGCTGCCACAAGGTGTCAGTCTTCTACAACCTTCAAGAGAGAAGCTTCAAGTGAAATCTTTGTCCATGACAAGACAATAGTGTTCAGGGGGAAAAAAAGTTGATGAGCGGAGAAGAGAGCATCGCAGTGGGACAACTGCAGCTGTGTTATATTTTTGTCATTATAAAACGTCACACATACACTCAGTGATGGTTATCTCCGCTACATATTGGATACTGGGAAGCTCAGAGCTGTGTACACCATACACCACTGGTTTCCAGAAGCAATAACTGCACACAGTTTAACTTGGCTTTTATTTTATTCCAGCCAATCTGTAAAAAGAAAAGAACATCCTCAGTATTTTCTTTCTTTGATTGAATATGAACATTTTAAATGTGAAAATACATTTTTTTCATCAGACTGAACTGAAAGTTTGAGTGTAACTGTAACCAGATAAGTAAAAACAAACAACAGATTAATCCGCATTCACATAAATATTCCAGAGACACGAAGAAACAAGCCGAATTCAGAGTGAAGAGAATCTGTGAATTTTTATTGTCTTGTCAGGGAGAAACTCTGAAAAGCTTTGAAACATTAATAGAAATGTACAGCAACACTAACCAGGCATTTACACCTTCCAATTAGCTGGATAACTAACAGTAACTCTCTGCAAGCTATAACTATAATAAACCCCAATGTTACTTTCCCTAAAATCATCAGTGTGCAGTGGTTGGATTTGTTGGTCATGTTCTCCCAACCTGATTAAACCTGATGTTTATCATTTAATCTGCACTTTTTAAAAGTTTCATTCAGGAAATGATATGTTCAAGGTAACATAGCAGCACAGTGGATTTTACATTTTACTTTTAACTTTTATATATTGGTAGTTTATAATCTCTTATGCTGTTTATTTAAACAACAAAACCAAAGATAACAAATATCTAACAAATTATCATCTCCAGCTCCGTTTTCAAAGACAGATCATTCTTCCAGCTACTGCTCTGAATGTTTTTATTTCCTTTTAATTTTCAGTGATAAGACTTGTTGAGAAGATTGATGAAAGTTTACTGTTTACACACTTTTCCACATGGAAGTACTGCCTTTATCATATATAAACCAACTGCAGTGGGAACTTTCTTGTGTGAATACTGCGTGAGTTTTCCCTCTGCAAATCAATAAAGTTTTATCTTTTATCAGAATTTTGTTCTTATTTATGTTCTGAAATAAAATGTGGATATCAGTGGCAAATCTGATACTTGTGGGAAAGCAAATTCAAGAGATTTCCTTTCCGTGCAGATGCATTTAGGTGAGATGAAAATGGAGCAGAGCATAATAGCACACAGATGCAGTGGACTCTCATTGTCCACATTAGTGTCCAGATTTTTGTTTCTAAAGCTGAGAGACTTTGTTGGACTTGTCATATTAATGAATGTTGATAATCTCAAAATAAAATGTGTGAAGTCCTCACTGACTGAATCCTCAGTCCAAACCAACTGTTCCCTTCTGTTTTATTCCTCTCTTAACTTGCCAGAGTTAACTCACCACAGCCAGGAGGGTCCATATCATTTCCAAAGGAATTTAACCATTCACAGCCTCTAAAACTCCACCTACCTCTAAATAATAGCTCCGTTTTTTTTATAGCCCCACTCACTCACACTCACACACACCCTTCAATGAATGTTAATGCAATATGGTTGCAGCCTGGCCAGGGGTGGGGATTGACTTGTTTCCAAACACTTAATTCAATTTGTCATCGCCATTCAGGGAGGCTCAAGTGGTCTAATTTGTGTTAATGAGGGGTAATAAAGTCATAGCCCCCTATATTACTGCCAGGGGGGCGTAAGCGAGTGTGTGTTAAGGGTGTGTGTGTGTGTAGGGATGGGGGTTATAGGTACGCTATTGACTTGCTTTGGTCTCAGGCGGCCTGCCTGGCTGTTCTCCTTCTTGCGTGCCGTCCATCAGGACACCGCCAACCCCCCTTTCTCTCTATTGTACCCCTAATTAGATAGCCTTTGTTGGGCTAAAGCTGCCGCCATCTGGTCGGCCGTCCGGGGGTGTCGGCCGCAGGGTTGAGGTGGGGGACCCAGAAGGAAGGGTCTCTGTGGTGGGGAGGCCCTTCTCCTCCCATCCTCCTCTCCGCCCTCCCCTCATTCAATACCTCTGGCCAGGACCATCTTCCCCCTTTGGCTGACACCACAAGGACCCTTTCACACTTGAAGGAATTAGTGAAAGATTGATGTCTCCCTCTCCCTCTGTCAGTGTGAGAGGGCGTAGCAACATAGCGGTGAGACTTTCTCCCAGCAGCCGTCGTATTGTGTTCCCCATCCAGACTGCAGGAGTGCAGGTTTCAGCAGGCAGATAAAATATCAGTCTGAAAGGTTATGAGTTGTAGATTTGAGCAGTTTGGCAGTAAAATAGCCAAAAGCAGAAGGCTGTGGTCACAATGGGCATCTGCCAGGTGTGTAAGTGAGTGAAAGTGTTGCAGGTGCCGTCGAAAATATAAAGTGTATTGATCGAGCATCTTTACTGAACTGGAGATAAAGATGCCCTAAGTGTTCATTCTTGTACTCTTTCAAACAAAAGTAGACGCAAGATGCAGATGTAAACATGTATGCACTGCAATGTGATCAAATCACTTCACTGACCAGATGATTGTTTTAAGTCTTTATTTTAAGTCCATCGCTGCAAGAAAGCTCAAAGTGATTCCGCTCTGTTCACAGACAAAATAAGTTACATTCAAAAAGCATGACACAGACGCACATACAGATTCAGATACAGGACGATACATTAACGATATGTTTTAACACAAAAACATAAGCGTTCATACTGCACTACATAATCAAACATTTCAGTCTCTCTCATTCACAATCATGTATTCATGTCTTTTTTCAGGTAGTTTAAAAAGGCATCAGATTTCCTTTGGCTTTTACTCGCATCCACAGCAAGCAGCACAGTGGCTTTAGTTGATACCATCACTTCAGAACATCTCATCTGGCGTTCTCAAACATTAAAAGACACAAATGGATACTTCTACCTCCTCCCGAGCCATAGAGCTCTTAAATGGCTGGAACTGGTCAAGTACAGAGGGTGAGACTCCCCTCAATGATCAATAAAGTATAACATAACATCAGCAGGTCTCAGAGCATACAACAGTCTGTGATGGACACAGACGAGACACAGGTAAGCTCCTCAACGTCAGAGAAGACATCAAAGAAAAAGCACCATGCAAATACTAGAATAACATTTTTGGTTTCAGGAGGACCTGTGACCCTGCACAGGATAAGCAGGTATAGATAATGGATTGATGGATGAGTTTCAGAAGGAGATAATTGTTGTGCACTGCTTTTGAAAATGTGATAGTATGTCAAAAGTGGAGGTGGCAGCGGAAAACAGACTAAAAACTGGTATTCCAAAAAACAAATAAACACATGCCCAGAACATCTTCCATCCCCTCCTTCACTTGCATTGATTAACATCCTCTTGCATTATACTTATGGCCAGTAGAGGGACAGTGTAAATCATACTTTTTACGCCTTTGACATAAAATCCAAAGGGAATCATGACACAGAACTGGCCATCGTCTGAATGTGATCTCTGCTGCGCTGAACAGATGAATATAAAAGAGAGAAAAACTTCTCAGAATAGTTTCACAACAAGGACATTTTCTCAGTGACACTCGACTTGTCTTGTCAATCAGTGTGTTTGCTTTGTTAATAATGTTTGTGTTAGGGCTTGTGCATGTGCGAACGTGTGTTTGTGTGTGTGTGTGTGTGTGTGTGTGTGTGTGTGTGTGATGGGGGGTTGTTAAGATTGTGTTGTTGATGTCTTAAGTCACCCTGCCTCTCTCTCTTTCAAGCGGAGAGCACAACCCTTAGATGACCCTGAGCAGTTGGCTGACTGTGCCTCCTTCACGCCTCTTTCATCCCACCCAGAACAACATCGTCCATCTGCCCCCCCCATAGGCCGGGACACAGGCTGCCATGTGCCTGCAGAGACACTTATTAAAGTTTGTAGGTCCAAGAGGATTCCAGTGAGAATTTGGGTAGGTTACAGTTTTGTTGTCTGCCAACAGTATTAAAACTGTAAGACATTTTGCTGCTTATAGCTATTTAACCTACAGCCTGTTCATGAAATCTTTAAAATCTGCCATCACTTGGTGTCTGGTAGGACTTCACTGAAATATCCTGATGCATTTTATATTTTTGGTATGCTTTGAAAAAGCAGTAGAAGAAGCATTCATAGTCAAAGGAAACAGCACCATGTACAGAAACTCAAATTACATTAACAGAGAATCCAAGGAAGAAGACATCACAGCACTGCTCAGACGGGTTGTCAAGTGAATGGGAAAGTGCGAAATTCCAAAGAGAAAGGGGATTATGAGGATCACCACTGTTATGGAACGTTAAAAAAATCCAAACAAAATGTGAATGGACTTGATCCCGTGGCATTTTATCCCATGTTTGTCATATGCACATGCATTCCAGCTTGCCATCTTACATCTGTCTATCTTGTCTATCATGAGTATTTTTTTTATCTAGCAGAAGCCAGATTTTGCTGTTTTCATTTGCAAGAGTCAGCTTCAACTTACTGTCAGCACTTCTCTAACAAAGGCAAAAAAAAAAAGATCTAAACATGTTAAGAGAGCTGCAAGCTACCAGCTACTCTTATACATTAATATATTTTCATACTTTAATACCAGCTACTTCAAAACAAGTAGAATTATCTAGGACAGTACGTTACTCAGAAGTCCACTCTGGATCTACATATTATAAAACAACCTTCTTGCACAATATATGCACAGAAAACAGTACATTCCAAGCATGCTTTGCAAACTGAGCTTCATTCCAGCCATTTTTTACGCTGACAACGTGTCCTGTTGAAATTCACAAAGCAGACTGAAGCTCCAACAGCGAGCAGCTTTGAAATGTATTATTTTAGCTGTGAAAGTTTTTCTTGGAATTATAAACTGTGCATAACTTCAGAGCGACTTGGGCCTAAATTCCCTAATCTTGAAAGTCAAACTTCATTAAAACGTTTGATTTATCTTCCAATGTTCAGTCAAGTTCTCTTTTTCAGCCATATGTTAAGCACACCCTTCGTGTAATGGTCTTATTAAGAGGGAGTTGGTTTCCAAGCAAACTGGCCCGTGTCTCCGATAGCAAAATTAGGCTTGAATGAAATCAGATACGATTAAGGAACTTATTAGTTCTTGTCATGTTCTTGTGGGTAATACAATAAACACAGCCCTCAAATAATCACAACCATCCCGGCTGCAATCATACTAACAATTGAATTCCCCTGAACAAGTATACCCACATTACAGTGTCTTGGCTCAGCTTGGTTCAGTGTTATTATAGGTGTCTTTAAAGCCTACACCCATTGTTCCAAAGGTGTTAAGCAAGACTTCAGCACTGTAAAAACATTTTCATAGCCTCCGTACAAATGGCATTTTTATGTATAAACACAATGTCACTAGTGAACAAAAAGCCAAGTAATAGGTGTCAACTATGCTAAATGCACACAGGTACTGTAAAACTTTTAAAATCTTTAAAATACGTAATTTTGTTTGATCAAATGTATTCAATTTACAATGATATAAAAAGGGGAAAAGCAGCAAATCCTCATATTTAAGAGGTCGATTACGCTTAATTAGTGATTATTAAAATGGTTTATTAATTTCTGTTGATCGACTAATTGAGTAACTGACTGATTGTTTCAGCACTTTACATACCATTTGCTAATTATATCCATAAATATGATTAATACTTTATTAAATTATAACACATTTGCATATACAATCCTAATCTGCAAAGTAGCTAGTTACTATACACAGTAGTTGTCAAGTACATGAGTACTTCCATTTTATGTAAGAGTATAAGCTGCTCAAAACTTAGGTGTTTGCAGCCATGCAAATCTTCATTAAAAAAAGTTTCATCCTGATTTACTTTTTCTTCAGAGAGAGGATCTATCGTACTCTAACACACGTATAGCATGTTCGGTGCAATAAAAGACCTAAAACAATAAACACATTTAATCTATGAGCCAATCGCTTTAAAAGTACAGAGTTATACGTGGCATGACTACGGAGAATCATAAGAAAAAAGCCTTTTCCACCCATTTTACCCCATGGTGGCGTGAACTACTACATCCTCAGATAAACGAGCACTTCAGAAAGTCTTCACCCTTGAGCAGACACACACACACACACACATACACACTCACACCTCCACACACAGACACTCTATCTCCAGGCCTTTACGCTTCTGCGACGCTCGCAGGGTTAAAATAAACGTTACTGCTGAACCATATTGTGCCCTCCCTCCTCTCTCCATATCCTTTATTCACAGGCGCGTAATTGGTAGTCAATTTGAGCTCCCCCTTTGCCTATTGTGGGCACATTTTGCTCTGACAGAGTGCGGAAGATTAATGGCTACGAGCAGCCAAGGGAGGCTCGCCTCAGCAAGCATGAGCGCCCTAAATTCATTACACCAATTTCCCCCTGTCCTGCGCTCCCCTACTCGCACCCACAAGAGAGAAAAAAGGGGGAAAAAACAAGAATGAAAAGGGATAAAAGCAAAATAGTCAGATGGTGGTGGTGAAAGAAAGACAGAAAGAGGTGAAGAAACAAAGGATTAAAGAGATGGCTGCGCGTTAGTGGTGTTTCTGAGGTTGCACACACACAGTCTGGCTCTGCGGAGAAAGAGCTGATTTCTTTTGGAGCAGAATGCCGTCTCTTTAAATTTCAGTCTGTGTTGACCGCTGGAGTAGTTACAGGGACTGGCAAAGCACCAGCTCACCTCCCACATTCACACATACTCATAAACACACTGAAATACACACACACATTGATAGTGTACATACTCTCCATATTTTTTACTCCTCACCCTGTCCCTCTCTTTCACTTTCTATCTCAAACACACATGCGCATGCACACACAAACTGCAACCCCAAAGTGTGCTCAATTTTCAAAAGATGACTGAATTTAACTTTGAATCCTACCTTTACCAGAGCATCCCAGCAAGCTTTTAACATCCAGCGAGGTGCAGCAGGAAATTAGACATTTTTTGAGAAATTACAGTTGGTATTTGTATTAAAACATCTTTAGAAATCAATCTGAAGCAGAATATTTAGGCCCTATTTTACCAAACGATGCTGACAGCAGCTATGATCTGTCACAGATATCATCTAAATGTTCATATTGTTGCTATACTTCAGTATTGCTGCCGCATCAACATCTAGTCACCATCAAAATGCCTGCTGCGATGCGAAGAACCAGCTCTCTGCTTGTGCCAAGGATTTCACAAGCATCCAGGGCACATTTAGATCTCATTGGCCATGGGTCTGTTGGCAACAAGGCCTGGCTGGCTCAGATGAGCAGGAAACACCTTGAACTTGGGAATGATAAGGGTGACCTGTCCCCATTTACTTGGGCCAGCCCATAATTGTGATGATTTATTTCTCCTGTCAAAGCTAAAGGGAATGCCCCCAGCCACCCCTCTGCATTTAGTCTCTCTGTTTTTTCCCTTGTTTTTCTCCCTGTTTTTGCCTTTTGGCTGCAGTGCCCTGTCTCTGCTTTGACAGATATAAAATGTGGGAGTTTGTATGTGTGTTTGCATATGTGACATGCATTTCTCTGTGCTTGTAAATGCTCCAGTATGCCTGCATGTGTGCAGCTTTCTGGCCTCAACAACCTATCAACACGGCCGTGTGTTTGACTGTCAGATGCTCCGTGCCCCCGGCGATGGCACCACGCCCCAAGGACTCGCACAGACCGCTGGAAGAAGATCAGTCTTGCACCGGGGCCGAGTCCATTGTCTCACAGTGACAGGCCTTGTGGACGGTGCCGTGAGGGATGCCACCGGGAGCCCAGCTAGGCCCGGCTCCCGTAGCTCCACAATGAACCTGTCTGTCACACGTCGCTTCCCCCTGGCTGTCCTGCCACACATCACAGCCAAGAACACCCCACCCCCTAATGTTACTGACACTTCCTGTCTGTTGTTGGGACCACAAATAGATGGAAGTTCTGCAGAAGGCTTTCAAGTGGCAAAACATATAACCTCCAGTGGCCATGTTGGACAATGCTTGCCCGTAGGCAACAATAGCTGAAAATAGCTAATTGCATTTCCACATTTCCAATATGAACAGCTTCTGTGGTGTTTGGTTTTTTTTTTTTACAAGGAACTAACTGCATACTGGCACATGAATTATTTTGTGCTCAGGTAATAGCTTACTAGCTAAATAGTAGTTATTGAACTACCACTATCCCAATTGAATTTAAGTAGTTAAAGCTAGAAAATAGTTTGACATTTTGGGAAATACGCTTATTCGCTTTCTTTCCGAGAGCAAGATTGATTCTGCTTTTCAGTTACAATTACAGCATGTAACTTCCTCTAAAACCACAATATTGTCATCTTTACATTTCTGTTAAGATACAATGTCTTAATGAGTAAACATTAGGCGGATTGTGGACAGAGCCAGGTTAGCTGTTTTCCCCTGCTTTTCTTTATGCTAAGCTAGGCTAATCAATTCCTCGCTGTAGCTCCATACTGAACGCACAGACATGAGAGTGATATCGATCTTCTCATTTTCTGGGAAATAAAGCCATTAGGCACATTTCCCCAAATGTTTAATTATTCTTTTAAGCTTTTTCTTAAACATAATATTGCCATTTTAGAATATCTTTATCAACAAATCCCATGAAAAGGCAATGAGAAAGGCCAAAAGACCAACAAGTTCCGTTTAGCCGCGTTTCCACTAAACACTTCGGTATAGTACCTTTGGTATAGTATATAGTACCCTTGCCCAAAAGCGTCTAAACCCTAGTTCTGTTTTGCGTTTCCACCACAGACAGTACTCTTAAATGTAGGTGGGGTTGTTACTGGATGGTAATAGCCACGTCAACCACATAACGTCAAGCAGATGATTTTATTCATTTATATGACAACTTTGACCATTCCCTTGGTTTTTATTGGCTCTCTTGCATGACATATGCTTTAGTGATGATTGGATCTTCAAGTGCTTAAAAAAATGTGATTATTAGAATGGATTATGCGAACTGTGAATATTCTGTTTCCTCACTTGGAAAAAAAAGTGGCGGAGCCTCGTTCTGGTGAGCTTCAGCAGCACTACACCTATGGTCGTAAGTAGCGTGACGATTCTGTTTGCCAATCAAAGGACTGCAGTGTTTCTAGCTCCACCTTTATGTACCAGGTCAGTGTGCTAGGTACCTTAACAGAGCGGTAACAAAAAAAAACGGGACAGTATGGAGAGGTTCTATTGGTACCATCCACAACTTTTGACCACAGCCTTTTACATCCTCCATGCCATAAAACTTGTTGCGTTATCGTCTGTTATCATCCAAAAAAGGAGGATTTATGTAATAAACCTGAATGGAAATGTTTTTTTTCTCGTCTAGTTGTCGCATGTATGGGAGTAGCTGTAACTGTCATAAAGGTCTAATTCAACCAAACAGATGTGATGGGAGGTGCCCATTTGATAACTCCAGTGTCATAGTTGCAAACACAGTTGTAAACATTCAAGAGTGAACAAAAGAATGTCTTGTTTTTCATTTTCATTTCTCTTTTTGAAATTTTACAAAAAGAATACCAGAGGTTTCGAAATCCCAGGAGTACTGAAACCATAAATTACTATGTATAATTTTACTTGAACCAAGAAAGAGGAAAGTTCAGTCATGTGGTTTTGAATGAAGGGTCATTGCAACCTCAATGCTGTTGTTTTATCTTGACCAAACTTAGTCACATTTAATTTAATCTTAGTAAAGGAAACATCTCGGGACAGTCTTTTGTGGTGGAGATATTTTACATAATGTTGAGCCTGACACTTCTGCATCTACTTTAAGTTTTCCATAGAGTGAAGATGGCTGATAGGTGGAGTGTTTTTACTGGATATTTGTTACATTGCATGTACTGTAACAACATAACAGCTGTTGTATCCCTTAAAAATCCAGTGATAATTTGCTGAGCATGCATCCACTTCCATAGAGAGAACCACACTTTGATAGCAGCTCTGTTATATTAATTTGGCCAAGGGAAAGATAAAGATTTATTGATTGGGACCTTTGAAAAAGTGACTAATTACACATAACAGGGTTGGGGTTTGATTTCTTCAGAAGAAATGCACATAGCGAAAGGTGAATGGGAAGTCCTGATGCCCACATGGTTGACAAAATGAGGTAGATGATTAAATGTAAGGGAAAAATTAAAGTCGGCATGTAAGTAGACACCACAGTATTTGATTATTACAAGTTTTGGTCAGTGTCTTTAATTTAAACTGCAACATCACATTTTCAACATGCTGGTAAGTATTAGGTTGATTTGTATAGTTTGTTTTACACGTTCAAAATTAATCGATTTCAACAATTCAAATAAAAAAGTTGCTCTATTTTCATAATAAAAAAACTATAGTTTTATTCTATAAAGATACAGCCAAATGTCTCCAGTAAGACTGAACTGATGGTTATGATTTTGTGTGAACATTATGAAGAGTCTCAGCTTTGCAGCACAGTCAGAGTTACAACCTTTGATGGTGGCAGTTCAGTCCAGAGGAGGACTTTTTTTTTCTTCCCAGGGTGGATTCACTTGTCCTGGCCTTCAAAGCTCTTGACAGATTAACACAGCAACAGTGCTGTGTGATTTGGCCTGCCACGTAATTTATGTACCTTCTCTGGCTCACGGTTTCCACTCTGCACCTGTTCAGAGCCTACAATAAGCACTGTTTCCATGCCAGGGCCGCTGTGGAGAGATGGTGACAGTGGAGGTGGGTGCACAGGTCAGAGCTTAAAAAAACGGCACACCATTCTTTTATTTTATTCTCTTTTTTTTTTTACCTGTACAAGAAAGGGAGAACTTTAAGGGGTTAAGGGCTTGGGAGGGGGGGCACTTCCAGGCCAACCAATAAATCAGTGCAGGCGAGATAGATTCATCGATAGGAGACCAACATAAAAGGCCTCCATTGTAGTAATGTACACAAGGTGTGCAGGTTCGTTCCTCTGTCGCTCACAACTCTCTCAAGATGGATACCAAGCAAGTTTGCAAGGTTCCACTTAGCAGCACCTTTCGCAGAGACCTGGAATCGGAAGACACTCCAAATGTTTCGCATTAAGGTTTCACCATCGCTGGAGCTCTGGAGAACCAGGGGTGAGAGGGGGACAGTCGGGGGTGTGGGTTGTGGGGTTTATTGCGAGAGATACAGCCAGAACACCGGTGGGTGCTGCTATGGGTAACAGCAAGTGTTCATAAAGATGTCACAAGAAAACTTCAGGAGACACAAAGTCTCAATTTCAGCCAAGGTGCTGCCAGCCAGATGTGGAGGCACGGAGCAGCAACTGGATCACAACCTGCCCGTCCTCCATGCCAAATCTAAAGCTAACAGGCAGAACCTCGGACTTCTTTTGAAGTGGGTGCCAAGAGGTGTCCAGACCCTTAACGACCTGCAATTTATTACAACACCGTCCAGCTAGGAGTTAGAGGTCGAAGTTTGTCCGGTGAAACGTCTCTTCGTCCCCTCATTTTTCTCAGTGCCTCCCTTCGCTCACCTTTATTCCTCCCACTCTCTTCTTTTCCCGCACCTGTTTAACACCTTGACTTCATCTATGACCTTTGTCAATCTGCCGTTAAGTGTTTCATGTTACTATTGCCTTCGTAGGGGTGCAGCTGGCCGAGCAAACAAGGGTTGCATGTGATCTTGGGACCCAATGGACCTCTTTCTCTCTCCCAGAACACTTTCCTCCTAATAAACAGTGTCAGAATCATTCATAGTATAGAGCGAGAGCCAAACAAAGCCTAAAAGCAGATAACAACAATATAATATGCATGATACAGTAAGACTGCAGCTGTGGCAGACGGTGTATGTAATTGTACTAGTATAAGACGGAATGGGATTTATGGAGCAAACCAGAATGGACAGGGTAAAGTGACTGGTACTTTAATTTCTGTTGCGGGGCTTATAGTTAATATTTTAGTCTTTTAATGGCTAAAGAGTGTGGTACATTTGTTAACATACATTTAAATTTATAACTGGGACACATATTATTTAAATGGTAGATAGAAATGTATTCCTGTATCAAGACTGAAAAGAAGGCTTGTCCCAGTTGGAGATGTGCTAACACATGGGATTATTAGCTTACACATATCTGTTATCACACCATTTTATATTTTGAAATGTTCCCTGCATTCCACGCCTCATGTAAAAAGAAAAAAAATCCCTTTCTGTTGATGTTAAGTGAAAGTACTGTTTGACCCGAGAGTGACTCAGGCCAAGACCAGATGGCCTGGTAAATTAATAAAAAAAGCAAAGCCATGTGAAACAAAGCATATGGACTGGAAACGGCAAATTCCAAGGGGATTCCCTTGCCTTTCATTGAGACAAGTGTTCGGCCGCAACATTTAACTGAAACAAAATGTGAGCGAATTTGTACCCGTAAACGTGAAATTACTTTTGCTCATTTTAATCCCCCTGTCTCTCCGATGCTGCCAAATAAGTCTTTGAGGCTTTGCACAGTCGTGCGCAAAAGAAGCAGAGTGATGTATACGGAGAGGGGGGTGGAAGAGGTGAAAAAAGAAATCAAAGAAAATATCTGGCAAGGAGATTTACAACTCTGGCGAAATGTTTCCACTGCTGCTCCAGCAGAAGCAGCAGCAGTAAGTGTTTTAAACCGAAGGTCTGACAGCATAGGAAGGGTGGCAGGGCGGCAAGGAGGGGGGACGCCTCAAAATGGCTTTACGACTCTTGTTATCAGGTCTAAATAAATCAATAAAAAGCCCACTTAAGGGAGGCTAACATATTTCGTTCTTCAGCTGTTATTGATAAGTCCAAGCCATTTGGCCCGCCTGGAGTTTTATATTTTAAAAGTCATGATGCTTCAATTTGTATAGATATGCAGCTTGATGTGCTGCAGGTGTGGGGTTTTGATGTTTGAAGAGCATAAATCTGTGGTGTGAACCGCATGGAAAACTCCACAGCCCCCTGTGGTAATAGCAGATTATTTGTACTGTTACTCCATTATTCATCAGGCAGCATTATTTAATCTGTAAACCAGATTAAGCAACAGTGTTAAATATGTTTTTGAGACATCATGCTAAATAAAAAGGGCAGGAGCGGGAAAAAAAGGCCATTAGATTCATTTAACAGGTGCTTTATTTTGCACAATGAACAGACTCACCTGTTGTGTTCCAGACTTACAAATAACGTACTCAACTCAAACTTAGCACTTGGTGAAAACATTTCTGCTGCTGTTACACGTGCGTTGAAAGGATTTCATGGCGCAAACACACAGGTCTGTTGTGTCCAGGGTTGATGATGTGTGTTTTTTCTCCCATTTTAATGAGCAGAAATGTTTGGACAGGCTGAGCCTTTTGGAACGAGTGGAGTTATCAGCCATTTAGCCGGTCGAAAGAAAGAAGAGTTTATCTTGTCAAAGGAATTTCAAAATAAACTGAGACAGACGAGGACACCCTCTGCCAAAGTTATGTCGTACAGCACCAGGGACACAAACTACAAAGTTTTTTGCGTAGCTATATATGATAACATGTAGTCTGTGAAAAAGGACATTTATTCACATGTTTACATGTGAGGTGTCAGTTGTGTGTGCACGTAAATGTGGAAGCATGCTGTGTATATTTCCAAAAAAATGCTTGCCCTTTACATCTGTCTCCACTTTTTACTCTAGATGTTTGGCTATGTTCACCACAAGTCACTGAGGCATTTCACGATCTCTGAAAAACTGGACGAGTCTTCATATTTTCTTTGTTACTTAATTGCAAGGCCCAATCTTTGTGTTTTTTTAAAATTAAGCCCAGGCTACAAATTATGATCCTGTACCGTATTTCAGTGAGCTCAATTTTGTTTCAAAACTGTCAAAAATATAATTGGTACTGTGCTCTAAATATAGTCAGAACAACCTCAGTTTGAAGTAAAGAAAGTATAGATATTTATTATGTTCATCTAATAATGTTTTTTACCAAAACAAAAACATAATTATATAAGTCGCTAATCAGAAAACTAACAAATGAGCTGCAGGATGTATGTTTGGGACTATGTTTACATGTGCAGTATTGAATGTGTGTCTGAATGTGTGTAATGTGAGGGGAAGTCCCGTCTTAGTATACTGTAAATTACAGCATGTAGTTGTGTTAGGACATACTCTGGAGATAGTAGAAACAAGATGACTGGAATATGGGAGTTGGGGGAGGCTGCCATGCTTCCCACTCATGCCTCTCAAACCCCATGCCTGGCACAGCGGGGGGCTCCTGGATGGCACTGTCGCCCATATGGCCAATCACTCAAGCAGGGCCGAGGTGTTTTCAAAGGGACCCGGCAGCAACTTGAAGCGGGACTGTCTCCACAGGGGTCAGCGGCCGTCTGGGCAGGAGAGGCCAATCTCCTGCTGGCCTTTGAGAGACAGACATATCAACTCTTGAGTTGTAACCCCCCTCTACACCCCCCACCTCCCCCCACACACACCACCATCAACCCTTTCCATGTATAGCACACAGGGTAGCCATGGTCTGCTAATGGGCCAGAGACCATGACCTTGAGAGCTGCACAAACAAACGGGGAGGGGGCTCGACACGAGACGAAGCTGACTAACCAGCCTCTTATTTACGACTTTGTTTTTACTTTTTGACTTTTTTAGGCATTTAGTTGTAATGTAAGTAAATACGGTATCAAACTGGATTTATGAATATTCAAACCCAAACTGTAAGCATTGCTCATGTAACTGGCTGATTTGAATGCCAAAGAAGGAATATACATATATAATTAGATAAACATTTTAATTAATTATTTATTTCTTAATCTTTTTCATGAACTTACAAATAGATGATGATTTACTTTATTTTTACTTGCTGAAAATATTGACCCATAGCTGGCAGGTGTAGCGGGCTAGCTAACAAGGTAACTGGCTCATGCTACAGGATAGTATGGCTCACTGTAATCAGCTTATAGCGGACCTAAAGTGTGTTAAAAGTGTTAAAAAGCAGATTATCAGTTAGGATATACTGCAGGGCTGTTGTACAGGATTTCATTAGATAATGTATGGTGTTATAAATAAACCGGTAAGTCGCTGTAGGTCAGTCTAATTTAAAAAAACAGTGGTTTGCTCTACTCTGACTTAAGATTAAATCAACTAAGAAGTAATAAGTAACTATGCCTCTGAGAAATGTGTTCTCTGTCATACTCTTTGATAAGTAACTGTTAGCCTGCTGACATCAGTGTGTGTGTCAAATATAAGAATGATAACTGAAAGTAGATACGTGGTTAGCTCAACATATTGTGTCCAAGTGATAAACTCTGCCAGGAAATGCTGTAATAAAGTTTTGTCGTATAAGGTTAGAAATCACTGTTGTGGGCAAATTGTTGTGGATCTCAGCAGTAATGGCTTTTTTGTTTGTTTTTTTAAAGCATGAAGCAAGGAATTATTTTCTCTTTTCATGTTAAAACTTTCACAGTGATTTCAATAGACCAAATACCAATGGTCATATCAATATGAGTATCTTAACACGTAAATGAACAAGTAAAATTTTAATCAAAACATAAAAAACACCAAATTCGATTCTTTTTTTCACTACAGCGACAAAAATTGAAGCCACCCAGTCAAACAAAGTCAAATAACGAGGAATCCAGAAAACAAAATTTCATTTACTTTTTGTAAATTGTGATGTTATGAGGAGGACATTATTATTTTCAGCCCAGTCCGCACTGATATCTAAAGTATTTCTTGGGGTTGGGAAGGTCAAAGGATGAACCCTGCTGAGAATGCGAGGGAGTGACTATAGATTCAATTTCTCCGTCTCAAGACGGCGTTTACGAGTCTGTGACATTATCCACAGTGACAAAGTCTCACATCTGCACAGATTTTCAGCTGTTAGAGTCATTCACAGAGGCTGCAGACGAGAACGGGTGTGGGCCTTGAGTTATCAGTGAACTGTAGAGGGTGGATTGAAAACAACGCAATGCTGAAAAACTGCCATATTGGATGACATAATTACCATTTCTGAAATGAATATACTTGGATTAACTTTGATAACTTGTTTTTGCTTTGAAAAAACTGCGAGATATTAATGAAATGCTTGCAATTAAAATGTCAGGAAAAATTAATGAGCAGTATTTGTAAATCTCAAGCTTTTCCTGCTTATGAGATTTGATAGATTGATGGATCAGGATTAAGCAGACTTTTCCTCCCTCCTTTCAGAATCCAGGTCTTCTGACAGAAATCTAACAGTTTCCCAAGGCAAAAAACATAAACCCAGGGTTTTACAAGGATAACACGGTTCATGGCAAATATGTCCTTTACTCAGATGTCTGGCTCTATACCACACATGGAATAAAAACCTGGTCCGATTTGACTGAATGCCAAGCCTGGCTGGGCTCATTTTTTCTTCCCTTTTTTTTACACACCGTGAGCATTTTTAGCATTACACAATCCTTTCCAACTGCACACACTTTATATATTTATGCAGTATATTGCTATATTTTTAGATTATAGTTTAGTTTAGTTTTTATTTGGTTTATATCACTGTTTGAAGTTGCAGTTCCATTAGAGCAGACAACCCTGTACTTTACTCATTCATCCAGTACTCTACTATGGCAATAATTGAAGGGAACTGTTTGACTGGTAAAGGCAAAAATCCATAGAGATTGCAGTTGTCTCGATGGGTGCGGTTTACCACATCGGGGTAATTTATAGCTGAAAAATTGTTATATTATCTGTGATACCTGTGTCAATTATTGCATTGTCATACAGAAAAAAAATCTGGTCATCAAACAAGGTTATAAAGCAAACTAACACAAAATACTCAAAAACTTGCCCTGAGTGTGTCCCATCCTGCATGCAGGGATGGATGCAGAAGCGCCATGTTGAAAACAATATAGTTCATACAGTACCCAAATAAAACTCACATGTTACAGGCTTCAACATCAGAGACTCAACAAGTATTTTTTCTTTCTTAGTCTTGAAGCTGAAGCACGCAATTTGTACTTGGCGATGAATTTGCTCTTTGCTTACATAATAGTCTTTTTGTGGCACTGACTGCAGTTGTTGATTTGTATTTAATACAAAACCTCTGTAGTACAAAACAGTGCAGATGGTTCCTTGCATCGTAATCTTCATGAATCTGGACCTGAATCACTGTTAGCTCCAGGGTGCTTCTCTGTACTGTGGCTGACCCTGAGCTCTGACTTTTCTCTGGAGATCCTTCAGTGAAAAGAGAATTTCCCCATCGGGATCAATAAAGTCTCACATTATTGTTATGCATTCTGCAAGATCTAACAAACAGGAGTAGCACAGCCAGAGGCAGAGAGTCTCCACTGCTATACATGGCTGTAGACTGCTGTTGTCAGCATTCCCCTTCTCCTCTCCTCTTTCAGCTGCCCAGTCGCTCAGCGCGCCCTCCTTTTGGGGTGATCATGAATCATGGAAATTGATTATGCTGTCACATCTCAAATCGCTCTACCCAGGGCTTGACCGCGGAGTGTGTGACTGCAGGTCGGTCAAGCCTGCTTAAGGGATGCACTGCTGGCTGCCCTGGAGAAGGGCCAGTCAGCCGGACTGCCCCTGCAGGGTCACGCAGCTTCCTACCGTAGCAAATGGAAGAGAATCACTCACGTTGGCAGGAAGGAATGAAGATGTCCTGCTTTAAATACCAGAGTCCAGCCATCGTCGCTCGTCCTGCTCCTGACTGTTTTCTACCCTTCCAACTCCTCGTCACCACTTTCCTTGTGTCATCTGTCTTTATCAGTGCGCTATGCTAATAACTTCATCTCTGACTACAGACCATTCCTCAAAGACTTCCATTCAAATTCTTGGAGAAGTCTTGAGTAAATTCATGAGGTGCCAGAGGATATCTTGGGGTTCTGAATATCTTTGCGTCATCACATAAGAGACACGCAAGAGTGATTCAGGGAAAGAAAATGAGGCAGCTAATCCCCTCAAAATGAAGCATAAACTATAAATTGCTCTTCCTAGAACTTAAATTTGCAGAATCAGTGCAGCAACAAAATCAATTTAATACATGTCGAAGATTTAAGAGAGGCACCTGTAAACCCCTGGAAAAAAACAAAATATCCACACAGAGGGTTATGATGCAGAAAAAGAAGCATGTAATTCACTACTACAGAAAAAAAAAGGTTTTCACAATCAGAGGTTTACATCATTAATTTGGACCAAACTTTGGTTCTTCTTGGGCCTATTCCTCTGTTCAAACACTAAAACTATGCAGGATATTCAGTCATTCATAAAGTCATTTTTTTTTACTTCACTTCCAAGTGTTTGTACTTTATCATATTAACATTATTCTTCAGCTGCTTCTGGTGCACCTTTGCCTTTAACCCAGAGTTTCCAACAGACTCCCCTTAATGATTTCTGCAGATTGTTGTTCTTTTTTATTGTGAAGATAAATCTGCTGTAACAAGCTGAAAACACCCATAAATCTGGGCCTGGCTCAGGTTGCACTGAGACTTTAAGGGTCAATGTTGCTATGGCGACGCATCAATCCTTCTAAGGGCTGAGGCGAGCACTATAAAAGAGGTGAGTGTCTGTGACAGTGTTACTGTTGTTATTGTGGGCTCACCATTAAAGCCTTTTTAAACGACACGGACTGAAGGGCCACTTAACCTCTCTCAGGCACATCCACGCTTGAGGCCTTTCTGGATTATTGTTGAATCAGCAAATTTCCAACTCTGCTTGTTACTGTACTTAAATTTCCCCACATAGACATTTATTCAACGCTTATTTATGCAGGAAAGAATTTACAGAGGATGTACGTAGTTTTTAAGGAATGACGTGCTCCAGTTTCATACCTTAACCTCTGGGAGCTGCCCTATGTTCTTCCCCAGTTCTTCCCAGATAGAGGTTAAACACCTTGCTCAAGGGCCTCTGAACAGAAGCTGACAAGGAAAGGGAGGGTGTCGTTCACTTACACCTGCCAAGATCGTCCCAGCTGCAGGAGCCCTTCAGCAACAAGCCTTCATTCCTAAGTTTTAGGATGCTTTCCAACCCGTTTTTCTGGAAGCCATGCAAACTGGCAGTTGAGTCAGAATCTGGGTGTACACCTAAAAATTTGGTATTTATGTTGTGAATTTTCCAACCTGGTGCAGAAAAATTTATGATAATCCCAGAATTCTTGTGAGTTAGCAGGAAAAAAGAAGACATAAAATATCTCACAGATACAAGAGCAGAGAATGACATTCAAACCAGACTTGATGCAACAAATTTTTTCTCTACAAGGGTAACGAAAGAGGGGCACTCATTTTTACTTGTATGCAGCCTGTAGTGTAGCGAGTTGTCATACTGTTAGTCATTTTCACATAGCTTTGTTCCCCAGCGTACTTTAAAATGGGCACCAGCATCATTTCCTGGCAGTGGTGGTAAACAGTTGAACTTTGAGGAGTAAAGCATTTTGCAGTTGGACTGTACTATGAGCAACAGTAAAAAAAAATGTTGGCATTGAATGCTTAAAGACTTGTCATTGAACACAATCCAGGCTTTTGAATAATGGTCCGATATCAACATTTGTGTTTGTCCAGTGGTTTGAGTAATTTGCATTGGTTTGAAATTAAACTTAATTTGCCATTACAGACGAATGACTGACCATACGTGTATCAGCAGATCAAAGACAAACACTCCGTCATCACTTGGTCTGCTGCTCGTTGTTTCTTGAGCTTCCAGCGGCAGCATCCGTCCGATGGAGAGCACTCCCAACAAGGTGTCCCAGCAAAGAGCCAGATCCCCTGCTGAAAGACACGCTCAAACTTCACTTGGTCCCAAGCAAAGCACTCTCTTGTTCATTTATCTTTCCAGGGACGGTTTCGCTCTCCACAATGTTAATGAATGCCAGTTGTCCCTGTGCTTCACAATCAGGAGCTTCATATTTGGCTGGGGATCAATCAGATGCAAAAGGCTTTGCAGGAGCCAGTTATGTGTGTTTGCTGATCGATCATTTTCCTCTGTATTTTCTTTTATATCGACTGTTTGGTAACAAATAAAGGCATCCATCCTTCCAGCATTCCTCACACTGTTTTTATTTGGTGAAGGCATCCAGCAGGGTGTAGCATTGGTTATGTATTAAAGCCTTGTGAGTTGAAGTTATACAAAAAATATGAAAAAATTGTAATAAAACTTTTACTTTACTTTATGTGCTTAATGGTACCTGAAATGAATTCCTCGATAAGGATTTACACATAGTATATATCTATGTGCTGCCTGAAAGCGGGATTGGTTTTCCCTCCACACACACAGGTGAAACTGGTCTGATTGAAGATATTAAGGTTTATGAGTTTGGCTCAGTCATGCTTTGTGTGCCCTGCAGAAGGAAACAGTCCTCTGAAATACACTGGCAGAATAAAATGTATTAAAGGAATCAAGTTGCTGCCCCAAGCCCTAGTAGTTTCCCTGGAATTTCATGACTTTCAAGGACTGTGCATTAATTTAGCATTCTGATGTCTGACTGAAGCATGAGCATCTGTTTGAAACGTACTAAAGCTTTACTGTCTTAACAAAACCTGCAGAGGTACTTCACACTTTTGCTATTTTTCAACTGTGCAATATAATCACAGCTACTACTTTCTAATTGATTTCCTCGTCTCATATTCAAAGCCGAGGTAACTCTTTTTCCATCTTTCCCTCCTCGCCATACTCCAGGTCTCATGTGTTCTTTTGCACTTTTGATGCATTGCTCTCACTGATTAGAGGCTATTGGTTTCAGGCTCAAGAAATTTTCTGTCCACTCCCCGCAAAAAGGTCAGATGAGTTGCACCACAACCAAAACCCTTCATTTTGGATGTCAATGTTTCAGATCCTAAGCAGCTAGCCACATCAAAATATGATTGCTTTTCAAATACTTTGACCCAATGATGGGGTTGCCATGAGACAACAAACCCTTGCCAGAGCTGCTGGAGTCTGAGTAAACACGCAGCTTAAGTGCACTGCAAATCCCCTACCAACAGCTCCATGCTCGATGACAGCTAAGCGAAATACACATTTCCTGGTCTTAGGGGGAAAAGAGGAAATAAATAATGAATTCAAAATAGCTGCGGTTTTGTGCCTTCCTACCAAAGCATCTGTTTAGGATTTGTTTTTATTTTTGCTCATTAGATCCTTCTTCACTCTTAAGATCAGGATAGTCTTCTCTTAGAAGCTCATCACTGCTGCAGAATGCTACAGGATATACGTTGATTCTTCAAATGGCTGCCAAAGCTGGTTATCAGTCCAATCAAGCTTTCATCAATTACTTAGCTCTTCCTCGCCATGCAGATCAAACAGTGCAGCAATCCCCTGCTGACATTTCACTCTGGACTATTCTCTTTGCAACAGGAAATAAGAAACTAGGGAGAAAGAAAGAAAGAAGTGAAAATAGTAGATTAATAGAAACCATTCA
The DNA here is from genome assembly GCA_003416845.1 of Oplegnathus fasciatus. NCBI lineage: Eukaryota > Metazoa > Chordata > Actinopteri > Centrarchiformes > Oplegnathidae > Oplegnathus > Oplegnathus fasciatus. Next base: position 628,753 of record NTHP01000325.1, read on the forward strand.
AAAATGCAGTCATAAATTGTAATCATATGTGAAATGTCTTTGTCATCACGCGTTACTGAGAAGAAACATACATATACCAGCTCACAGACAGGCAAAATATGCACAGTACGGTTTAATTTATGTACACATGCTATGCTATGCAAAGTAGAGGTCTGACGGTGCTTAGAGGGCCATTTAAAGATACAAAAAGGATAGTTGTCACGACATTGCATGCTTGACTGGACTGAATTCCTCAGAGTACTCAATCAAATTTGTATCTTGTTATTTCATATATTTCATAGACTGGAATTTGCAAGTTTGCACGGACATTTCCAAGGCTGTAAAATCTATATACAAGGCCACTGATATGTTCAGCTTAAAACAGACACTGTTGTCTTTTAGGATTCTCCCCAAGTCTCCCACTTCTTGATACATCTGCCAAAGCTTGTCAAACACTGCACATTGGATCTTTCAGGCAGAAAAGTGTAATAATGCCCTATAATTTCTACAATCTGCCTCTAATCTTGGATAATGAAATTGTCATCTGACACTGTGTTGTTTGAGCAGTGTGTGGGGAAGAGACAATCTGTAATTGCCTGCATAGAGATGGTTTCCCAAGAGGCTTATCCATCACATAATCTTGTTATTGCCTGGAAGATGAGAAATGCATTTAGCTATATTGTCATTTTCCCTCCAAAAACTGTCTTTGCAAGCATGCAAATCTCCCTTGTCAGCTGCGGTTGAGGCTTTGTGCAGGAGGTAAATAAGCATAACGCAGTGCTGATTTGCTGTTTAATAAAAGAGGGATTAAAAACAAATTTGGATCAGATTCCCAAGTGGGTGACTGTGTTGTTGATCTTATTACAATGATTGTTCACAAACAAGTACTGAAGTACAATGGGTGTTCTACAACTGTATATGTCCCACTGTGAACTTTTTTTTAATCTCTATCTTTGTTAATTATCAACAGTATGAGTCTTCTTTTCATCTTTGTTTGCATCTCTCTTTTCTTTCAGCCACTATGGCTATCACTGCTCATTCCAAGTAGCCAGTTCATCTAATTTATTCCAAACAAACTGCTGTTCGTGCTGCCAGAATGTAAAATGCTTGACTTCCTGTGCATGAGAGGGTTTTTCTCTGGAAAGACTCAACAGACACTGAATATGTAAAACAGCAAACAAAAAAAAAAAACCTTCATGAACTGTAGGTTACCCTTGTGTTAAATCAAAGGAGAAAACAAAAAGGTGATTTAATTTTTTAATTTGTCTGATTATTACTTTTACTGTAACAAAAGTAAGTCCTTGCTCTTCAAGCTATTAGCAAAGCTGGAAAACTACTCTTTATTAGTAAAGTATGTCCGCTCCCACTTCAGGCCTGTCCCGCTGTGGAAGCCCAGAATTTATGTTCCGCGGGGAGCACGCTGGTGAACAGACGACTCACATGTGTCTTTGCACTGCTTCCCTGCGGCCTCCTTTAAAGGCATTCTGAACTGATTTGGGGGATATCGTAAAGCAAATGATAAATTTGTACCCCTGTCAAGTGCGGCTGTGCGCTGACGATTTGCTCCAGGAATCATGTAGGAATGCCATATATCCCGACTGATTGCTACTCCCTGCTAGCTGATGGTAAAATACATTACATCATTAAAGGTATTGGAGGAAATAACTTAGGCTTTGTTCCTGCTATTGTTCTGACATCCAACAGCCCGTTTGATGTAATAAAGATCTATGCTGAGAGACAGACACTGAACATGTGTCTCCCTACTAAAAACAAATACATATTCATCCTCTCCCTGCTTCTCTCTGTTTTCCTTAAAGCCTCAACATCTTGCAAATGGTTTCTGGCAAGTGCAGATACCATATCTGCCATTGTGCATCGGCCTGCTATTGCATTTAGTAAAATACATTCTTTTTGTTTCATTTCCTCCTTTGCTTGTCTTTGATTTTACTTCTACTATACAGAGGGCATTGTTTTACCAACAGAATGATATATTTCATAATCAGAAAGTGATTTTTTTTTTTTTGCCTAGAGAAACAATGCACATTTTGATATATATTATACATTTAGCAAATAGCGAACTGTTTTTCAATTCTAAAATATTTCATCACCCCATGGCACAATGAGTCAATTAACTATTTGAACAGGCCACTGGAGGAGTAAATGGTATACCACCCTGGATCCCTTTGTATTTGAAAGAGATTAGCAGGATTTGAGCCGTGCTTTCAGATTAGATGGCGTGAGAAATGTGGTTCGAAGGTTCAAGGGAGTGAAAGGGTCTGATGTGCCGCCGCCGCCTCGGCTGCCCCATCCTTGCCTCTGGGCTGGCTGGTAATCCCCCCGGGCAGAGGCAATAAAACTCCAATTTCTACTGTACCTGCCAGCTGAGCGTCTTAGTCCGTTCGAAACACAGGGAGCATGAAATTCCAGAGGAGCCATATCAAAGCGCCAGCCCCCTTCATTATGACATCAGAACCTTCTGAAGTCAACAAGCATGAAGGCAGACTGGAGCGCTGCGTGGGTTCGCAGCCTTGAAGGGGGATCCGTTGCTATTAAGGGCTGTGCGGGGGGATAGCAAACAGAGGGCAAGAGGGGGAGAGAAGGATTACATCTATCACCATGCATATGTGCTCCCATCTAAAAGGCCTGCCTGCCATTTTCTGCCCCTAGCAAGTCCCCCAACTGTTATGATAGCCGAGACAGTAATAAAGCCTTTGGCGGTATCGTAAACACAGCATGATGTTGGGTATCAAATACTTAAGAGCCCGTGACGAAGATCTGAGGAGAAGCCCAGAATGCTGGTAGAAATGTAAACATAGAAATGGTGATAATTACAGCTGGTTGTGGCCATGAACCATTTGTCATCTTAATAAACGCCTCTTAAAGCCGTAAAGTAAAGCTGAAGTGCAAGGAAACCTATAAAGTCATAACGACCGCATTTTAACACTGAAATGATTGTGAACATTAATATAAATGTAGTGATCAGATGCACGACTGGGAGAAGCCACACAGCATTTTGTAACTGAATGTTAAAAGTCACTGTAATAAATCATTTTAAAAAATCATAAAATGTAAATTATCCTCTGGGAATTGGGCCATTTCAGCAGAAAATGGCAATGAGGTACAACCAAAAAGAATTGGAAAAAAGGAATTGTCACTTTATGTTTTATGAAATTGTGTTAAGAAAATCTAATAATAAAAGGAAATAAAACAACATTAACTACTGTAGGCCTATATCTTTATATGGATATATACGTATATGTACTCATCATTGTCATTATCACAAATAATGTCTTTAATGTATTCAAGTCCCACTTGTTCTGGTTATTCTGCTCTGTTTCTAACTTATTCAGAATGTGTTGTTACTGTGACCCACAGATGTCATACACACTCACAGAGTTTCTAGAAGGTGTTGACAGAGACAATCTTCATGCATGGCAACCATTACAGTCAAGCCCAATGAGATGGTCCATTAGAAATGAACAGATCGGTTTTTGTAAGTGACCATCAGTGAGTGTAATTAATCATTTGGGCAATTATTAATCTTGCGGGTTTCCTGGTAATGTTTCACAGAGAAGATAACCACAAGCAGGGGACTCTGTTGGCTCCTTCAAAGCAATGTGTATACGGCACCACTGTGTAGTGTTAAATTTTACTTGTGAATCAAGTTTCACAATTGCGCACTGGTGGACCTACATTCAGTATGAAGCTTTTAAAGACCTGATGAGCAAAAAACCCTAAAATACTGAAAAGATAAACCATAATATGCATAATATATAATTTGTTTGTTTTTTTTGTATGAAGTCTGGACTGTAAAACTGAGTTTGAAATGTTTTTTGTGTGGACGTCTGAACAAAATGCAAGTTTTCAAAGGAATGTGTTTCTTGACAAATACGATAATTTATTAGTGCACTCATCAAAGCTGAGCAATCCATTTCTTCTGTGAGCTGGACTGAGTGGACACACATGTTAATAATCCAAACTGTTTCCACAATTGTTTAAAAGGAAATATTGGAGACATTTAAAACCAGGATCTAGTCTGGAGTGGAATGTGCTTTAATTGCCGTCCTTGGCAAAGGAAACAGGCTTGAGTATTTGATCTTGCCCAGTGTTGGCACCGTTCTAGGGAACACGCCTCCATTTTAAACATGGCCAGTCACTCTCTTCCTGCCAAATCAATGAAAGACAATAATTGTTGATGATAACAATGACTGAGCACGCTCGGTCCACGGTCCAATCTAGCCAAATTCTGATCATTTCTGCGGCTTCCAAAACAACACGTAGCCCACATTAAGGAGCAAAATGAAATTCCTCATGATGGATGACTTTAGGAGGCCTCTGGATGGGAATGGCCATCCAACGCTGGGATGCGATCCCAAATCTCGGCATAATGGCTTCAGCTGCCTTGTCAGTCACCTGAGCCCACTTCGCTTTTTAATCGAACCGCCAGTAATGAGTTGGTCAAACATGACCTGACAAATTGATTTGGATTTCCATCTGATGAGTCCTTCCATGAAACAGTCCCTCTATACACTGGGCCAAACGTTGTCACGGAGAGAAATGAAATGAAGAAATGCAATAAGCAGAGATGCAATAAAGTTCCACACAGGCCTTTGATCAATAGGGAACGTACAGAAAAATGAATGTGAACTGTCTGATTTGAAGGGACAGATGATCCAATTTAGCTGCAGTGTAAAAAAAAAACAAAAATAGTATTGTATTTGATTAAACTTGAGCATGCATCACAACCGCATTGCAGCTGCCTGAATTGTCTCAAACTAATATTCATACACATGCATCTGTAATTGCAGCCTCATGCATGTGCACAGTCATCTAGCACACATGTTCTCTTACACACATGCAGTATAAACACAGAACTTTATAAAAATATGCTGCTCAAGATGTCTATGTACAAACTGTCTTTCTTGTTTCGTTTTGTTGAATATATATATACATAAATACAAATATGCATCATGGAAATCAATGATAAATGCATATAACATTTTAAATAATAATTAAAAAAAAGAGAGTTGCTTAAATTATACCTACCAGGCCAGTTTTTATATTTGCTCAACATAATGCTCTCTCTCTCTTTTTGTAGTTTTTTGCTTTGTGACCATGTCCTGCCAAGTCTTCCAGTGATTTTAAAAAATTGCAGGGAGCATATCAGGCTCCCAAACTGTATTCCAGAGTCTGGGGAGCCAGCGAGCGCAGCACGAGGATTCACTTGGGAGGCATTTTGCTGTCACTTACACGCAGACTCTTTATCAAATTGTGTCCGACAAACACATCTCACATTCTGCTTCTCCGTGCTCTCCAGACTCCCTGGAGGAAATGTCTTGATGTCCTATCTGCCTGCCTGAATGATGATATCTAAATCTCAGAGCAGCTGCTGTGCCAAAAACAATGAGGAGAGTCAAGGGGAAGGGGATCAGGAGCAGTCGGAGACATGTTGGGACACTCCGGAGACTTTCATAAGGCCCACTCGGAGAAGGGGGGACAGTGAGGAAAGCTGGACCAAACTTTAAATGCATACTGTACTTTTGCTTGACTGGAGTTCAGTTGGGTTGTCGGGAAAAGAAAACAGTTGGAATTTGGTTTGGCCTTGAATTTTTGGATTGCCTACTTCAACTAAAGAATTGATCGTACAATATTAAATTTGTAACCAACAAATCCTTCATAAATCAGCAAGTATTTTGGCTTCTTCTGGACATGTTCTTGCAAGCAAATTTCCTCTGTTGCCATCAGGGCGTTGTTATGTTTTACCTGCTTGTAAAACTAACTGCTATTCTAAATCGTTTATCCCCTCTGCAATTCGACTACTGCTCTGTAGATTTTCTTTTCCTTGACAGACTGATCTTTTTATTGTGCTATCAAGTTTATTTATCAGTTTATTTATCATTATTATTTTTAGATTCTATTCCACATTCAGCTCTCGTATCATTTATTTGTTTGTTTGTATGTCACTGTGTTTCTGTGTACAACAAGCTGCTCCAAACAAATTGCCCCTAGTGGGATTAATATGGTTGTTTGTATTGTATTGTAAATCAAATGATGTACTTTATAAAGCTTAATATGTAGCTTCAAAGTCCTTTTGTTTTCACCCTGCAAGAAATGTTATAACGTGTAACATATAACTCGATTTCTTGCTTAGTTACTCTGAAAGAAAAAATAAATCACATATTCACTTATGTTTTTGCAGGCGCTACATCGATTATTTAAAAAAAACATATATATATATATATATATATATATATATATATATATATATATATATACAGTATATTGTGCAAGAGTTGGCACAAGACTGATCTGCAATAACTTTTCTGGTTCAGTCCTTCCTGTGAAGTTGAAAGACATTTCCCCTCCTCCCCCCTGCTGAGTGAGGTGAGGCGAAAACTTTCCGAGCACCATTGGGAAGCTAATTAACAAGGCGGGTGTGAAGAAACTCTTGCTCTTGGTTGTTTTTACCCCCTGACGGGAAACACCCACTCAGTCAATCGTTCTACCCCAAAGTGTGCCTTTTACTTACAGAGAGGATGTTGGATGTGTTTTCCTTAGCACCCCCCCAGCTCTCCTCCAACTCACTCTTGCCAGTGAGAGTTCACACATTAAGTAACACACATGCATGTGTATGCACAAACACGCAGGCACACATTCCCATATCAGATATTTTGATGCTCACACACACATACAAACACGCAGATAAAGGGTCCATACGTCAGCCCATTTTTCAATTAATTATGTTAATGTGTACTGGCAGATATTTCATAGAAATCAGAATCAGTGATAAACTTAGTCAAAGATGAAATGTTATCCTGACCTCTAACATTAACTCTGGGACATACCAAAAATTAAGAACACAAAGAAGTTGCGTATTGTAGTGTGTCTGTGGTCATGGATGTTCTTGCCTCATTAAAAGTTATTTAACAGCGGCTGAAAATCTAGTTTATGCTAACCTCCAGTGATTTAACTTTTCGCCTTGCTGCAGTGATGGAGAATTGCACTCCAGGGTGAGGTCAGTAGACCGTGACATCACAGTTGGGTGTGGTTGCAACAGTTCACATGTCTGACCACACGCAACTACATCAGTAATCCTGAGCCTGGTCAGAGGTGAAACAGACTTGAAACTTCAAAAAAAGGTTGTAAAACACTGCTTTCCAGCCTGGAGTAAGTTAATCTTTAATGATTGGGCACAGGTATTAGCAATGGTCCCGGTCTCTCTTTATGCTTGTTAGTGTCAACATTTGGTACTACTACAGCAAACAGTTATGAACTGTTTGCAAACTGTCGTGGCACAGGTAGTCCTAGAAAAAGTATTTGTTGTTATGTCTGGGAGAATTTTTTATAATTACTACAATAATTATTACAGTATACTGAGCTTTGCGGCTATACCAGCTACCAACAGGCCGCAACATGTACTGAGTGCAATTGGTTGCCGACGTCAAAGAAAGGATGAAGACCTTACCTGAGCAACGGTGAGACGCGTCTCCCTTGAGCTGGGTGGTGGGGCTGGGCTTGGCGTCCCCTGGTGCGTCACCAACCGTTCTGACCACTCACTGTTCACAGCTCTCAAAAAGAGTCTTATCTGCCTCATTGCAGACATTTAGAATTTAAAGGACACCTGGGTTTATCAGTGTTATTCAAATATGAGTAATGTCTCCTGTAGTTTATTTTTGGAAGACCTTAAATTCAGATTCTGCGAATGACTTAAGTATGTCAGCTTCCAACTTCCAAGCTGTCACACTGAGGCATCAACTCATTGTTTTTCTTCTCCTGAGTTAATGTGGCCCCAGTCTCAGCCCTCCTCCATCTCTGTCTTTCTCTCCCTTCTTTCTTGAGATACAGCATTCAGTTCATGTGCTGTCCTCCTGTTTCTCTTGGCACCTTATTAGCACCACGGCTGTTCTTAAGGAGCACATCTGGACACAGACTCTCAGAGTGATGGGCAAATGTCCATGACTTTTGCTAAGTGCTCTATATATAATCCTTGTATTTTTAAGTCTATTAATAACACGCAGTAGGTTTGATCTATAAATTGTCTTCAGTGCTCTTGAACAGTCACTGACTTCTTGTTATGCCTCTTTTTGAAGTAATTTATGAATTTATACCTTTTTCCTGCAGATGGATGAAGTAGGCTCTTGATTTAATTTCCTTATCTCAGAAATAAAAAAACAAAAAACTCTCTACTTGATTACATGAAAGTATTTTAACTTCTTGTTACATTTGGCTGAAGTACCGGTATTATAGACTGTTTGATTTACTGTAAAGATTATGGCTGTTAACTAATATTTTATCCACTGACAGACTTCAAAGGGCAGCAGGGTGGCACAATGAGTTCAAGGCTCCATGACAGCAGGTGTCCTTGAGCAAGACTGTGAATCTCTACCAGCTATAATGGTGCTGTTTTGTCTGATCCTGACCTCTGATTCCACTGTGAAGGGGGTAAACACCCTTCACTCACCCTTTTTTCAGGAAAAACATAGTTTTTTGTTAAACTCATTTGGTATGAGTGGACCTCACTTTTGCAGCATTCCAATTAAAAACTGGACAGAGCTAATGTTATGTTGCCATACCAGACCCTGTATGGGTACAGTGTGACACATATTGTATGAAATGGAAAAACCTAATCACCACTCTCCCCCTCACGCACTCTTTCTGTTCATCTTTAATGGGAAATTTGAGACAGTACTGAGTACAGAGCTTAGTCTGTCACATCACATGACGCGCTGCAACTAATGCAGCCGACAAATGGGCATATCATGGATCCCAGTTTTGTGAACGATCCCTCTTCAGAAACAGGTGGCAGCCGCTGTAAGACCAGATGTCCCAGTGCAGCCGTGGTAAAACAGGGTCTGTCGCAATACAGTGGTGAACAATGCGTGACGAAGACCGAAGGTGGTCCGGCTTGTGTTCAAACCCCAGGAGGGCCAACAATGGGGTGAAGTCTGGCAAGGGAGGATGGGGTGTGTTGACTCTCCCAGACTGGCCCAGTTGTGCCCAGTCCCCCGGGGTAAATGAAGAACATGAGCAACCCCACCTTCGAAAACCATCCCCTGCTCCAATGTGAGGAAGTGGATGCTTTTCAACAATGAGGAAGTCATCTCAAACATCCCCCTGAGCTGCCTTTCCCCTCGACACATAGCACTGCATATCCATCGGTTCCTTTGTTCAGACATCTCTGCTTGTTAATGCCATGCTACAAAACCTCCTACAGACATTTGCTCGCACTGTATAAATAGACAGTAAGCATTACCGGTGCGATGGAAGTAAGGTTGTGGACTTATGCCAACCTCTGCTGAAAGCTGTCGCCAGATGGCTTTGTATCAAACCATAACTGAGTCACGCTGTTACAAAATTAGCCTTTTGCCCCATATACAGTACATCGCAAGCTTGAATGTCGTGTTTTGTCATGTTGTTAGTATTTTCACAAAAATGGTGAGAAGATCTGTTCAGAGAAATCAGAAACAGAACCCACATTGAGTGTGACTTTGCAACAGAAATCAACAGGTGTTCTTGAAAGCTGACACTACAGGAGTGCAATAAAAAAAATAAAAAATTAATATGTTAAAAGCCTTTGTTGTACACTGATGCTGAGATGAGTTTGAGTTTAAGTTTTCAAGTTTTAATGGCCAAGTACAACAAATGTATAGGTGACATGGTTAACTAAAACAAGCATCAAAGCACAAAGTAGCACATTGAGGTAAATGATCAGTTTTAAATATTCTGCTGTAAATGACATTTAGCACATCTGTATTGTAATCATGAAATGAAAAATTAGCAATTTTTTTAAAGGTAACAAAACAGGATAGAAATATTCATGTTATGACTGTGTAATTGATTCCACCATGCAGTACAGCATAGTAGTGGTACATGTGAAATGTGCCTGAGCTTTCTGCTAAGCTTATTGTGTAGTTGTAGTGTACATGGTTGTAATTCATGTCATAGTTTTACACAGATCAAAAGGACATGTATTTAATAGCGCATACATTGGCATGGCTTGAAAGGACAAATCATTCTTCATCTACTACTCATGTCTATTTGTAAAGACAAGTGTGACATACTTTCATTCTTTCAGGTGCACAGGTGCAAAACAGAAATATTATCCTTGTGCCGGAACTAATGCAAATATTGACCTGAATCTTCCTCATAAATGAAACCATTTTAAATGCTCTTTGATGATTTAAGGTTAGCTTTCAGCACATTTATTTTTATTATTCTAATGGTAGTTCCACTGCTGAAGATGCTCTGTAAAGAACAGTTTACAACACCTGGACCTTATGAGTTACTTAAAGATGGCCACAATGCTCATAATACTGGTAAACAAATGAAAGTAGGGGCTCGGATCTATTTTTTCTCTCTATTAAACAATACTCTTCATATAAGCAATGAATTAAATAACTTATGTATTGTGAAAGGGTCACAACCAGGAAACAACCAACTGTGCAGCAGTACACGGTGGCACACTTTAAGCCGTTTTAGCTTTAGTTTCTGCTCTCGGGCTGCACACACACACAATATGATTGAGTTTCATTACATTCATCAACCAAGAACATGACTAAGCGTCTACAGCCATGCAAGTGGGTCTCTGAGGTGGCCCCAAAGTGGTGGACCAACCTCAGACAAGTGAAATGTACGCTATATTTTTCTCAAGAGTTGGTGGAGATCGAAACAGAGCTATAATGAGAGGGAATGTTGGTCTTACATTCATGTTGCTCTGTGTCTGCTGGATGCGTATGTGATGATGAGCTCATGGTTCATCACAAGTTTGTCAGCCAACTTGCCTAATGAGCAAAGAAGTCTGGTGTAGCTCCGTGGTTAGGGTGAGGCCTGAATACTGCCAAGGTTAGGGGTTTGCCTCCCACTGGAGCCTTACTAAAATGTAGGCACTTAAAAGTCTGCGCTGAAGCACCTACCAGTACTCAGTGGTACAACGATACTGTGAAGTGCTAAAGCGTTCAACAAACCCCTTACTGAGTAGACCTGCCAGCTTTGTGGTTTCAAGTGTGGAGCTATCTCACTCTTGATGCCATTATATTTTGATGCAAGATAACATTACAAATATGAATTTTGATACTTTTATTTAGATTAAGACACTTAACTTCAGCCCTGTCTAAGTGTGAAGCTGGAAAACTTCTAATCCAAACACCGCTCTGTGAATCATAATTTAGGTGAATGTCAGTAGCACGAGCTCTTACGATTGATAACGATGTTTGCTGTGTTTGGCCGAGACGGAGCGTAAAAAGCCAAATAATGTTTGACACTTGGCATGCACATGACACAGCAAATCATTTGAGGGCTGCATGTAGAAGTGGAGCAAAAATGTGAGTCAGTCAGTTCACTGTCAGTCCTAGTGGCCCCAACTCATGTTTATTACATTATACCTGCCTACAGTATTGTCAGGGTGTGACATTGACACTGGACCATGTAGACCAAAAAAGAGATGTGATGCCCAGCTTGTGGATGGGCACTTTCTCCTTCTTTTGTCTCCTTTCCTCTGTCCTCTCGCTTCTCATCTCCCCCTTGTTTCCTCCCCTCCTCTCTCTCTCTCTCTGTGGGGCTTCTCTCTCCAGCAGGTGGCTGGTCAGTCAGCAAATACCTCTCTAACTGTTTGATGCCATGGCAACAGGCTTTGAAAACAACACTCACATACAAATGCATGCTTGTACACAAACAGATGTGAACGCATACACTCACAAATGTATACTTGTCATGCACACAGAACACTATGTACACATACATGAATATGTATGTACTGTATGTACACATGAATATAAGCTTGGGTACCCATGTTCACAAGGTGACAAACTTAGGCCACACACACTTGCCCACACACACACGCATGCTCACAGTTGTGATGTGTTTGCAGCAGCTCCGGCAGAGTGATTTTTTTAATCCCCCACCTCGTGGCAACATTTTTTAAAGCAATAACCAATTTAGCACTTCATGCCGGATCAGGCAAACTGTATCTAACTGGCTGGAGTTAGACCAGACGCTAATGTTAAATGCAATACCCCAGCAACAGGTCTTAAATACAAACCTCATTTCTGTCAGCAGGGGTCAGACCTCAGCTTGGTGTCTGTCCCAGCTCAGCTGCCAGCTGGAGAGAGCAGCAGCAGCAGCAGAGGATGCATGGAAAGGAAAGCAGCAGCCAAAATTGGGGTCACGACAAATGTACAGAGCAGGACCGTGACATCTTGCCAAGTAGAGACAGCCTTAGTCCAACTCTTTTCCACATGTGTAAGCTTAACTATTCCTCAGGGTATCAGCCATCTGATGGACACTTTTATTCAAAGTGCTTTAAGGAACACTGAGGGCATTCTGTACATTTTTAAAGTAAAGTAACAGCTGAACTTGGCAGTGCCATGAGCCATTCCTCGAAGTTTATTAGGGAACCTCTTTCACACCACATGTAATGTTGTTACTCTTAAAGGCTGGATTGTTGTTGTAAAATTATGTAGGCAATACTAAATGTATACTGTAGGAAAGCAACTTTGTTTGTCAACTATTTATAGATTTTCACATTGTATTTTAATGAGCAAAATGCATTAGTGCCATGTTTTACTTCACTTGTACTACGACAGATTTGCAGTTTTCATATAAGCTGATAAATTTTTTTTGTTTAAATTAATGTTAAATAAAACAAAAACCACCTTGTCTAAACAGTACACAATTTTTGGCACATATTTTTGTAACGACAGATCTCCCTTTTTAATACAAATAAGTAAGAATTTGTAAGAATATTTTGCATTTCGACCAGTGGAGTGTTCTTGCTGTCACTTCCTGGCCTGCCAGTCCCCTGCAGATTCCCACTGTGGGAAATCATAGAAAGCTCAACTGCAGCGGTGGAGTTTCTTAAGCCTCTTGCACATGAGGCTCTCCCAAGTAGCCTGAAGAAGGGGCAGTTCATTCATAACCTCTTGGTGACAGGAAGCTAATCAATCAGAGGTGGCAATTTCCACACTCAGCTAGCATGAAGAGTAACGCACCACTTACTCCCCGCGGCTAATAACATGGCGCCTGGATCCCCAAAATCACCTCATCAAGGCAGGGCAATGAAAGAGAGGGAATTCCAAGCAATTGGCCACTGTCAAAACATCCCATTATGGTTTTATGGGGAGGAGTGACGAAGACATTGACGACCTCATCAGGGTCATGTGATTAAGGATTTTGGAACCGAGGCTGCAAACAGAAAAATAAACATGTCTGCTTAATATTTACTATTGTTTTTACATTTCAAGGTTCATCCCAAGCTCTTACAGGCTACACATGCATGTTTACTCTTAATATACGAAACTGAGATAATTATCTTACATGGTGATCATTTTCCATTAATAATGTTTTAATTGGTCCAAGTCAAAGCAGAGTAAGAGAGCAAAGTTTTCTTTGGTTTCTGGACAGGAACATAAACCTGTTTTGTGAGTTGGTTACTCCCTTTTTGCAAAGAAATACTGATGAAAATATCTTTAACATGTTTAAGCAACACAAAATAGTCGTTCTATAGTTAAGAAATCGACAGAATTAACAAGGGAAGGCAGAAGCTATATTTTGTTTTAGTAAAGAAAACCTCAATCAGATATTAGCTGCTGTGGGAGGAAACATATTTTGGGAAAGTTAGTGAATGATCTGTTTTAATAGGGAGGATTTCAGAAAAGGTTTGGAAGAGCTGCAACAAATTCACAGAAATGAACCTTGCTTTGACCTTGCCCCGACCCCACGTCCAACTCTAACCTCCAATAAAGAAGTCCTATAATGTCAAGTTAACTGTGATTAATGGCAGCACCAGGCACAAAGTCTTTTCTGTGTACAATACCCAGAACTGCAGTACAGCTCACAGCATTTCAGCTGTAATCCAGAGAATTTAAACAAATATTTGAAGAGGTCTACTCCAAGACTCTGTACAGTACATCCACGTTGAGACATTTTTACAAGTTCTTCAGTCACTTTTTTTCAATTATAGCAGATAAAACTGTTAGGTTATCTTGTAGCCCTGAAAAAGTACCATCATTTGTTTTCATTTTGTGTTATTGATCATTCTGTGAGAGCAGCTGTCACTTTTTAGAGGGGTTGATGTCTTATTTTGGAGCTGAAACTCTTCATTCCTGTCCACCATATAGGTTTATTGGCTAATGCGAGAGCTAGCTGTCGAAGTGACACCCATGGCAGGGGAGAGTTTATCATTCTGCTGACAGGCTAAATAACTTGTGCCGAGGCAACAGATAACAAATGGGCTCAAGTTGTGGCTTGAGTGTCTGTGTGTTAAAGACAAGAACAACTGGGCTGCAGCAGAAATAAATGGTCTTTACTTTTTGGCATGTGGCCATTATTCCTGGGGCACCTGAAGTACACAGAAACAAGAAGATTAATAAGTGCTTTACTGTGTGCCAACACAGAGCAGTATTAAGTATTACTAGTATTACTAGTATTACTAAATTGCTTTCACCTTTGAAAACCCTCATTGAGCCATGTGAATTATATCCAGTGACACATACTGTATGTGTCATGTATAACAGTTGTCTCAAAGTGAGGTTTGTATTTTACAGACAAAATAAAGGCAAACTAAGTGTAAGCAACCAAATAATCACACATTCTGAAATGCACATTAAATGTTGTGGAGGTGAATTATGCAAAAATGACATCCCTCCGCTGCTAAGGGATTATGAGACGATATCACATAACCTGTGTATTTACATCATGTTAATACTTTCCATTTGGGGTATTCAGCTTTTTAAGTTTAGCGAATTAAAACAGTCTGTTTAAGGTCAGGTTCAGGCTTTGGTAGATCACTGAAATTAAAACTTCACATATTGCATGGATTGGGCATTGGACCTGGACTGTTAGATTTGAAATTAGGTAAATTTACCCATCCACCATTCTAAAAACTGCACAGCAAACCCTTTGCCCCTTGTCTCTTCTACATTTGTGTATCTCTTACATTTTACATGGACCACATAATTTGCATTTTAAGACATCATGCTTCGTAAGACAGGGCTGGATTGATTTATTTTGGCTGACATTACTCACCCCTCATAATAAGCCTTCAGGATCTAGTGTCAAAGCTGCAGGCTAATAAGCTTAGGCTGTTGATAGCGCCACACTTGCCGTTCACCTTTGCCTCGTAGGTGTCAAACTGTCAGTAAGAAACCCAGCAGGCTTCAGGAGTTTACTGCAACAGTGGCACGACAAAAACAAATCAATTTCCCTGTAAAGAAAAAATGGCAGCATTTACAGAAGACCTCAGGAAGATGATGCACATTCTTATAGCTGTGATGTGTCAAAGCATATACAAATGCCCTGTTCCTCTCCCACTCGGGTCTCTGTTTACAGCTGTTTCTGCCCATACAGTAAGTGAGATATACTCGTGAGGCAACCAGGGTGCTGTCTTAAGCCTGTGAAAATGTGCTGCAAGAGATAAATTCCAAGATGTCAGAGGAGCTGTCAGTGTGAAAGAATACGCTGGTCATTACCACCTTCTGATCTAGCTCGCATGCAAACTGCCCCTCCCTTTTGAGCAGGACCCCTGCTGAGGATGTGCTGGACTTTCCCACAGTGAAAAACTGACTTGCATGCAGTCACTGGATCAAACCTTTACCGTATCCTCCATATGAGTACAATTTTCTCATGTAGCTCTTACAATGTTTTCATCTGACTTTTTCCATGCAAAATTAGAATATGCTTAAATCCATACATTATCAAGGGTAAAAGCTATTAGCAATGTTGCGGGTCAATGCCCAAACCAATCAGACAAGAGATGCAACAAATATTCCTGTGTTAAGACTCAGCACCTCGTGTGTTGGTGTTAGAGTTGCACGGTGATGTGTTGTATTATGTTACTGTGCTTTTACGTGCTTATTTTGACCAAGGAATAACTCTACAAAACCTATTCTGGCAGCAACACTTCTGCCGACGGAAACATTTTCAATAATGCAATCTATGATGTCAAAGTAGCCGCCTCGTCACTATGTTAAAACCTACATTGCTATGGTTCGAAAAGAACTTGCCTCAGCTGTCAGATGTCCTTATTAAGGCTGTCTAATAAGCCCAGGTTACAAGATGGTTCTGAGAAGTAAGTGATATCCGCAGAGCGGCCCACACATACAATAAGGCAGCGAGCCTTAGTGTGGATTTCATACTCAGGGCTGAGCATACTCTAAGCCTATTTTTGTTGTCCTGATCTCAGACAACCCTGGACCCCATCCAGGATGGTTAAAGTAATATCCACCAGTAATGCTGCCCTGTCCTACCGCCTCCACTGGGACTTGCGGGCTGAGGGGCCAGGGTTTAAGAGTGACTGGGCAATACCTGTAACAAATTCTCGAAAACCTTGTCTCAAACTCATTTTTCATGAAATCTAAGTGTGAGGAGGAAGCCTGAAGTTTTCGTGATGCCCTTCACTTGTCTTTGCAGTCTTGCTCAACCAGAGGAGGAATGCATTCTCCTTTAATAGACCCCTCCAACACAAGATACACAATACTCCACGCTCCCAAAGTCCTCAGTTAAACTGGATACCCGATTAAGGCTGCTTCAACTCGAACGAGGTTGCGGCCACTAACAGTCATGATAGGGCATTCCGTACACAAAGGAGGCCACGTTTTGTCGTTCTTACGCCAGGATCCTGTGAATTTACGGCCACTGGGGCCCCTATTTTCCCCCTCTCCCGTGGAGATAAGGGGTGTTTTTCTTCTGAAAATCTACGGGGGGTTGGGTGTAGTTAAAGGACACACTCAGCTGCTAGATTAACTCATCAACGCCGCATTGCAGGGTGTCAACAGAAATGTTTCACACACAAGACCGACAAGGAATGAATACCATTTGGAGGTCACAAGTGGCAACCCCTCAGTCCTTCAGGCCTTTTAAATGTTAGTGTCTGCCTTTCAAGAGCAAGGATGTAACCTCTAAACCTTTGAGAGGAAAAGAGATACGTGTTGGACATCACTGCCTTCATGTTAGATTCTACTGTACTGATTATGACTTGGAGTGATCAAGAGATTTATACCAAATAAATCACTGGAGATAAATTGTTTGTTTTCATTTTGTAGCTACAAATATAAGTTATATATTTAAACCTTTGATGTCACTGACATGACTGAATATTAAATAATAAATCAGTGAGACATTTTAAAGACAGTCATCATGCACCCAAACCTAAAAGCACACAGCTACAAATAAGCTGTCACTGTAAAATCTCCATCTGATGGCCAGATTCGAATCAATCTTTCCTGAAAGCAAAAACATTTATATCAAGCGTATAAAATCTGTTCCTTTCATGTTCATACTAAAAAAGAGATGTGTGAAAGTGGATCACACTTTCCATGTCTCAAAATACACAACACTATGACAAGCTCAATAAACAATCCTGAAATACACCTGCAGTACATACAGTTTCTTGTTTCAGAACCAGAAACATGATTCAAATGTCTTTTAGTAGTCGTGCTCTCCTCCTTAGCTTCTTTAAAGAGCATATTTTCAGAGAACCAAAAAACAACTGACAACCAGAGACGCGGGATCATCTTCAAAAGAAAGACGTATGTCTGTGGCATGCTGTCTTTTAGCTGCTTGAGCAATGCCATTCCTTGTAGTTTGAGTCATCTAAACTCCTCGCGTAATGGCTTCCAAATTTAGATTACGGTGCAAGTTTCAAACAAAGTCTCAAATTTGTTGAGAAGCTTTGCTCTGAGCAGTTAAAGGTCTTGAAAAGGACAGACGAAAATTGCAGGATCTTGAAATGTGTCCCCCGGTTGTTGACTCAGACAGTGACTGGGAGCTGGCCAGGTTCCTCACCCTCTACAAGTACAGCGGATTGTGAGGCCTTTGCACTTGGCGGGCAGCAAAGCTTTGATAGCTGCTCAGGGAAAGTCATTGTTTTCCCTCTAAAGCTGCAGTGCACTTAGGGTGGCATGGCTGCCATGTTGTGCCTGTTTGCTTTAGATTTGAGGAAGATCAAGCCACGTGGCCTTCGTTAAGCTGTGTCTCACTGGGCGGCCGCTGCCCTCTGGAACGTGATAGATAATATAAGTACCATTGAGGGGTCTTCATATTCATATTGCTTTGTCATTGAAACGACAAGGCCATCGTAGGAGAGTCCAAGTCAACCCAACAAGCTGAAGTCAAAAACAATTAACAAAGTCCTTCACAGAGTCCTATACTGTACATGTCAAAGACAAAAACAAAATGAACAATATATTAATTCGTATGATGGAGTATGGGGAAACATTAAAACCAACACATTTGCATGGTCGGAGACACGCTCTGCTGTTGAGAAATGTTGATCGCATTTGCTGGGTCCTGGTTGACTATATTCCCTCAGCCTGGAACCTTCTGTAGTTCCATCTGAAGTTGCAGAATTTGGTCTGTCTTGAATTCAAATCATTGCTGCAGAAATTGGATCCTCTCTCCTCTGGCTGCTGATGTTTGGCGTATTTTAGTATCTTAGTCTCATTTAGTTATTGTTTTGGATTGGTCTTACGGTTGTAGTTCCTCTTGTGCTGTTTTAATGTACCATGAAGTTTGATTGAACCCTTTAAAAACCAGCTAATCAAGACTTACGATTTTTACTGATCATAATGCACAAACATAGGACTATTAGTAGTGTCATCCCTTAAATACTTTGCAGCACTGAGGAGGAAAACAAAGGTAAATCATGAGTAAAAATAACCATATAATACAAATATAATAATGTTTCTGATGGGCGAATATAAGTAAAATCAACTTCCAATCGTGGCCAAAATCTTCTATAGTATCTGTATCCACCATTGCAACACCATCCAACTCTGAAATCAGTTGAAACTCTTTGTTTTGCTCACTGGGACCACGGCTGAAGGGGAACCTATCAGATATTTCTGTCATTCCTTTCTGTCAATGGGGGACGCCATGACAGTGTTTTCAGTGTTGGGTTCCGGGTGCAGTTTGGCATCGGCAGGGCGTGGGAGGTTAAGGGGCGAATGGCAGTGTTGGCCCTGTCAGCCCCCCTAGCTCACCAGGTCCCAGGGGCTGGCGCCAGGCTAGCCCCACTAGCAGCCGGGGCAAAAAATAACCCCGCCGCAGTTGTTGGGCAGGGGAGAGTGACGGGGAGAGCATGTCACACTGGGGGATCAGGTTTCAGCGGCTGTCATCAGAGAGCAGTCATTACTTCTGGGCTAATTATCTCAGGCCACGTGTAAACAAACAACCTGCCAGTGTGAAGACTACATTGTGTTCACAGCTCCAGGCTTTGGTTTTGTCCCCTTCACTTGTTTGATGTTGGCATCAATTCTGATGTTGGCTAAAGTGCTTGTGTCTCAAAGGCCAGTTCAGTTAAGAGGTCTAAGAAAAGACTAATAGAACTGGAGAGTAAATTGTGAGTTGAAAGGAGCTAATTTTACGTCTTCCTCTTCTTCTGCCTCTTCTTGTACACATCTTTTTTATGGTTTTTGAGTTGACAGTACTGATGTAAATATAAAAACAAAAGCCAATTTAATCTAAAGTTAGTTTTTGCCTTGGAAACTGTCACTATGGAGTTTAAAATACATACATTACAGTATGGAGTAATAAGAATTGTATTTCAAATTACATTTTATTTTGCACTGAAACAATGATAAAATATTGTTTGCCAACTCCAAATTTATGGATTTATGTATTTTTACTTAAAGGACTGCAAGTTACTTTATTGGTTGAGAAAATGCCCTTTGCCCAATAAACTTTTTACATAAAGGGAGAATTAGGTATTTTTGTTTTGTACTGTTTGGTTAAAAGATAATATTTTGACAGTTTTTCCAGCATATGAAAAGCATGTTTGAATGATACTTTTAAATTTTGTAAATTTGTCCTCAAAAATACATCCAGTGTGGAAAATTCTTCCAACTATATAATGTATGACAAAAGTGAAAATACTGCAACTGTTTATTATATTGAGTGTTAGAAACAAAATGACCTCTGAGATCAAGGGTAACTGGTGTTGGACAAAAAATACATTGATAAGACAAATAATCATTATATTTCAGCTGTGTTTAACTATCATTTGTCACGATTTTATTTCATCAACTGGACTCTGACAGGATCCATGAAAGCACCCTCTGACTGAAAACTCAATCCAGCTCAGCCCACCACCCGGTCTCACATTCCCGAGCCTTCATGGCACGTTTACGGTTCAGGCTCATGTTTCTATCACACGCTTGCCATACCATACCTGTGTACTGCGCCCACAGCCAGAGACCAGTTGCGCGTGACCCGTGGTAAAGTTGTCTTCATCTCTTCAGGCTTGAGTTGTGCCTTAAACAGCAGTTGCAATGTAAAAGCATAATGATTTTCGTGGAGGAGTAAAGAGGCTGGTTATTTAACATAGTAATGTTGCTTTAAACTGTAACTCTGTTCTCACATTAAATAATAAATGAACAAATGAAACTGTTATTTGAAGTTAGGGAAACTGCACCTCAACACTCCGTATGTTACTTCATGATTCAGTCACATTGCGTTCCCAACACAAACCTCAGGGGGAAAATCAAACCTTTTATCCGGCAGCAGGTTTCATCTTCAAAAGGAAGTTTCGTGATCTTTCAGATGTCTGCGTCGCCCTAGAATGATAAAATGTTTGCCAAGGGGAAAAACAACTTTTAAACCCACTATTTCCACAGCCTGTGGCGGATTTTTCAGTAACATCACTACAAACATGGCTTCGCTCGTCTCTTCTACACCATACGAGCTGTACATTACATCCACCGCCAAGGCAAACTTTTATATGTGTCAGTGTACGATGTATGATCATGAAGACACCTTTTTAAAAAGCAACCCACTGCTTCACTCACTGGATCAAAGGAATTTTTTCTAATTAAAGATGTATTAATAAGTTCATTAGCAGTATATTGAACCTCTGTAAAAGCTCTTCACGTCACGGACCTATTCGAACAACATCTCCAATAAAAGCAGTAAAGTAAGCAGTGGGTGTGGCGCACAGTCCAGGACTGATTTAGCCTAGCATACAGCTGATTGTCAGTGCCTGAGGTATTATTCAATAAAGCATGGCGTAATGGAGATGCAAAATGACATTAAGCCCCTGCTTGCATGCTGTCACTTTTGTGTCCTTCTGGGGGTTGGTGGCTTGTCAGGTCTAACTGTACATTATTAATTGCCCTCTTGTACCCACCTTTGTTTGGAGGTGTTCTGAGTTACCAAGAGTTTGTATTTAAATATTTATATATGCCTTCTAAACCAAATTACTCCATCCCAGAGACATAGCTAAAGACCTCATTTGCATGCTAGGGCCTTTTGAAGGGCGTGAGTCAACAGCAAACATTACTGCACTACTCTGTCAAGCGAATGACTGACATTTCTAATGGAACATGAGCGCTTCGCTGAATATGGATTTAGCCGTGCCATTAGCCTGGGGAACTTTGATGACCACAAGAAATGTGATAGGCAATTAATTTTTGGGAACAAGTTTGCTCATCCCCACCAATCCCTATTAAGGGGCTGGTGATCCCCCATTTGCTAATTGAATTAGCTGCATCAGTCGGGTTTCGAACTTGAGAAGTGTCACAAATCAGACTCTGTTTATCTGCCATTATATTGAAGCGAGAGGCTTAGTTTTACGATATAATTATACCTCGCAAGACAGTGACCCTAGCCAACCTCATTTTGTAATGCAGAGCACTTTGGCAGGGTCCTTGATGCATACTGGGCAGATTTCATCGAGCTTTGTCTGCTGCTTTTTCCCTGCCTGTATCTGCCTCAGCCCCTGTCTAATTGGAGCATGAAAATCTGTGCACAACAAGAATACTGAGAGAAGTTCGATTAAAATTCCTTATTTCCTCCAGATGGCACTGTCAGTGTGAAGGCACTGAATATCCATGAGGATGTAGTTTTACTCAGCCTTTCTCTCTTTCAATCTAAGAAAAAGAAGCAGCTTGACATGTGACGACAATGACCCAACAAGGAGTACAAAAGTAATAGGTCAAAAAACTTCTGAGTGGAAATGCAATCCATTTTGTTGTGGCCCTGAATGTGATTTGATCGACACTATCCACTTGCAGTGTAGGCCTCCCCGTGCCCTTGCCAAAGACATTTGCAAGTGGTGTCAAGGCCCTATAAATCATCCTGTATCAAAGAGGCCATGTAACGCTTTCTACATTTCAACATATGTGGAATCAGAACGCGTCTGTCATCGATGTGAGCCACTCTCAGAGAAAAAGGTTTTTTGGAGGCCTTTCCCACTGTAATGTGGACCATATGTGCTATTGATTTGGGAGGTTTTACCTGCCACAGTGGGATACTCCCGAAATGAGGTGAGGCAGACACTGTCATACCTCTTCAATAGTAAAGGATTATGCCTGTAAACTAAAATCAACAAGGTGGATAACTACCGAGACGTAGGAAAATGGCTGGACTTACCTTGCCTTATAATTTTCTACTCTGCTCCTGGAGCTTTGCTGATGTAAAGTGCACTATGAAGATTTTTTTGTACTATTTTAACTCAGTGTTTTTCCTTTAAATAGCCTCTAAACACATAGTGATCTGGTTCATTTGCATCAAACGAGACAAACTTCCAACCACGCCGGCTGGTGCCAGGATGAGCCTATTCATCTTAATATTATAAATGGCTCAGACTGTCATCTGAGGTTTTAAGTTCCCAAAGCAACTGATCCTGGTCTTGTACTGGCCATATATCTCCCTTTGAAAGCCAACTCTTCCATCTCCTGCTGCTTTGTATTTAAGGTTGGCTCTCTATCTTGGGTTTAACCTGCTTTCTCAATGACCATCATAACTTTAGGAAAGCGAGGAGGTTCTATGTTTCTTGAATAATTTAGGAATCTCCATTTGTGGTTTCAGAGGTTGAGGATAAATGAGACTGTAAATCAAATGATAAATGTTTAGTGATTTGGTCCCTGCGTTGTGACCAAGCTTGTCTAAAGTTAGAGTTGGTTCCACAGAATTACCCCTCACTGGTGCAAAATAAAAACATTCAACAAGAGTTTGACCATCACGACGCCAGTTTTTCTGCTCTGAGTGAAGTTGGGTTATTGTAACATGCACTTTTTTCCATACGTTTTACCGTAGGTAATGCCACTTTTTCAAGTGAAACCTGGTTAATAGAGTAACATCAAAACTAACAATGAAGTTACATTATTTGAACAAAAGGTATTTCTGTTGATTGCTGTCTAACACAAAACAAATCTTATAATAAAATCTTTGACCCAGATTATTGGTAGTTCTACAGTATTTGAAATATGTTTTCTTAAAAATGTATGCATGATGGGACTCTCTATGGGCTACAGTACACGTCAATCAAACTACTACTACTATTATTTATTCATCTATAAATCTAATGTTTATTTTCACAGGGTAGCCTAACTGGACATGCGTGCTCTTTTATATAAAACCCCGTTAAGGGTTTGTAGAGTAACAGAAACAAAATAATGAGAACTGACAGAGGGAATTAATAAAACAGAAAGAGATTTATACATATATGACAACCCCGTAGTCCACAATTTAGAGGAAAACTGCTTCAATAATCCTCCTTCAACAGCTCAGAGGGCAGCTGCCGGTCAAGATTCAGTCGCAGTTTATCAACAAGTTTTTCTACATAAAAAAATCTAGAAAACCCTAACTGCAAATTTCCCATCAAGGAATGTGCCAGGACATTTGTATTCTGTTACCCACTCAGTATTAAAATCAGTTGGAGTGGAGATATCGCATTGTATTGCATATTATTATTGTAATGGACATCTCTGAATCTGGAAAAAAGCATACATTTTTGTTTTATTTTCATCATGTATTAATTTAAGATTAATAAGTCCATAAGACCACGACTACCAGAACTACTACCTAATAATAATACCTATTTCATTACTACTACTACTTCTACTAGATAGATAGATCAATAAATCGATAAATCGTTAGATAGATAGATAGATAGATAGATAGATAGATAGATAGATAGATAGTGGGGAAACTAGTTTGGTCACCCATGCATTATAACAAAAGTCAACAAATGTGTGAAAGACATAACGCCACAACAGTGACACACAAACTAGCACATATTCCAAGAGGACAGTAGTGAAGCTCAGCTCTGCCAAGCTACACAATTTAAAAATAGTATATTAGTACAATCTATCCATAAATACACAAAATAAATAAAATGCAAACCACAAGTCATACAATACAGGCAATAAATATGGAATAAAACCTTTAAAATTAATGAATAGAATACACATAAACCAAGACCTTAAAAATTATGTTGAAAACACAAGTCATATCTCAAGAAATGGAACAGTGGTGGACACTAAGGACCTTCTGAATGGTTCTGTGGAACATCTTGGCATCCTGGAAATCTTTTAGACAACTAAAAACACCAAACAGGTGGATGACCTTCAAACTGAAGTATGGTTCAGACCATACTACTACAGTACTATTACAGCTACTACTAATAATGAAAACAATGCCGCTACCATTCTAACCATTATGAGACCACAGGACTCTCTCTGTTAAACCATATAGCTTCTCCTTGATGAGTAATGACAATAACACTAAGCCTGGTGTCTTTGTCTGAACAACAACAGAACGTTTCTGACCCAACAAGCGCCCATGTTTAACCTTGTTGTCCGTCACGGGAGGTGATACCTGCTGGGAGGGAGGGTTCATCCTTGCCATTAGCAAATACTCACCACATGCTGGAGCCGGTGCATGCCGATTACAAAGCTCAACTATTCTGGGAAGCTTTAACCTCCCGACCACCCTCTTCCCTTCACAAACTGAGGCTGACTTAACATTCCTGGCTCAGCGTATTGTGTCAGAGAGGAACATGTAATCAGGTCATAAAACAGTCAACTTGTGTGTGCTCTTGATACGGCAATTAACACTTCAGATTAACTGTCATGCACGTTTGAATGTCATTTTAAAACAGGAACAACATTTATATCCACAATAACAGCCCTTCTCAGAATTGGTTTATAAAAATATACATGGATTTCGCTCGCTGGGATTCTCCACATCATATGCTTCCGGGTTCGGCTTTGTAAGTGTCACAATGATCCATGTTATAAAGTGATACAGGCCACACATTGAAGTCTAAAGTGATGCAGTAACTCAAAGATAAATCCAACAAATGACTTTCGCTGCACTCAATATGGTTGTGATCAAATGAACAGAGCTCTATAGGAGAAGCCGCCGCTTTCTTTGCTTCCTGGTAAAGAAATCTCCGGCAGCCGCAGCGGTCCGATATCGAGAAGTGGAAAAAGAGGTATTTTAAAACGATCTATGTCATCCTTACAGCTGCTGTGTTGTCTTGAATTACCTTGATGCAGCGTTTCCAAAGAACAGATTGGGTTTCCTTCGCCATCGTTTTCATCCAGATTTTTCCACAAATGCAGGCAAAAGATTTATTTACAATTTGTCTTCCTGATAGCCGATTTCTTTCATGACGATCCTCATAGAGTTCAGGAGACAGATTACGATATGTAAGTGGTGGTTGTTTGAAGGGGTTCATTTTGAAATAGGTATTAATTTCACATATGGGCATTGGTACAGGGCCTGGCATGGTTTATGGGCAAGTGTTGGAGTTTTTCCTTCTGAAAGGATCACTTCAAAGGGAAAGAGACGAGGTTGAACTTTTAGCTGAAGGTGAGAGCTGCAGATCTTTACTGCTGAAGAAGTAATAAAAACCTCGACACTGAGAAGCTTTGTCATTTGAATCAAAGTATGATAGTGTAAATCTCTTATTGATGGTCCATAAAGGCATCCAACTGATTGATATCAGATTTAATGTGATTAACTTAAAATGTTGAGACAAGCTGAACTTGTCAATATAGAAAAATATGATTTAAATATAGCAAATGTACAGTTTATGCCCCCACTTCCTATAATGCCTGTAATTCCTACAATTTTACGCAAAAAAAATAACATGGCTGACGTTAAACATCTGCTTCCCCTGTCAATCTTATTACATTATTATTTACAACCAAGTGCATGATATGGTTGTGTGGCTAAAACCAGTCAAGTATCATCATAGCTGTTGCCCTATTTTGTGTCAGTTAAGTAAGTGGAGCCTGTGTCTTCATGGCATGGTGCAAATTCCTGAGATTAATGTAAATGATAAGGAATCTGCAACTCTCCGGATTCTGAGATCCTCAGGATTAAAGGTTCAAGTTCCAGTCGACGCTGGAAAAGGATGACTCACTGTCCGGCCCGGACAGCTATCGGGTGTCTCGTCTCCTCCCAGTTAAGAAAGTGAGGAAGAGTAAAACTCTCACAGCGCGGGCTAAAGCTCGACGGGAAATAGCAGCTTTCCACTCGGGCTCAAGAGCTGTATCTGTGAAGAAATACACGGCAGAAAAGAAAGAGAAAGTAAATATGAAAGCATTTTGGTATTGAAGCAACCTTTCAATTGTGCTCATGTACAGTGATATATGAGGGGTTTTTTTTCTTAATGAAACGTCCGACATCAAAATAACAGAGCAAAAATGACATGACAATGAAAAAGGGGACTAAAAGGCCGTTAATACAAGCAGATGATACAAATTCTATAAAGCTTGTGAGTGTCTGCACATACAGAGAAAGTTCAAAAAAGAAAAAATGACCAAAATAAAGAAAAAAAGGAAAGAAAGTGGCAGGCTGGAGTCATTCATCCTGCCAGTGTGATGACCTACATCCCCTTCAAGGTCACTGTCCATTTCATTAAAAGACTCTTTCATTGATCCCTGTCCTTGGTCTCAGTCTCCCCTTCGGCCGTCTCTCCATTAACAAAGTTAACTCTCTTGTACTGCGACCTCCTCCTACTCCTCTTGACCCGGGCAGGCAGCTGTGCTTACCTTAGCATAAAGTGCCACAATAGGTCATCATTATCAAATTAATCAAAGCTGTCACAACACAGCACAGTGCTGCGGTCAACTCTGTGCTGC
This sequence comes from Oplegnathus fasciatus, assembly GCA_003416845.1. Lineage (NCBI taxonomy): Eukaryota > Metazoa > Chordata > Actinopteri > Centrarchiformes > Oplegnathidae > Oplegnathus > Oplegnathus fasciatus. Next base: position 655,596 of record NTHP01000325.1, read on the forward strand.
GCTTCAAAAACCACTCAGATCATGTAACACTTGAACGTGCAGCAAAAGAGGCGTGCAGACGCACACTGCACACAGACGTTGGCTCATGAAAGCTCACACACACACACACACACACACACACACAGATGTGTTTAAGAACTAGAAAGGGTCCAAGCACAGTGTTGTAATACCAAACATTTAAGGGGTGTTAAGGAATTACTGAATTTTATAGAGTTCTTTGGAAAGCCAAATGTTTTTTGGGTCAAATCTGTCAGTAGAGAACAGTATGCTAGCTAAGTAGAGATAATAATATAGATAGATAATATATATGCATATATAATATCAATATTCAAAGTACCTACATCTGTATTGTTTCTGTTTTCTGTAAGTCTATTTATGCTGTAGCTAAGTTGTGCTTCATATCAACATAATTTTTTGAAGAAGGTGACTTGAATGTATCTGCAGAGCAGTGTTACAGTTTGGTATCATTGAATCATTGATTTCTTCATCAGGTGTTGTATTTTCTGAGTAAATCAATCAAATCTGAATTCCCATGTCATCCCCAGCATCACAAGCAAATGACAAAACAGGGTTACTGTTTTATAGCAGATTTATGACAAATATAAAAATTCAAAACATGCTTTGTCATCAGTGGTTATTGTTTTTCTTTTGTTTTACTGAGATTTACTGAAAAAAATACCCAGATTTTTTTTAAAGGAGTAGATTTTTTTTCCGCACACACTCAAATGTATTTCCTGTTGTAAGAAAATGCTGATAACCATATGTTTTCAGTAAACAAGGTATTCTTGTGATGAGCACTGCTCATAAACTCTGCAGATCATAGAACGTGAAGAGAAATATGGGGGCAAAAATGTAAATTAGCTGCTGATTAAGCACCCGATGTCCTCTTAGTAAATCAAACACCACATAGATTTTTGCGTCTTTGAGTTTTTATATAATTATTTTTTAATTTTATTATTCTAAATACACAAAAAAGAAAATCAGAGCTCTTTATTTGTTTAATCAGATGATGGATGCAAAATAATTAGCTCTAGTTCTTGGTCTTGATTTGATGGGGAAAAACTTGCTGAAAACAAAAACATAAGAGTTGGAGCACACTCACAGGAACCTGAATGAATGGACAACCCGAGCTGTAACCCATCTGACCAATCATTCAGCCATTACCAAACCTTTGAAGTTGTTCAAAGATAGATTTGGATATTTGAAGTAGTACAAATATCTGCTCATGTACAAACTTGTGCAGACCACAATTACTTGCATCACTCTCTTTTAGTGTCAGACTACTTCCTTTTCTTTGTGTTAATCCTTCCAGGGAGTGGAGACATATTTCTCTCACTTTTCATGCAGATGTTCATTGTGTTCAATTCACTCATTTTGTGAGAAAAGGCTGAGATAACAAGAAGGTAATTTCCACCTTCTGTTTAACAACTGAAGCTAGAACATTGCAGTACAAACACAGTCCCCCCCTACTCCCCCGTGTGTGTGTGTGTGTGTGTGTGTGTGTGTGTGTGTGTGTGTGTGTGTGCATGCGTGCACGTGAGGGGAGGGGGGTGAGCGGCAACAAGGGAGACGTGCAACACCAAATTGCCAGATTGATTAACTTGTCTGTCAGGCTCTTCACTGTGACAATAAACTCTGTACCTCAGGGAGCTTATTGAGACATGACATGTCTGAGACCCCCAGGCACACACACATACATGCTGACACATACACCAGCTAACCCACCCTCCCTCTCAGCCTCTCCCATTATAAAACACCTTTCCAAGTGAGTCCCTGCCTGTCCTGAAGGCTGCAACCACCCCTCTCTCTTCCGTCTCTCTCACACATAAACACACACACACAGTCCCTGTAATCCCCGGGGGTCTTCTGTTCATTGCTATCCACACCGGGCTCCATTTTATAAACCGATTCACTTCATAATTGAAAAGGAAACTCTGGGCCGTGTTTGGCCAGTTAATCCATTTAAGATCATTATGTGCATTGTCAATCGGCTTGACCCAGCTGCAGAGAGGGCGAGACAATGAGGGGCTCAATCTAAACCCTAAACCCTCCCTCCTCTGCCGGGTCAGAGGGGTTAATGAATGATTATTTCTCACTTTGTAACACAACAGGATGCCGATTTAAAGGGCAACCCCCCGGCCCCCTATCTTCTACTCTGAGCATCCTCAGCGGTACGGGCTGGTGTGAGAGGTTCAGACCCCAAATGAAACAGACATTGATGATGCTGTTATATGAAGATTTATGAGTTCAAGCTTCCACCTGGGATTATGAAGGGTGTTCATGGTAACGTCTTAATAGAATAAATAAAGCAGGGCCTTCGGTAAATGCATAAATGGCAAGTGCGTTTGATCTAATTACCGTTTTTTTCCATTAATGTAAATGAGTTATTGAGGTTTGCTTGAACAGAAACAGTTGAATAAAAGACCAGAACACACAAAATGTGTGTGTGTGTGCGCATGCATGGATGTGTGTGTCACACAGTTTAAGTGTGCTTGCATTTAAGACAGTTACAGAACATAAAATTTCACAATACAAACAGTATTAAATTGCCATTACAACAATATCCCGATAGTAACTGATGCATATCTACAGCATTACATTAGATCACTGTTGCATTATAAAAAGTCATACATAATGACATCTAACATACGATCTGCCTTTACATTGGGATCTACAGTATGTACTTATTTGTCAGTAACGTTAATTATATTAACATACTTAGTTAATTACATCGCATGTCAGAATGTGTTATTGCAAGTCATATATTTGGTATGAGTGGATTATGAGTGTGATACAAGTAATATATTTACTGCTGCTACCTATAAGCAGGGGCAATTATTTTTGGAATTACTGTAAAAATAATAAATCTGGAAATTTGTCATTTTAAACTTGTATTTCTACTTGTGAAAACTGCATTAAAAATCTATAATGCAATGGAATTTTTCACTACTTAATTTTTCATTATTACTTTTCATTATGATCCAGAACATGGATTCAAACGCATCCTGTATCAAACCCTTCTCTCCCAACCTTTCTTTTCTTGCTCAGCTCAGACATACATTACAAACAAAATCCCAACAACAAGAAAAGTGTTTGATTCAAATGTCTTAAATGAGCTGGACATTTTAGACCACCAACCATCACTCATCTGTCACCTGACATCAAACTACTGCCTGTTTGAATGGTGTGTTTCCTCCACATTCTCTATCCTTAGCGGGGAAATAAATACATTAAGTCCTGCGACTCAATTGTTTTGATCAAATATCAAATGAGCCTTTACAAAGAGTCATGACAACTAATAATAGGCAACGACAGACATTATGGAGAAAAGAAAAAAAAAACATAGCTGTTCTTATTCCAGTCCAATGCTGCCATTTGTGCCACTGAGCTCAGAGACAGAAAATAATGTGACAGGAGAGAAATCGACCTCGGGCTATTGTTTTTTCGGAGCACCCTTTTGAAGTTTGAGGGCACTTCCTGCCCAGAGTCCTGAATGAACCATTTGTTTATGTCCTCTAGGTCTGTAAATCACTTAGCGCATCAAAGAGCTCCTTTCTGCCCCTGTACAACAATAGGGGGTCATGCCAATGTGCAAACATGACAAGGATACAGAGCAAGAAAATGTCTTCCTTTCCTGAGGTGTCGACAGTTGTTCCAAGATTTATGCAATGCTGACATTGGTAAGAGTCTGGAAATCATGAAAGGCAGCTCTTTTTGGGTGAAATGTAAAAAGGAAAAGACTGTAATTACTGTTGATTTTTCTTGGATATTTTTACAAATGTCCGCTGTCTGTGAAGAAATCATAACTTTTCTCTCTGGTTTGAAACAAGTTAATCCATGCGTCTTGTAATTTAACAACATTTGCAACATTTTTTCCAACCAAAAACTCAAATGAAGTATAAATCAAGACTGTTGTAGTCATCAATCACTGAATTTTCTGTCTGTCTTCTCATGCAAGGCCTGCATGCTTGTTAACTCATGCTTTATTTTATGTAGGTGCTATTGTTAAGATTTCCCATCAATAAAAACGAAACCTGTAAATGCTACAAGTGATTTACATTTCACTTCTGGGCCATAAAAATAAAAGTTTTATTATTGGCATTACTGTTGCAGGGCAGAGCGTGCTATTTATTTGGCCTTGTACAGTAGTCTTTTAGAAGGAAACAAGTGGCTGAAAGTCTCCTGTCTGTAAACAGACGCCGCTGAGTCATACTGTCGGAAAAGCGGCCAACTCATTTTCGCCTATTTCTCAGCTCTCGACACGTCACGCGATCCCAACACATTACTGACGTCAAGAAGGGATTTACTCGCCTCCCTTGAATATTCTTTCACAGTGGCCAGGTCCCTGGTGTCTTGTAGGTCTAAAAGCCATGCGAACAGGAAACCGCAGAAGTAGACTACCAACTACTGCCCCCCTTTACTCCAAAAGCCCTGGAAGACTGTAGCGTGGTGAGACTCAAGGCCAACAATGTGCCCACGGCCCATGTTCACATCCTCTCTGGAAGCGCAGCCTTTCCCCAGTCCCTTGCAATATTTTGGGGCGGAAAAGCCCTCAGTTATACGAGGGCCAACAGACCATTGTGTGTGGCTGTGATTCATGTGAAGCTGTATGAACCGTTAAGCAGTTAAGACTGCAGCCAAAGCCTAGGTATTCCCCCAAGGGTCAGTTGAATGACCAGTGGTTAATATTTGGCTTCATTCTGGGATGGATACAAGTCAAGTATAGACTTTTTTCTGAAGAGGAAAAAGAATACAAATCAAAATAAACATTAGAGGAAATTGTAGATGTTACATAACCAATTTAGAAAAAAGGCTACCATAACTTCACTGTTACAAATGCACAAGTTTGTTGTTGTCATTGTTGTCTTCTCCTCCAATTATTAAATTACACTGTATTTTAACAAAAAGTCGACTAATTGTCTTAAATTGTGTGGCACTGTGGACATCAGCTTCTTTGGTAAATGTTAACACAGTCTTGAGTAATTACATACAAGAATGTGAAAATATTGACAAGTACAAACTGTAGCAACTAATGCAAGGATGAACCTCCAATGAGCCTTAAAATGCAGCTATTGATTGGTGATTTATCTGAGATCAATGATTAGCCTCCAATTACCATAAATAATCATTAGCTTGAATTCAAAAGCAAAGATGTCAACAAATGAGAGGCTGCAGTAGCTTGTTTGTATCTTCATTTTATGTGTTGGTTCAATTCTCTTACAGTTGGACCACTACATCTGTTAAACACATGTATTGACTTTATATGTCTTCATAATCACTGAAACAGTACACAAACACAACACGGTTTATACCCAACAACAGCTACTTCCTGTCTTTAAACGCAACAATAAAATGTTAACCTGTGCCATGTTACAACTCCTACAATCTTGAACTGAAAAAAAACCACAAGTGTATCGTCAGGCTGAGGATACCAGCGTTGAAGCTAATTTCACATCCAACACTTGACAGTTTAATCATCCTTTTAGTTACAACCTCCTCGTTCATTTACATAGATCATAAAATGCATGAGGAGATTAGATAATTCCTTACAGAACCTCCTCCATATTAATAGCAACATTCACAACGTTATGGCACTTGCATTAATTTATGTGGGCAATGACATTAGCCGATTGCCTTGCATTTCAGGCCAATTCGCTGGGGCAGTCGGCCGGATCGGCAACCCCCCCCCACTCCCCTCACCCCTCCCCTCACCCCTCCCCTCGGCGACTAATGAAAAAGACATCAGCAGGCGTCGAGAAGGTCGCCCGTCCCATTCGCCGTGACCTCACCGTGTCTCTGTTCTCCCTCTGACAGGTTTTGATGCGTCAGGGGTGGTTGGTTTCCCGGCCAGGCGGTGAGGATGGGCAGGACGGACCTTTCTTACAGCATCACTTCACTCGCAGCCTCAGGCGACAACCCTCCTTTCCTCCATCCTCCCCCCTACCTACCTGCTCCCCACGCTCCCTTCTCGCTCCCTACCCCCTTGCCACTCAATTACAATAATAGCAATAATAACCTTTATCTGTGCAATGCTTATAAGAATGTAACAGTCAAAATAATTACAACAGGAATAAAACATTCATCAACTGTCCAAAATGTAGCTCACGTCTCGCTCGACTGAACAGAATAAGAAAACGGATGGATTCGTAAATATTTTCTTTAAAATGTTCTCTATAACTGTTCAAGGCAGATTTTGTTTCGTGGACATGTATAAAGTGAACCCCGCCAAGATATAGCAAGAGAGAATAGCAAGGATAAGACAAGTCTTCACAGGTTTCTAACTGAAAACTAAGGTTAAGGTTTTGAACAGAAACCAGTACCAAACTAAATTATATTTTTATTTCTCTCGTCTTGTGTAGGTTCTTTCACAAGGCCTTAAAAATTAAAAGACATATTTGTTTACCCCGACTGATCTTTTAGTACCTGCTTTTAACACACCATTCATACTGTATGGGCAGTAAAACCATAATAATTCAACTATTTCATGTTGTTCAGCAGTTTTTTTTTTACAGACTGGCATCCTTGATCCTGAAAATCAGTTTGTGACATAATTGATTGATTGATAGCCACACAATATTTATTAAAAGACCAATATGTGCTTGGTCTTCAGATTCAGATTGAATGAACCAATTTTCGCCTTGTGTTTTTCATGTGAATTTGACTATTGCTGTGGTTTTGTACTCCATGTTTATTCCCACAAATCAGCCAATAATCTGACTTAAGACAGCTTCTGACTGATCTGGACTTACCAGGCACTTCAATTTACTCTTTTATTGTCCCAGACTTTCTTTCCTCTGTACATTCATGAATTGGAGTCACGAAACATCAGCAAATGCACAAACAAATATTTTGCTAAAGTTGAAAAAAAATTTTTTTGCTTAATTTGCACTGCCCAGAGCAAATTTGAATTCACTTGCATCTTTGCTTGACTTTATATGCTGTTGCATCGCATCTAAAATTCACTTCATGTTCAGTTTGACACACCATAACAGTTGTCTTTATCCTCAACCTCAGACAGACCAAGACATCCCTGCCTATAGGATCTCTATAGGTGCATCTCGGCTTGTAAAGTGTTAAAAGATTTGAGACGTAGCTCGGAGCTAGACCCATCACTGCCACATCCAGTGTTGAAGTCCATCACCTTGCTTGAAGAGCAAGGTGACGATGACTCCCCGGGTCCCCACCAGGTGTTCCTGTGTCCCCTTAATGAAACACAAAGGGCAGTCGGCTGAGACGGAAAGAGCCAAATTGAATCGGGGCCTCTCCTTTTGTGTGCTGCATTAACAACTCAATTAAATGCCAGCAAGCATCTGCTGCTATGCCAGTCTGGCATGAATACCTTACTGACTCTGTCGTTCTCTCGTTTTTCAGACTAAGAGGGGGCGAGACACAATAACAGAGAGAGAGAAAAGAGGAGAAAGGGGATAATGTGCAGGTACTCTAATCCTTCCCACTGACATTCTTATTAATCCTCATGGTGAGACGTGCAGTTAATGCAAAAATGTTCAGATAGCAAGATAGCTACAGAGATACATATATGCACACACATACACACACACTGTATTTTGTAAATTTGTATCGAGTTGATATAAAAGATGATACAATAGAATAATTTGAAATGGCAGTTTAGGTTTATATTATTATAGAGCACTTTTGAGTTTAACAAGAATACCTTCTTGTTAACTTATTGTTGCATAATACATGCAGAAAAACAGCATAATGGGAGAAAATCAAAACATGTAAATGATAAAATAATACTTGACAGAATTCAAAATTATTTGCAAAATGTACAAGTAGCTCTATAATAACAATACAGTAACAATAATATATCAAAAGCTTACTATAAAGCATCAGGGACAAATTATGGGCAATTTAACGCTTATTTAGCAGGTCTAAGCTCTTCATAACAGCAAATATCCTGTAATCTGTTGTCAGGAACCATCTTTTACATCCTCCTAAAGCAACATCAAAGGTATTAAAGCTCTGTACTGAACACGGCTGGAGGTTGTGGTGAGACAGAGAGACGGGAACACGAGGGAGAAAAAGAGAGAAGAGAGGAGAGAGTGGGAGGAAGGAGAGACTGCTCATCCCAGTCTGGGAGTTCATCCATCATTGGAATCAGTGTGTGCTGTAATTACTGTGTCAAATAGATGGGATGATGCCTGGGAGGAACGTGCGAGTGTGTGTGTGTGTGTGTGTGTGTTCATGCATGTGTGTTTGTGAGTGTGTATATGGGTCTGCGGGTGTCTGCATGTGTTTGAGAGGTGTCCCATGGACACCTTATCTTCATAATCACCCCCCCACATACACACACACCAAACTACTCCCTCCTCCACTGTCATCTGTCATCCATAGCCGGCGCTGTCAACTGGCGCTGTCATGCATTGCCAACATCGGGCCGTCAGGAGAGGAAGTCTTAACTCTTTCAGCGGCAGAGCCCTTTGAGGATTCTGGAGGATGCAGCTATTTAAGGAATGCGCGGCATAAAGGATGGATGAAGCAACTGAAACATGGGAAGCGTGGATAATGTGGAGTATTGGGGTAGCTCACGGTTTTTCTACGGCTGTTTTTTGATGTGCTCTACGGCAGACGTTACGTCACAATATAGAGAATACTAGAGTTTGATCAGGGTACTCCTGCAGTTTCTTAGGGGTAGCGGAAAGATTGTGGCGTAGCTAAACTAAAAATACAAATTACAATTTGAATAGAAAAATATATCCTCATATTGGGTCAGCTGTAACACCTGAACACGATGTGTTGAGAGTGAGTGTAAACTGGTTAGCAAGCGAGCAGGGAAGTTGAAACAGTTGATGGATAAAAAGTTCAAATAAACAGCTAAAAGCAGTGGGTAAACAGCTGAAATAGTTAGCTAAAAGTAATGGATAAACGGTTGAAATAAATGATGGTGTTGATGAAGGGGTGTTTGAATTCAACTAACAAGACTGTGGGGGTACATCTGACAAAAGTCAGAAATGGGAACCACTGTATCATCTCATTCTAATCCTAGTAACTTACCATGAGCTATATACTTATGTGTGGCTGTGTTTTCCACGTTTGTTTTGAAGTTTTATTGTTTTCCTGTCTATCAAGCTTATAGTGTTTAAAAAAACACTTAAGTAAAATGTACTTTTCCGCCAATTGTGTAATTAAAAGCTAAATACTGCGTCAGTTTTGCTTTCAAACCCAGTTTCACTTTAAAAACCACCCCAAAAGAACACTGACCAGCTAATAACGACTGCTCCACTCTCCAAACGGTGACCACAGTGGGAACGGGAGGATGGGCGAGAGTGGGGTGGGTGTACATCCTTCTTGTGCTTGTGTCCTGTCCTCTCGCTTGAGAAGTTATCTGAAAAATGGGGAACGTGTCCATAAGCCATATGGCTCGGCGAGAGCAGCGACGAGGAGAGCAGCGGAGCACGTAAAGAGGTGGAAATGGTGTTAGCTGCTTGGCTGCTCAATGTTGGCAATCAAAGTCCTGGTGAACCGGTGAAAGATGTAAGCGGCAGAGAGGATCATGAGTCTGGTCACTCTATTTGGCGACGTGACAGGTCCGTCCTGATGGTGGAATAGTTTGATCTGTTAAGCGTGCAGACTTTCCAACTGATTTCCAATGAGGGAACTCAGTTGACCAGGCGAGAAATATTCATCTTAACAAGTCATTACTCTTGTAGTGTCTTTTTCTGTTGCGACAAATGTTAACATTAGTCAGTAATGTAAAATGATCGTCCTTGTTGAAAAAAAGACAGAATATTTTGAACTCAAGTAAAGCGTCCAGCATCCCGATACAGTTATGTCGTTCAAATATAGATGAACATTTGCTGAAACATTTGTAGATTTGTATCAATAAATAAAGTGAAATTAACACAAACCAACAACAAAAAAATCAAGATAAAAACTCGTTTTGAACGTGGGTGATTGGGTTTCTTACCCTAAATACAAAACACATATTGTACGTGTTCAATAAATCATTAATGAACTTAAACTTCAAAATATATAAGGAATTAACCCAAACAGCAGGTCATTACACCTCATCAACACACAAAGAAATCTCATGAAAGGTACAGGTAAACAAGCATCAGCTTCAGGTAAGCCAACAGCAGATGCCACACACTGCTGCCATGTCCTTGAGCAAGGCAGTGCTCCAGTATGTTGAAGCAGACTCTCGTGGTGCCAGTGAAAAAGATTATAATTAATTATATGGGTACAGTGTGACTTCAGTTCTTTGCTTGTCGCTAATTTGTGAGAGCTGAACAGCTCCAGGCGCTACAGAACCCTATAAACTCATAATGTTGGCAGAATGAATTGACAGCTCTCAGCTCGACTGTTGAGCCCTTGAAATCGCCGCCGTCTCAACGCAACCTTCCCTTTTCCTTTTAATGGCAGCGCTGCTGCTCTCAGGGGCTATTAGGGAAATGTAACATTTGGTGCCATATGCTTGCAGGTTGTTTGGGAATAGCGATGTGGCCATATCATGACATGCTGTAGCTTACATTTTGCCAGTTAATTACCATCATGACATCAAAACTGGGGGCAAACTGCAGATGCCGCGCTGGTAAGAAGCTCTCAGGAAGGGAGGGAGAGGAGGCTTCATGGGAAGATCATTAAAAAATAGAGTCTCTATTGAAGGTGAGGTGACTGACTTATTCAAAGAGTTACAAATTTTCCCACTTGTTAAGTTGGTGAATGTCATATGAAACTTGATAAATTAAACTAAGATTAAATGGTGTGCAGGCTGTTTGCTAGTTATGGAACAGCAGTTTATGGCTAACTGATGAAATATCTGTGAAATATCTCAGCATCTACTAGACGGATTGGCACAATTTTTTTTTACAGACATTCATGATTCCCAGAGGATGTATACTAATAACCTTGGTGACCCTCTGTGACTCCTTTAGAACCACCATGAGATTGACATTTGTGGTTTTGAGAGAAATGTTTCGCCAACTATTGGATGCATTGCCATGGAATTTGGTACAGACAGGTATTACAGTTGTAATAACTTTGGTGATTCCTCGTCTTGCGTTATCATGAGGTCAACACTTTTAATTTGTCCAACAATAACCAAATGTTAGCATGTTAACACACTAAATAAAGATGTGTTAGCATTTAGCTCAAAGCACTGCTCTGCTCTCCTAATTAAAGTCTCCTAGCCGCTAGCCTGTCTTGTTTAAAAATGTATAAAACCCTATCTAGCCAAACGGAGTGGACCAGTCCATTATCCCTAGAAATAATGTGCATATTGGATGATTCTGCGTGCCATCATTCAATGCCAATGCAGCAAGTAGTGAGGCAGAAAGTCAGGGTGTGGAGGGTAGAGTAGGGACTGCATGTCTGATTGTAAGACTGGAGTTGCAATGATGCCACTGGAGTTTCCATATGCAGATATTCAAGTGTGAATTAAAAAAACAAACAAAAATAAAATAGATGAATAATTAAATGTAATCTGAGGTTCTTGTTTAGCAACAGGGTTTGCATGAACCGCATTATATACTGTTGAGTAAGGCTGGATTTTTAGTAACTTATGTTTTTTCAAAATGTCAGTGTGATTTCTGATGATGTACTTCTGGAAAAGTTCTTGTTTCACTTCACTGGCTCTCTATACATGTAAACATATTTCAGTGACGTTATACTTTACAGCTAAAAATCGAAACACAACAATGCTGATGATATGTACAGGTTGGGAGATGCTGAAAATGTTTGATAAAAGTAACACAAAAATAGAGCACAGAGCTGTGACATGTGTGTTCATGTATGTGCGTGTGCCAGTGTGTGTGTGTGTAGCAGCATTTAATATCCCCTGCAATGAGGAAAGCCAACCACGGTCCAAAAAGCCCAGGGGCTATTTATAGTGGGCAGCAGGCTGAGTGGCAGACTTCTCTTAATCAGCATGCTAGTACGAGAGGTAATTTAAAGACGCCTCGCCGCTGACAAGAATTAAATTGTGTTTTGATTTTCTCATTAGCCTAATCTCAAGTGGGCCTCGTTATTGTGTAATTTTCCTGCCTTGACACGACATCTTGTTTTGGGCGTTGACAGCCGTATGCCGCCGTTTTGGGGACAGGGGCAAGGGTGGCAGCGTCGGGGGGGTTGTTCCATGGTGACAGCTCGAAGTTATTTGGTTGGCTGTTCCTCCTGGTACACCTCCCACCCCCTACCCCACATACACATAGGCAACACAGATACTCACAAGCACACAACCACCACTTCCAACCACGACCGATGGGAGGATAGTTGACGTTCGATGGCTGCAGGGGCTGTTGAGGAGGCCCAGACGTGTGTGTATGTGTGTGTATGTTCAGTTGGCGAACAGTGTGCAAATGAATCTTTCAATGTCACTTTGAGGTTGAAGGTTCATCATTTTAGCAGCCAAGATAATTCACTTGCCAGTGTGGACGTGTGTGTATCTGTAGTCCGTAGTAGTGTAGACATGCAGTCTGAAATCTGTTTCATCTGATTTATCAGTACAAATAATTATTCATATTGGGTGAAGACAGTTTTCTTGGAGTTTAGTTTGTCTGTTGGGGTTAAAGTGCAATTTGTGCAATTAGAATTTTCATTATTTTAACCACTAAAGTGAAGACTAAAGACCATCCCTGGCCAAGAGAGTCTCCTCTTAGATTTTCTTTCTACTTATCTTTGCGTACCCTACATGACATTTCTGGGTTCACTGGACTATTTTATGATCAAGGTTTTGTAATTATGGCAGTTGCCTGTAATGTTGATTTAGGGAGTAAAGCTTCTTTCCAGTCTGCACTCAGCATTAATCAGTCTGATCAATAATAGCATCAGTTAAATGTAATGTAAAAAAGAAGAAAACTGATCCACTTCAACCCCAGCCAGCATCCATTTTGGATCCAAACGTGCAGATTTTACTTCTCTTAGTATTACCTACCCTGGTCCACATTTTAACATTTTTAACATTTTAACATTTATCTAGATTATCCAGTTAAGATTAATTGGTTAATTTAATAACAATGTTAATCCTAGGTTTCCATTTCATGTCACTAAAAGTGTAAGATAAGTTCAACACTCATTTTATCATGTGCTTTTCCGTAAAATCTGTCATGGAATTTCTAACTCTACAGTAGCTATATTAAGAAAATGGCCAAAGATTATATTTATGGCCTCTGTTGGCATTTCTGGATTTTTGTGTAATAAAGTATGAAAAAGCACAGTACAGCATGACACTCTGTGGACACGCTGGGATTAAAATATTGACAACAGACTGTGTTTTCTAACCCTCCTGGCCGTTTTTCATACAGTCTTGGCAGAAGTCTGGCAGAGGTGATAAATCACATCCTTTAGTATCCTGGATTCTTTTCTTGCCGCAGGTTTCTTGTCGCCAGTCTTTAGCAAGCCAAATGTGAAAGCTGTGACCCCTCCGTTGCCCTCTACACCTGTTGTGGTGAATCTCACTCCTAGTCGAGGTATTAGGCAAAGGCGGGACACAAAGGTGACACTGAGGGCAAGATGGTAGGTTCACGCTGCCTTGGAAGCTGCAGCAATGATGCTTGTAATCTATGAGCATTAACCCCTAAACGTTGTCTGACATCTATTTTTTTATTTATTGTCTCTATTGTCTTATTAAAAGTGCTAAATCTAAATAAAAGGTAAAAAGATTAATCAACTATGGAATTATTGAACTTTCTGTTAATTGTTTGGCATCCATGCTGAATGAGGTCATACTATATGATGCAGTCTGAAGCATCTGGAGCACTTTGTGACAGGTTAAATGTGTTCTTTCCTGCTTCGATATGGTATAAAATAGAGGTCAAGTCGATGGAAAACATTAAGCTTTTTAGTTTAGTTTAGTGAGGCATGTAATGAGAACTGAAGATTGATCCATTAACATGATTCACATCCATTCATTGGTCGTATTTTTCAAGACTTACCCGTCTCTGGGGATTCAAATTCAGTTTTCAGCATCTGACGAGGAAGCTGTCAAAATAAAACAGTAAAAATATCCCCCTTCTGTTTTTCACACTTTCATACATCAAAGTCACAGAAGGAAGCCTAGTCCGAAGAGGTCACAACCATCTAAACGATCTATCAAAGTGAACAATGGTGTGACTTCATCGAACCAGCCGATGCCACATTTGCTGTCATCACCGCAGCCTTGGTTCCCACACCTCCACGAGGAGAAAGAAAAGAAAAATGAGTCCTTTGACACATTTTACAGAAAAAGCGGGCCAGGTTTACAGAAGCCCTCATCCTTCTTTAAGCATATCCTGTTTGGGTGAGGGGGGTCACGCACACTTTGACCCTTGTGAGCTCTCAGGGTTCCTGTCAAGGCTTCTGTTAGGAACTGAATGGCAACAGTGGACATCCCTGTCTTGTATTTCATTTTAAAGTCATCCCAGCCTTGAATTACAGCGTCACTTGTCTTATTTTTAGTTTGTACGCTCAAGAGTGCTCCAATTAGCACACACAGTGAGGACAAAACACTGAATTGTAACCCCATTTATTACCAAAAGCTCCAGTTTACCAGACTTTAAATAACACACATTTTGATTCTCAGAACACGCAACGTAAGGCAAAACTATCATACTGTAAATTACCTGAAAACTTTTACAGGCATCATTTTGTCTATTTCACAGTTTCCAAGTATCCCTCTCTTGGTCTAACAGCTTCAATTTACATAAAAATGAGCCTGCCTCGTGCGAGAGTGATGCAACATCTGTGCTGATCAGAATTAATTGAAATCTGTAATGTTGTGCAGCAGTGCTAATTCGCCGTGTTACTAGCAGCATATAAAGAAGCATTATGCTATTTAGGGACGTCTATTCACTACCCCTGATTGAGACATGAGCTAAACACTTAGCTGTACTGCAGCAGTGATGGCTGCTTCCTTTGTTGGGTTTGCAGTAACGATTACTCCAAATAAACGTGTATGAAATGCATGTATACAATACATTTTCAGTACCACTCTGTAATGTAGTCTGATTACTACGTCATTTTGTCATTTACCTTGAAAATCCATTAAGGATCAAGTTAAAGAAATACTTCATCATCAGTTGAAGTTGTTATTATTTCACGCAGTATTTTCAGGAAAGACGCATTGGTTCATATTTTCACAGTAATGACTTTCAGCTCATATAGAGAATGAGCAGCTATTTTACAGTTTACAGTTTTACCTAGAAATAGATAACAGAACACTAGCACGTACACCTTTCCATTTGTCTCATGATAAATGACATCCAGCTACAATCATTCTTACTCCGAACTGCCATTATGTACACAAAATACAGTGAACATGTTACCTGATACTGCCCACTGTACTCAGTCTTTGAGAACGGATTAACATTGTCAACATTGGTGTTAATAATAGTTTACTTGCACAAGACAGTCAGACAGGCACTCATGGATCTTGCATAATGGAAATAAACCTGTCTTCCTTTCTCCCTGGATCGTGTGTGCTGCCTGCACAGGTTCAAAGTTATTACATTAGCCTGTCCTCTACGAGTGTGCAAAGTGTTACAACTACATTCAGACTGACTGTTCATGTGAACTCCTGTCAAAGCACTGATGCCTTGTTAATTTCACGGACTGAAATACAGTGCCACTGCATTTTACAGCAATACAAAGATACAGAGAAACAGAGTGGTGTTTCTCTAAGAAACCATCTTTGGCTGAGTATAAATAGCACACACATTGGTTTGCAGAGAGCAAGGCTGGATTACCAACCAGGTAAATCTGGCAACTGAAAGATTCAGCCTTATTGTGTGTCAATTTGTTTGAGCTAAAATAAAGGAAAACATCTTTTATGACTACACACCCTTAAAGCACAAGATCAACAAACAGTACAAGAGCCTTAAGGTGGGTCCTAGTTTATTTTGTAATCCTGAGGCCCTGTCTTAAAGAGTGTCCCTATGTCAAAATCTAGTTACGAGACTTACATTATTTTAGTTTTGTGCTTTCATGCTGCCTATTCTTAAGTTAAATCAGACATTGCACAGAGGGTGGGAGGACCGATGGGTTAATGGGCGCCCACTCGCAAATTTTTGCCCCTGAAGCCCTCGGGTTAGTCCGGCCATGGCAGAGAGCATGTTAACAAGACAACAGCCAACACGAGAGTGTTGCCTTTGGTAAACTTACAGAATTAGTGTTAATTAGCAACAGGTCTAAAAATCTGCCAGACTCCATCAGCGAAATTGACAATCACTGGCTAAAAATGAGAAGCCTGCTACCTGAAAGTCCTGTGCAATGTTGCTTGCTAATGAAAATAGAGACGAGATAATGGATTTGATGAGACTCATTAGAGCTTAATGAATATGTATGTTTTAACCAACTTGGAACTAGATCCAAAATGGAACTGGCTACGAGAACCCAGTCTTACCTGTGTTTTAGACTTCTCCATACTGCCAACAATAGAATTTGGGGGTAAACATTACACGTTTTTGACATAAAATGGTCAAATGTGACTACTTTGAGCCTTGTGATAATTTCACCTAATTGCTTTAAGCAGCATATTCATAGAAGCACTTCAAACACCACAGCCGCAGTAGAACCTGACGCTGTAACACTGTGGGGTCAACGGGACAATTGCACCCATTTATTCCAGCTTAATCGGGAGAAGAGGATGTGAGAGATGATGGGAGAGGGGGAGTAGAGGAAGGTTGGGAGGGGGGGGCGTTACAACTAACGGGATTTGACTCTTAACCCACATGTGCATTAGGTGGGCGATGATCTGTAAAGCTGCGCTCCGCTGGGGTACGCTAGCGAGTCTCTTTTATGCCGTGATCTATTGCCCCGCTTTAGCTCCGACGATCTATCACATGGAACTGGCAGTAACGGATGAGAATGATCTGCTGGAAAAACTCTCTCATTTGTCTCTGTCGCAGCCAGTGAACTAGAGGAGACGCTAATACAGGGAGACGGCCCGGGGAGGGGATATAATTATGTCTCGGCACTCTTCTGCTCGCTGGCTGAGTATGGAAGGCATATTAGGATATAATAAAGCCAGGCCTCGCTTCCCTCCTTTCTGCTTTTTTTACTCCTTGATTTATTTTTTGCCACTATATTTTCTCTTTCACTTGCTATCTCTCGACCTCTGTCTATTTATGTGTCTCTTGTCACCCTCCTCTTACTGTGACTGTTTCCCCTTTTCTATAGTCTCTCAGCCAAGAGCCCCACTCCCCACTTCCACTTTCTTCCCCCCATTCGCCCTTCCACCATCATAAATGGCTCGCCAGTTTTGCTTTTTGATGTTTCTATCTCCAGAAACCTACAGTCCACCAACTGGTAATATTGTACGGCAAAAACAAAAGCTAAAGGATTCAAACAGTCTTATTTGGCCTTAACACTTCTTTCTCTGATACTGTAACAAAGTAAAAAGCAGAACAAGATGTTTACCTTATGCTTGTGCATACGCTTACCCCCGTATGCTGTTGTTTGTGTATGTGTGAAAATGTAACCTCTCACAGAACAAGTGGACAGACTTTTTGAATTGTCCAGCGTGTTGCCAGGCTTTGACCTCACAATGCAAACGTCCTTCTTCATCCAGCTTCTGTTAATCACAGATAAATAGTCAATGATTAAGACAGAGCTCAGAAAAACACATGCTTTGCAGAGAAAATGTTTTTGGTGTTTTCAACATATAAAGTCCAAATGTCTAATGTCTAAATCTAACAGCACAGAGACAGGGAGCTTGTAGAAACAGGAGTTTCAATTCATTCCTGGCAGTGATTCTAACCAAAACATGGAGCATTAAGCCAACTCAGATAAGATAACTTCTTGGTAACATAAAACAGCCTAAACTTTGAATCTTAAATTCCACACAATCTTTTCACTTTCAAGTACAATTTCACTAAGATTTTACTGAAAGGCACTGAGATGTTTTTTGTAATGAATAAATTGCCTATTAACCGCCTTGTTTCAAGAGATGCGTTTGCAATGAATTTACTGCAATGACTGGTGTAACAGTTACAACACTATATGCATGAAAATGATTTTCCTTGATTTACAAAATTTTGTATTTTTATTATACAACTACATCAATATTTCATTACAAGATGACGATTGAGGAAGAACAAAACTACAGCCGATATTTTGAGCTCTGTTCAGCTCAGTATTAAGACCGGATTATCATTTAAACACAGGAATTACTTCGGAATCTTTACTTTACAATTTCCAGACATGACAGATTCACACATGAAATAAACTCATGACAATCATAAAAAATTTATTGGCAAATCGTTGAACATCTCAAGGTGATCCTGCTGCAGTATGAATGAGGATGGAGTCAACAGGCTTTTTGGAGAGAGGAACAAATACACAGGACGTGCAGCCAGCCCTCCTCTGAGTCTGGCCATCCGGCCAGAATTGCATTTCTCTCTGGGTTCCAGTTTGGATTTGGTGATAACTGCTGAGGCCAGGCAGCACTTGGACTCTGACTGCAGGGCGACGGCTGAGCCAGAGCTGTTGCCTCCCATCTGGGTTGGGGTAGACAAGGCTACAGGCATCGCCTCAAACCCAGAGACCAGGCTGAGCTGTCTCAGCTGCAAGCCAAAACAGAGGCACTTTTATTATCATTTAAGCAATTTGAAATATTGTGTAAAATATATATAAATTAATAAATAAAGATGTTTAACTTTATCTTGATAAATTATACAACATTTCTTCATGAAGGTTTTTAAATTGTTGTGTTCTAAACACACTTTGTCAGGCAGTTCTTCCTCTGGCCCAAAGAAAGTGATGCATTTCAGAGAAGGTGGTTTGTGTTAGCTAAGACTGCCTTTGTCCATGTCTGAGCAGACAAAGAGAGGACATAAAAATCCCAATAAAATGATGACACAATACAAAAATTGACAGGTGATCACACAGAAGTGCGGAAACGTCACAGCAAAGTGCATGAACGATGTAATCACAATAAAAAAAACCACAATTCTCACAGATGATCACTGTATATAGTTATTTATGCACTAAAAACTGATCGAGTTCGCAGGTGTGAGTGAAATGATACAAACATGTTGTTGGACTTTTATGTTGCAACTGAAATAATGCAGTTATTGCTCCGGTAAATGTGGTTTCTGTGGGCACAGAACATAACATGTGGCCATTAAAAAAACATAATCTGACTTATTTTATTTTTCAGCCTCATACAAAACCTAAAGTAAATACAGTGAGATCTGCCTCTTAACCTTCAAACTGACTAAGTGCCTATTGTAAGTGTCATGTTTGAGGGAAGACATCCGCAGCCTGCCTGGTGAGTCAGCTACCCTTTCGCCTATTAAAGCTCCTGTAGGCAGGAAACAACCACTGTGTTATGGGTATAGTTCCTTCCTAAAGCATGGCACAGAGGCACACAGGAGATCTGCAGGATGTGTGTGTGTGTGTGTGTTAAAGTGTGTATGCATTTGTGCTTGGACCATTTTCATTTATGTGTGTGTGTGCGTGTGTATATGTGTGTTTTTCTGTGCACATCGGATTGTTTTGGGCTTTAATGTGTTTTTGCTTGTAGTTGCGTGGGTGTTTCTGTGCAATGTTATTCTATGAACTGTGTTCACATGTACAGTATTTTACAGTATTTTATTAACTGTACGTGGAGACAGTGAGGACACTGTATCAGCCCTTACCTGTATCATTCACATGAACGTCACAAGACCTCCCTCATTGGCGAAACTTGTCAAATCAAACAATTTTTGGCCAGCATTTCCTCCAAATTGCAATTGCTAATCCAAGACTGTTGCACATCAATTTGTGTTAGTGTGTGTTTGATCAGATGGAGGATTTCCTGTGAATCAAAGGAAAGTACGTCACCCTGCCTCATCTGTCATTTCAGTAACAAGGATGGATCTAATCGCTCTGTACTGTTTGTTAAAGTGGCCAATGTCACTGTCAAACTCTTTTGTGAAATATACACCCTATATGTGTATGTATTCCCACAGATGTGTGTTTGTGTTTGAGAGAGAAAAAGAGAGAAAGAGATTCTAAGAGAAAGCCAGAGATACTGTAGACTCGTATGTGTGGAAATGAGCAAGAAAGCACACAATATTGAGGCAAACATCAACAAAGGAGAAGAAAATGGCAGCAGGTGTTGTGCTAAAATGTGTTTACCCTGAAGTTATGTTTCCCTTGGTGTGTCTTCACCTCAGTTCCGTGCCAGAGAAGAAAGTAAATAAATCATCTCAATTTTTGTGGATTTCTGTTCTCTAATTCTGGCTTTCCACATACTTAAACTGCATTTCCAAAACATTTCACGAGAATACTAAGAATGAAAGGAGACTCCTAAAAGCACACAGCTGTCTTATAAAAATCTGAGCCCCTGCTGATCTTATTATCTTAAGCCACAAGCATCGACTGATTCTGCAAGGACATCAGACTGTAAATTAGCTTAGCTATTGTCACTTATTAAGCTTATTTCCTGCATGATAATTTCCATGTACAGTGGCTAAACAATAAAATATAGACAATTGAGTCATTATTCAGGAGATAAGATCACAACAAGTTAATAAACCGTGGGTGCGTGAAAGAGAATAAGGAAGAGGGAGAGAAGGGAGAGAGAAAGAGATATGTGAGAAATAAAAACAAAAGTAGAAAAGGAGAGAGGAAATGCAAAACAGTTAACCAAAGAGTAGATACAACGAGGGATTGTGAGAGAATGGAAATATGTTTCAGACAAGGTCAGGGAGAAGAGGATCTAAAACTAAAGGGAAAGAGTGTGTATGGCTGTGTGTTAGACGCGTTAAACAGCCTCGTTATGCGACCAGCACCGCTGTGTGACAGTTTGTTTGTGGAGTTGTAAACACACTGTGGTGGTGGTGGTGGTGGTGATGATGACAGCGGTGGCGTGCTGGTGGTTTGGAGGGGACGCTAGATCGCCAAGTGACCGCCTGCCTAGAGTCACGTTACCTCGAACGCCCTCCGCTGGATTAGTGACTTATTGTTGCGCGTCGTGTTCCGTCATTCATCTGCATGTCTCACTCTTCTCAAAGCTGTTTTTCTTTCTTTGCCCATAAACACCCTCCACATCCTCCATTTCCTTAGCTTGCCGGCGGACTGATTGTGATTGTGACTGATGGTTAGTTCACTGGAGAAATGCTGTGTGAATCAGTTTTTGTGACATTGTTCAACTTCTTTATGATGTTTTCAAAGTTACTGCAGGAGTTGAAGACTTGTTCTTCATTGCTGTTGAGAAGGTTGGACATCAGGAACTTTCGAGGTAGTATTTGCATGTGTTTGGTTAAAATATTTTATCCAAATGAATACGGATTAAAAACATGGATGTCCTTCAAAATAAGGTAACACACCTCATTATAACCCGTTCAGAACAAGTAAGTAATTTCTTAGCAATGACTTACAGAAAGTATATATTTCTAACATGTTAAGACCCTTTTACAGGGTCCTAATAGGAGTCAGCTGGAAACATTACAGCGTTTTCAACTCCTGGAGCTAACGTTAGCTTATTTAGCCAGCTGGCTACAGCTGATTAAATCTGGCCAGAAACAGGTGTCCTTTCAGCTGGCAAAATCAACAGTCACTGGTTAGAAATGAGAAGCTACTGTTGTCAACTTTTGTGTGAAATGAAGGACCTGTTATTCCAAAAAAATCTAAGAATTTTGAGTGATCTGCCATTGTATCGTAATATTATTTCAAACTACCACACGCAACGCTAAAATGGAAAGATCGGCGGGTGTAGCAACAGTAACTACAGGAGACGAGGTTTAGCGGATAGTCAAATCAAATGAGGCAAACCTTGTGATTCCACAAACAAAACGAACGTAAATTCAAACCCGAAAAGCACGTGCAAAATTCTACAGTATTGACATGAAATATTTTTATTGTAAAGGTATTAGATTGCCAGCTGATCGTTAGCACTGTCACCAGAAGGTCCAGGATTGTGCCAGTGGGTGCTCTGGTTTCCTCTCCTAATCCAAAGGACATGCTGGGGAATTGGAAAGGCTACATTGTCCAGTGGTGTGAGTGTTAGTGTGAACTGCTGTCTGTCTACATGTGTTAGCACTGAGATAGACTGGCAACCTGTGTGTACCGTGGGTGTTCACATGATGTGAGCTGGGATAAGACTCCAGCCCAAAACAACACTGTACACAAGCAAATAAATAAGGGATGGATGGATGAATGGATGGAAGGAAGTACCGTCAGTACAAGGGAAAATGCAAGTAAATCTTAACATGCATTTCTTCCAATCGAAATACATGAACAACCAAACAAACAGTGAAGCAACTTTTCATTTCTGTAACTAAACAGAAGTAAATCAGATTCCTGTGACAGGGTCACTTTCAAAGACAGATTAATTCTCTACATATGAACCTTAACACTGACAAAAATATATTACAAACTGCAAAACTGAACAATATTCAAAATATAATTTCTGTAATACTTTGAAAAATCTGAAATTAGTTGCAATTTAAGCTTGTCCAATATTTACATTAATCTTTTTCACTGAACTCTGCCAAAGAACAAGTTTTACTTTAAGGACGGCTGCAGATTACAGGGGAGTTTACATTTAAGGAGATCAGTTTTCTCTCGGTCCTCTCTAGTTTTAGTTCAACATTGTTGCTGAAGTGGCAACAGCTCTGAGGTACATTGATCCTCAAACCCCATCTCTATGCCTCTGCACTTGACCTGAATGTGTCCTCAGAGATCAACAGTCAATTAAGTGCCCCATCATATTTTTTTTTGTTGTTGTTTTACCCTGAGAGTAGAGAGGAGCTCAGGTTAGCCTTCTGCACTGCTACTCCGCTAATTGGAACCAGGATCTGTAAAAATGGGAACTTAAGTAAAACATGCCATAAAATTCTGAAGGCTAACCATAAACTAACCAATTTCTTTCATTCTTTTAAAGGGAACTCTAACTGAAACCTCCACGTAAACTTTTACGAGGATCCCTGGGGTCACCCGTAAACCCGTTAATAGAGATGAGATATGAGCGGGGCACTTGGGCCTCCCATTTCGTTTGCATTTCTTTCTCTCTTTTTTTTCTTCCTCCTGTTCCATTGCATTCTTGGAAGAGGTCAAATGCTGTTCGGAGGCAAACACTGCCAAGACTCTACTGTCGTTTTTATCAAAGAGCTAAATGAAAATTCGATCCACGTGGACAGATTTGAGCGGATAAGTGTCGACACGTTCGAGCTGTTGATCCTTTTTGTTCTCACCCGCTCGCTTTGACTGAGGCAAGTTTGGTGCAGAGGTGCGAAAAGGTGAAGCTCACACTGTTTTAGTGGCCATCGTGCAGCGAGGTTTTTCTTTCATGTTCAGCTTGAGACAATTCATTAGCTTCACTTACCATGTGATTGACAAATTAACATTTGCAATGACTCGGACTGTGTTCGGATATGTTTTTCAGGATTGAATATAATAAATATACATTATCATCCTCACTCTCTAAACTTTGAAACTGTAGTTGCAAATATAAGAATAAAACAACACCGAAATGCGGACGCCCATGCATACATACACAATTAAAGAGAATAAACGCACTAAAATAGTTGTTTTCTAAAATGCAAAGTATCAAACCGTGGCTCAAGAGCTGATGGTTAGAATTTTAACCAAAGTTAAAGTAGATCACATCCAGAGTATCGTGACAGTGTAAAAGGGTTTAAAAGCCCTCTAGACAATAACAAAAAAATAAAGAGACAAAAATCTGTGTCTGAGTGTTCTGGCAGGCCTGTAATCCTACTAAAAACACTCCTAGGAGAGCTAATCAGTCTATTTGGTAGCTTTTGTTGAGTAAAGTCCATTCTTCAATATCAAATACATGATAATGTTGTGGTTTGCA
This sequence comes from Oplegnathus fasciatus, assembly GCA_003416845.1. Classification (NCBI taxonomy): domain Eukaryota; kingdom Metazoa; phylum Chordata; class Actinopteri; order Centrarchiformes; family Oplegnathidae; genus Oplegnathus; species Oplegnathus fasciatus. The sequence goes on from NTHP01000325.1 coordinate 679,333, forward strand.
GTTTTATTATTAAACACTGCAACTGTAATTACCATGACATTTTATTTCCTGATTAGTGCTTCATTAAAGATAATAAACTCATTAACTTGTGGTCTTATGGAGCTTACAAAATCTTTGCCCAAGCAAAACATATAAGAGGAAAAAAAGAAAGCAAAGTCCTGGACTGCTGTGAGTGTAGTGTGGGGAATCATTATCTACTTAAATGCTCCAGCCTTGGTCTCTTTGTTACTTTACTCAAAGCACGAGCTGTGTTTCATATCCCGTTGAGACTAATGAGAACAGTCTTGGGACCCGTTGCGGTTATTTTGACAAATTGAGCCTGTAGTTGTTTTTCCTTTTACTCCCCCATATATTGCAATCTAAATCACTACTCTTACTGTAATAGAGATGATTTGGATCTTTAGTTTTGTGCTTTCCGGGGCCGAATTATAATACTGAGCATTGTAACCGCATATCCTGGGAGTGAAGTAAGTGGTCACTGACTCATAGCAAATCTATTAGCACAGGAATGATGGCAGTGCTGAAAAATCTGACAAAACAATTGGTTAATTTTACAAATGATAATGATTTCTTTAAAGTCAGATGGCCCCTCCGGGCAACCAAAATATAGGTCTCGGTAAAACGTCATGTCACGAGAGTTCATGAATCCCTGATGCCTTTGGTCGACAAGACAGACGCCCACATTTTTTAGTTCAACGCTAACGTCTCAAGTTACGCTGTAGCCCGAGCCAAGCAACGGCCTGAGACCACCCTTCAATTAATCTTACCCTTGTAGCGGCTTATAATTTGCCATTACAAAAGCCATTAAACCTGGGGGCCTGATTCGGAGCTCCTGGGACTGCTTGGGAGGAAGGGGACGGGGATCGGACAGGCCTCCAGTTGGCCCCTTGGACCCTGGACGAGCTCCTTTCCAGAAAACAGACAGGTACTTAAAAACAGGGTGAAAAGATCACCTTAAAGAAAACAAGGATGATTAATGGGGAAAAATGAGGGCCCTTTAGGTCGCTTTCATCTGGGTCTGATTCAGGTCTTCAGTGAGCCATTAACCCAAAGGACAACTGTCCACCGCCAACGTGAGAAATGAAGTCCCCCTGCGCTGGTTCAGACAAATGTTTGAGCCGCTGCAGAAATTTTGGAGTGGGTCGGACGCAGGGCGTAAATGTGGTCATGTGTGCTCTGAAATCTACTGAACTATTTAGTGAGCAGATGTAGATAACATTTACAGTAATCTACTTCTCATCTTGTATGAGTACACATCTTGCTTTTTGGACTTGTAGATCAACTCCAAGACAATCATTTACACAGAAATGTTATACACAGTAAATACTTGTCAATTCATTTGACTACAGTAAAAGTGAATATCAAGCACTCAAGATACTGGTGCAGAAGAAAAGGCCAAGTAGTGTAGGTCAAAATTAATCAGAGTCTAGTCCAAGTCAAGTCAAATATTGGCTAAAAAAGAAGATTAGATTACTAATAAACCTGGGACAAACTGTTTTTGTAAATAAAACGTGGCTACTCAAAGAAAACATCGAGATAGCACATCTTTCATTTCATGTTTTCACCAGTTTCTTGGGACGCTGCACCAGATTTGATGCTTTTGGAACAGCTCTTCACTGACGCTCTCTGCCTTATCCAGTTTTTGCAAATACTCCTCCATTTAGCCCACTCCAGTGCCAGGTGAGGAGGATTTGCCACATCAGGCAACCAAGTGCCAGAAATCTTGACAAGTACATGGACGTGTTCAGGAGTCAATTTGCTTTGCTTTTCTGTGATTAATCACTTACTGTACCTGACACAATATAAAACATAGTGATGCAATAAATCTCAACCATCTGGTGCTACAGCAGGTTCACACAAACAAATTTCTCAAAAAATACCATTTCACCTAGAAGGAAACACCACTTACCTGTAAGCTGTGGTAATGAAGAGTAAGTTTCTGTGAAAGTTTGTTAATGACAAAACTACTGCAAGTAAGCAAGGACAGATTCACAAGTGACATTATCGAGCAGAAGACGAATTGTATCATTACATTTCAGTGCTGTTTGCATTCTTCATATGAGAACTGAGAGTGGTGGAAACTCCTCAGTACTTGACCTGAAGTATCATCCTGTCAGACCGGCATAACATCAGGCTACTACTTCCAAGAATGCATGTGTCCACAGACATCACTGTGAAATAAGTTTGGTTAGCATGTGGCTCTCGTGTTCTGAAGTGCTAAGAATCTGCCAAAACAGCTGGACAAAGTTACGAAAGCAAATTTCAAACTGTGTGAACGTAAAAACAGGATTTTGCAAATGTGTTACTGCGCGCTCTCAAAACTTGGCTCGAAGATCTGGAATTTTTGTGCTTGCTCATTCATTCTGTCATCAATAAACTTCCATACAGGTCAAACAAATGCTCTACATCCTGTTTTGTCTGTAACGTAGATACTTTTTTTTACCATTTAGGCATCAGGTTTTGCAGAAAGTGGTATGGTGGACATCCCTTCCTCTGCACTTCTGATTTAGGCGTTAGCAATTACGTTGTCACGCAGCCTCCAAAGGTGGGTATAAATAATACAGCACTGGATGGGAAGGCCGGAGCGCCGGTACGGTTCGTGGCAAGTACAAAGCCCACACCTGGCCCCGGAGTGAAATCAAATCTATCCTGAACTCTGTCTCTCTTCTCATTTTGCTTTGGCAGTTTTCTGTGAGCGGAGTTCTGGGTCAGGAGTCAGGAGGAGTGATTTGAGTTCAGGTCACACACACAGACAGTTTCACACAATAATGTGTTTCAAAGCTGTTGCATCACTGGAGGAAAAGGAAACATTAAAATGCTTTTTATTTTTCAAAAAAAATCTCAGAATCATTGCTTCGATCCCTGTTTATAACATAACTTCAGTAGCTCTGTCCTGTTAATCCACCATTTTTCATACACTGCAGCTTGTGAATCATTTACAGTTCCAAAGGCCGGACCTTCACCGATAATGCGCAGTAATCACTGGCCATTAAACCACTTTCTATGGATTAACACCCACTGAATCCTCTGCAAGTCATTGTGTTTTTTTTTCAGGGGATCAATAAACCAATTCCTCTTGGTTATGTTTTCCTTGTCTACAGCAATCAGTTCAGTGCTGATTAAATCACAGCAAATTATCTCCCTGGGATTTATCTTGCCTAAATTGAGTTTCTTTCACCCTCCTGGCCACGGGAGAGTGGGCAACGCCTGCTGGGAGAGAGAAATAATCATTCATTAACCTCTGACCTGGAAGGAGTGTCAATTGAGTCACCCGACTGTATTTATTTTCCCCCCAGCACCCCCTGAGCGCCCAGCCAAGGCAAATTGACAATTTACACGCTGCGGCCACAACTTTATTAACCTGTGCCGCGGTTTGATGCAGTCACTTGATCAGCTGGTAAAGCGAGGCGCAAAGATTGCCTTAGATCTGAATTACACGTGTTCAAGTGGGAAATTCTTTGTGCCTGTTTTCTCCTTTTGACTTTCAGGATGATGTGGAAACAGACCAAAGGCAAACAGTGGGTGAGTGGAGGGATTGCATGTGAAAACACAATTTGAGCTTAATTTATGGAGTGTGACGAGCTCAAAGGGATGGACATGTACATCATCTCATCTGTCATTATGGTTCTTAACTGTCTTTCTTTCTTTCTTTTTGAACATCGCATAGCTGCTGACCCAGTGTGGAGTTTTCAGCCTCAGTAGGGTTTGATGTCTTCATATGGTCACAGTAGGAGTGATAAATTACAGAAGACATTTTCTTTTCCTGTTCACCACATGGATGTCTTCATGTGTAGGCATGCATCTGATTTTTAAAAGTGTTTCCTGCTTCAAAAGTGTCCAAACACAAATCATTCCCAATCAGTTTTGTCACAGGAAGTTGCGAAATGATTAGCAAATGTTGTGCAGCAACAACTTTCTTCTGATTGAAACTCAGCACCTTCTGTGTCTACTCTTTACAAAACAGAGAAAAGCAGACCACCAAAAAACTGGAATGCTGAATTACATACATCTCTGAATAAAACTGCCAAGTCTGGGAGCTTAAATGCCATTTTATATGTACTGAAGTGCACAGGAACACTACATATTTCAACTTCAGCGCACCGGTCATCATGCATGAAAAGGAAAATAGAAAATCAGAAAAGTAAGCCACAAAAGGTATTCCCTCAGACTTTAAAAGCTTTGCATTATGTATCGATTGTGTTGTCAATGGTAGTCTTGTGATATGAGTCATAAAGCTATTTCTGTCCCTGCACGGTAGCAATAAACACAACCATGCTGCCCCGAGATCTTTCCCTCTGACATTATTAGGAGCTACAACTGTGTGAGACTCAACATGGTGTAAAAACAAACCAAATGTCAGCACCATTGCCCAAGCGCCTCTGCTATAGCCAACAGCAAATGTAATGAAAGCTTGGAAGGGTCTGTTAGTACGCCGCTGACCTTTTATACATTTATTGTTCTCCTGACATTTCTCCAAGATGGAGGAGGTGAAAAACAGAATGAGGTGCTAAAGCTGAAATCAGGATTTTCAACTTCCATCTCCCCCCGTTAGAGAATGACTTTCATCGATCCAAACTCTTGGACTTTACTGAGGGTCGATGCTCTGTGATTGCCAACACTAACTAACTTGCTGTTGCTCTCTCTGCAGACACGACACAGTTTTTATTAGCTTTTGTGTCACTGTAGTGTTGCTGGAAAGTGAACGGGGAAGAATTTCTAAGATTCTGTTCACTGGCCTGTTTTTACTTTTCCTTTGGAACAAACTACGTTAAATTGGCTGGCGTTTTTGTAGGCCTTTCACTGTCTATGACATCACTGTAGTGGAAGTTTAGCACAAAAACATGCTAACAAAACCATTACTTAAACCCAGTAAAGTAATGGAGTGAGTCCTGGACATCCTTCTGACGACAAATTTCAAGTTAAACATCAGTGAGCAAAACCAAAGCACCATGGTGTGAAGGGTAGTGACAAAGGGGTAGGAGAGTAGATAATATTGTGAAGCACACATGCACTGCTGCTAGTTTGTTAGCCTAGCAGCGCACCTGATAAGCGTAAGCAACTGCCACAGGATAGACAAATGCAGGCCTATGAATGTACTACTGTTATGTAGTAGAGACTCCTGTAGAGTTTTTATTCAGTGTTGGCCATAAAATCTATAAACCTACACCCCGTTTAACGTCGTCATCCTTCTCAAAAACCCCAAAACTGTTATGGTGGAACAGCGTACCTTTGTTTCAGCCAGCATTCATGCTAGTGTGCATCCATTATCATCCTCTGCAAAAACCAGCCCACTCGCACCCAAAAGGCGTACAAATAACACGGGTTTACAATGTGAAAAGATGTGCAATGTGTACGCCAAAGTCAAATTTTGCGTGCATATCATACGCCTGTTTCGCGTGCATTACATATACCCGTCATCTAACCCCCCGTCATGTTGACGTAATATAAATAGTGACAAAATTGCTCTAGGTGGTGGTTTGGGATGGTGGATGGCTCAAACAAATACAGGACTTTCACCCAGGAGACCACAGTTCATGTCCCATGTGAAACCAAAAGTCAACGTGAAGTTTTTTGTTGTTACTTTTGTTGTAAAGTAAAGTATGTAAAGTACGTAACTTACTTAATTTATGTTACGTACGTTAGTTTACAGATGTAAGTTACGTTAGTTTAGTGAAGTAAGTTACGTTATTTACACCCAAACCGTGATGTTTTCCTAAACCTAACCAAGTTGTTTTCATGCCTAAACCTAACCGCNGCTATTTAAAGTGTAAAAGTCGTGTTATTTGTACGCATATTGGCGAGACCGGGTTGCTACAGCACCTGTATTCCCACAAGTGATGCATCTTAATTTATATTTTATCTATGCTACTTGCAGTACTTGCTTTCCCCCTTTCTTATATTTTTCTACTTACTATGTTTATTGTTATGCACCAACATACCAAGACAAATTCCTTGTATGTGTAAACCTACTTGGCAATAAATCTGATTCTGATTCATAGCTATTGTAATTTTACCAACTCAAGCTTCATCTTTGAGATTATTTGTCAGTTATTAAAAACAGTAGTTGCTCCACCCACTGATATTTTAACCCATTTCAGCCAATGAGATGCTGCAGTCAACATTTTATAGTATATTTGCTTTGGAACGCTCTCTTGCATTTGACTTTACAGTAAATGCGTGAACCTGTGTCTGTAGTTTGGGACAACGCACATGTTCAAAACATAGTTAAACGTGTAAGTCTTGTACAGTATGATTGTGTTTTGTTTAAAAGTAAAGACATCAGTCCATTTGGTGATACACAAATGTGGTGTGAAGTTGGCAGTTTGTGTAACACGCCATTACTTGTTGATTTTTTTTCACAACAAATGCAAAAAAGAAATATGTATACATCTCTCGGAAATTACTCAAAATGTACTCGTAGACATACACTGTTACAGTTTATGGTGCTGTCACTCATATTGTGTTAAGTTGTGTTCGAGCATATTCTTAAGTAGTAAATTTTGAGGACTGGTCTTTATATATTTATGTGTTTTTTGAACATTCATCGTTGAGGCTGTTCAGACACCATCTCCTGCCTGTCTGCTAGCGCTGGGCAGTCGGCCTCTGAGAGGAAGTGATCTAGCGAGAAGGGGGAAACAGCTGCTTAATAATTCAGGATGCTGAGATTAAAAAGTAAATTTGCAGGGCGCGTTATTAAAAGGCGGAGTAATTACTTCAGAACTCCATGTCACCGCTTCAATAAGAGGCGCCTAATTTGGTTACTGCCACCTCACGTGTAATTGGTGAAGATGAACAATGCCTTGCTCGCAAAGAGAAGTCCAACTGCACAAAGTCCCCACGACACACCAGATTCAATAAGAAGAAACCCTGGAAAATGATAACTGGGATGTGGCATGTTATTTGACAGTGTTAGAGACAATAGCCTGCTTGTGGGTGTATGTACACATCTCAGTGTGTACATTTATCTATATATGCCTCTGTTATTAAAAGGGAGCATATCAAAGGGAGCCTCTTGTGTTGACATCTCTCTTAAGGAACTCGGTGATCTCATTCTGTTGATGTATAAGTCCTTTATTTTCATTTAAAAGTAAGCTTTAGTTGTTGTTTTTTTCTCACAAAACAATATATCTAACATTTGAGAAATTATGGAGAAAATGCACTCTGGCAAAAAGCACAAAATGTTGTTAAAAGATACTCGATCAGTGCAATCTAATGCAGAACAACTCTGATTTGGAGTGTACTAAAGGATTCATTTAATTTTCAAGGTAATCAAGATAATGGTTATGATCATTTTTAACAAACACTTGTATAGTATTTTGGAAATGAGCTCATCAGAAGTGCATCACTCAGGCCGGCTGCTTTCTTTTAGCTTGACCCTGTCAAATCAACAGTGTATGTGTATGCATGCATCCATATTGGGACTGGACTCCTTCCCTCCACAGGCACTCCATCACAAAACAGAGGGAGTTGCTACCAGATGGTTAAACAAACACATCGCCCAACTGCCCATAACTCAAATCCACTTAGCACCCTCTTGTCAACATGTCTCTCACTCGTTCACTACCTCTCCCGTCTTTGGTGTACGCAGAGGAGAGCCGGGAGGAAGGAAGGAGGACGGGAGGAAAAAAAAATAATGCAGAAATAATGAGAATCAGCAAGAAATTCCTGGGGGGTGTGTTTAATTTTAATCACCAAGACTATCCATCCTCGGTAGCTCTCATCTCTACCCCCTCTCTCCCTCCGTCTCTCCCCTTGGTGTATTGAAATGAAGGGGAATAGCGAGTACCTGGAGTGACAGCGCGTGTAAAGGTCACAGAGACAAAGTCCAAATGTGATGTTTGACTCAGGCTTTTTTGAGAGCTCTCAGGGAGGTGCCCAGGACTTAGGCCAGGGGTTAAGAGTTTGTAGGTCGCCGGGTCACACAATTTTCCCTTTTCCCCTGGCCTCATCCCTGCGCTTAAAACCTCAACGGTGTACTTGAGAGGGTAATTTATTACCCTGAATGCTGTCCAGCTTGGACAAGAAGTTGGGAGCAGAGAATGAAACTTCCCACTTTTGAGGACACAGCGTCTTTTCTCTCTTTTTACAGGACATAAGAACATAATATTTTTTTAAGAGCACAGATTTTTTAAACGTGTGCACATGACTCTCAGTGCATTGGTTGCAGATTCGCTTTAGTTGTTTTCCTTTATGAAACATTGTAAATGTATTAACTTAATGTTGCCCCTATACGTTATCTTACAAGGATTTGTCTTGATTATTTTTCTTAATTTGAGGATGTTTTGTTTAACCTCTTTGTCATGTAGGCTTTCTGCCAAAGTGCATTGCGTTTCCGTTATCAGTGTATTTTTAGAACACGTATCAACCTTAAAGATTTGCTGAATTTCTCATTAATTTAAGCTTTTTTACCAACTCATCTTGGTTGCTTGGTTTCTTAAAGATTTATCTCCTAAATGCCATTCCAACAAGTGGCGTGACTAAGTGCAAGATCGAGGCATCCTGTATGGTATCTTAACCATGGTGATAGTGCAGCCTTGCAGCGTTTCAGCACAGGTGAAAAGGTGGAAAGATAACCATTATCTTGGACACATAATTGTCAAAGGCATGGATAACTGACATGCATGCCACCGATGGCCAAAAGTAGGCCTGCTGATGACAGCCAAACTGCATTTGGCCCCTGGAATGTGCAGAGGCCGTTCTCAGACATCTGAACATCAAACGGCGCTCAGCTCTGTCAATCTAATAGCTCTGGATATGGGATTTATTGGCTCTCACAGTCCAAAAGAGAGACGAGGGGCGAAAGCAAAACCAGATTTTCTCTGCCATATCAGTTTCTCCTCTGTCAGTCATGCTCTTAAAAGCTTTGGAGAAGAGGTGTGTTATATTATGACTTTAGATTAACTAAATTAAAATGAGTTCATTTATATGGTCCTAAACTCAGCTACAAAGAGTCAAAAGAGTACGCAAAATAAAGTGAGATATAAAACTTATACAATAACAATGCAAATAACCTGGTAGACCACTGCCCATGCAAGTGTTTTTAACGTGTAGTTAGTTAGTTAGTTCAGGTTGACACTAAAGGTTGATGCTTAACAACAACCTGCTTCACAGTTGCACATTTCAAACTGTATGTTTATTGCAATAAGTCTTCTTTGGTAAGTAAGCAGCTGATAATATCGCTGGCTGTTGGCTTTCACATTAACATAATTCCAGCTGGTCTGTGATACAATTGTTTATACATTTCTCTACACTGCTGCAAATATTGCACTCGCTATTCTTACTCTTCCTCAATAAATCAAAAAGCTTCTAACTGAACTGTAATGTTAAGCATTAGACGTGTGTGTGTGTTGACGATGTGTAACATTTGCAAACTATTTCGAGGAGGGATTTATTGATCATCTTGGTGGGTCTTCCGAGATCATGTTGCACATAGCAGAAATCAGCTGCACTCTCGCGTCATTAAACTTTATTCAGACTCGTGACACAAACACGAGGTGCAGGGCAAGTGGGACAACAAAGTTTGTAGCTGATGAAAACGAATGACAGATGGCCAAATATGGCGAAGAAAAGTGTAGAGCGGAGCCAAAAGCTTAGGACACGAGTCAGGCTCGTCGTCTTCGAGCCTTGATAAAGACAAGGTTCTCACGGAGAAGGATGGAACCAAGAGGAGTTCTATTTATCTCTGTTAGCCCTCCGAAAAACTCCCTATCCCTGCTTAGATAGCCCTGCCAATGTGCCATGATGTCATCCCCCTGGCGTGCAGTGATTGATGCATCCTGGCTGCCAGCTCTGCGCTAGCGGGAGGCGGGGGAGTGGGGATAGGAGATCGAGGTGGGGAAGGGGTGAATTTTCCACAGATAGAGACATCCAAATGTGAACGGAGCCCAGTGTGGGGTCGGTTCAGAGCTCAGGCCAACACGCTGCATACCTGCAACACTGTGAAAGTGCTGTTTTTAATGTCCCGGCTCCCTGCGCTCGGTCAGTTTTGATGTTTCAAAGGCGTTCATGAGCAGGGGATAGCGGTGATGGTCCTGCTGGCGGTGGTTTGATGGAGACGCAATGGGGGGAAAAGGCCCGGCTCTGATTATGTACGTCTACTCCATCTTCCCTCTGAGTTCTGTTACATATCAAGGCAGAGGGAAGGAGGGAGGGAGTCGAGAGAAGGAAGGGGTTATTGTGAGTGGAAGACTAAGTGTTTCGCAGATAGTCATGGAGACGTGCTGAATTGAACTCAACGGGGAGCCCCCGTCCTCTTGTCAGCAGGCCAAGTTAGTTCTGGTGCTTTAACGGCTCAATCATATGCTGTTTCATAGCGTTTACATTATTCGTATCCAAAGGGAGATACAGCAGAGATACGGCGTTTTCCAGGCTTGAAATTGTTGGTTTCCATGCGTGTTCAGTTATTTTGAGATATTGAGGCATAACATTTCTCAGCTCTCTAATGCTTTTAATTTACATGTTTTATTCACGCATGTAAATGTGGAGGGAAAGTGCAGTGCACATAAACATAAACCTTTGGTGAACATGTGGACATGTGAACCTCATGCACCTAGATTCAGCCAACCAGCTCAGATCTGAACCAACGACCAAGAAAAATATGGGACTGACAAGTACAAAAAAAACAAAACCCTCAGTGCTGGATCCTGCATGGAGCTGCATAAAGTTTGTCTGATTCAGGGTATTTATGAAAAAATTAAGCTCCCCAAAAACCCCAAAATGCAGCAAAATACATTATACACAATTGATGTGAAGTGTTCTTCCTCCTTATGGGTTTGAACATTGTAATATTTTACTAAAACAAGGAAAGAAAAAGCAGTTCAACTCCTCGTCAATGTGACTTTTTAATGGCGTGTTTCCCAGAGGTGGTCATTATTACCTCTGGATCAATATTTAAAAATAAACATCCACGTTGACAAAAAAGTCAATGATCCTTCACTGAACGTGTAAATGAGTAAATGCAACCTCACACTTTTCAACTCTGTATTGACAGATTCACAATTAATTAGAGCCTGTTTTCTGCCCTTTTCATTAAAGGATTACAGAGGATTTAAAAGCGGTGTGTATTTAAAACTTACAAGTGCTTCTAATTTGCTCACAACTGATTATCACATCTGGCCTAGTGTAACATTGGAATTCGTTGTTCCTTTTTGCTCACCAGCTTTTCCCAAACAGCCGATGATTACATTGTCTTAGTAGCACAAGTGGTCAGTTTGCATCCACATATACAGTCTATATAAATTCAAATAATTTTGACTTGTGTCGTCAATGCAACGTCTGACTGCTTGGCTCATTTTGAAAAGACACCAATGAAATGTTGAACATCACCTGTATTTATTCATCTCCAGAACAGTAGTATACCAATAGTTCCCCTACACTGAGGGAAAAGGTTACTTTTGGAAGTAATGAGTGAGTTTAAAATCTGTCAAGTAAAGTTACAACATTATATGTAAAAGTAATAAGAGTAAAAATTGTACTTTTTTAAAACATGACATTACAATATTCTAGTGAGTGCACCACCTTTAATTCTTTTAAAATGCTACATGACTCAGCAGTCTCTAATCAAATTAGCAGCAATGTGCCATGTTATATTTCTTTAAATGGCTGCAAATGTTTGACTAATATTTTAGGGTGAGTTTAATTAATTGTTTAATAAAGATTTACAAATTGAGTTTCAAATGTGGGTCTCTGGATAGAGAGAGTTGTAATCCCAAATTTTGGTTAAAACTTAAAAATAATTCTTCCTTAAGATTACACACTTGTAATTTCTTCAGGTTTCTTCAGCAACATACATTTTTATATTTGTTATCTTGCATCTTTAACATAACCATAATGTTATGTTATTAGGTGAATATTATTATATTACTAAATTAATTAATAAAGTATTAACTTCAGCAGCGCTTTATTTGGCTTTGTTGGATTTTAGTTTTGTGAATTTAGATTCAGATTATGTTTTGATGCCGGTACATCATGGTCATGCTGGTGTTTAGATGCAGTATTTCTGTTTCTGTGACTCTGCAGGTATTTACTATGTTTTAAGTGTGGATGTTTGTGTGTGCGTGTCTTGAATTAGCCATGTACATGTTTGTGTGCTTGTCCGTTTGTTGACATGCAGAGTGCTGCACACGTGTCAGAGGGAAGGTGTTCACTGCTACACAATCAGTATCGGCCCCTGCTCCTTTTCACTGTGGTCCGGCAAGTGAGACTGAACATGAGGCACAGGGAATTGAGGTGCATTGATCTGTCCTCTACAGCGTCTCCCTGGACTGGTGAAATCATTAACCTCGCTGGCACAGACACAGGAAGCAACAACAGAGTATCTTTGAGAGGTTAATTAAAAATAAAAGCGCAAGGGGGAAGGGCAGGGGGTGTATTCACCAGGGAAAAGTGCACTGACTTCCAAATGAGCTCACTCCAATAGCTTAGTGGATATGTTTGTTGTCAGCATACAATAAAATATAAAGAGTGCTTGTTTTCTTTTTCTTTATGAAACAAATCAACCAGGTGATCCCAGGTTGAAGCTACTAAACATAATTGATTTTTTCTTTTGGTTGTGAACAACAGATGGAAATGATACGAGGAAACACAACAAGCATGTTTAAAACTGTTTAAAACTTAAACTATTAAGGACTTTATAAAAAAATGCATTACGTTTCTCCTAAAATGTATTTGCTGTTGCAAATAAGTCGTATATAATTGTAAGAGACAGGCTTGGACGGAGAAGTGAAGATATTGGAGAGAAGACACCTTCAAGAACCATGTTTAAAAAAGGTCAATTCCTGAAACATGGACTGTGCAAAACCTTGTGTAATATTTTGTGCTTTTTTGTTTTACTTTAAGGATAACTCGAGTTTATTACAACCTTGGTCTTTTTTGTTGTTTTGACCATCATTTATCGCTGATGATAACATTGTCCTTCTCAAAGTAATTGCAGAATACTGAAAAGACGGCAACATCGCTAAAGCAAAGTCTGATGGGGCAAGAATGACGAATGAACAGACAGTCATACAGGTTGTAAACAAAACAACAAAACAATTTGAAAAACTTTGGTCTTCACAACAGATAGTCCGGGTTATCATTTTGCTGCTTGCCTGTTTCTCTTCTGAATAAGTCTGGCTAACCTGGAATCAAAATGAATTTGTATGTGAGTGCAAGTGTGCAGACAAGCCTACATGGGCACCCTCTCAATAACTGGTGTTTCGTTGAGTTGGGCCCACAACACCAGGAAGGATCAACTGTGGTTCCAGCGTGCCAGAACCAGCCCCCTTTATATCTGTGCCAACACACTCAACACAACCATCCGTTGCAGGTTATATTCACTTTTGACTACAATATCACCAGCGAACAGCATGCTAACCAACTACAACAAACTAACACCATGTCAAGTTAGCCAGCATGCTGGCCATCCCACCAAATAATCACCCTCAGCTACCTCACCTCAGCAAGCAAACAATGCATACACTCTTATCTACCACATCAAGTTAGGCTAACTAGCATGATAACAGTATGTCAGGATAATGGCATGCAAGATAATGCAGAGTAGACACGTCAAAGAAGCGTGTTTAAACGTTAAATTACAGCGGCATGGAGTGTGCAAATGCAATAATTTGTGGAAGAACATGTGTGGAGAGTGAAGTACAGTATTTACTACAGTATTTGATGAGTTTGTGGTGCTCAGATTATAAACTCTAATGCTCTACACAGTAGATGAAAACAAGATTAGCCTAATATCTACACATACAATAACTTCAAAATACAAGCAATAACATGGCCAGACGTTATCCAATGAAATGCCATTCAGCTGAGAGACCTTCGGTGTCTGTCAGTTCCAAGTAGGTGTGACAGCTTCAAGACAAACAGCGGCTGATGTCTGAATGTCAATAAGATGTCAGATCAACCTGTGTGATGAGGTTTGTGAGTCGCCATCGATAAGGCCGGTGTTGAGAAATTTTGGACTATTTCAGCGTCACGGGACAGTGACAGAAAGTGAACCGAACATCTTGGCAGACCTCGTCGACGGCGATGACTCGAGTTCTGCCTGAATTCATACATTCTTTATGAATTTGTTATTGAAAAGTCTCATTATGTTCATCAAAGACATATTGGGACCAACGTTTCTTTACCCAATATTGCGTACAGTACAAGAGACATTATTTACGAAGGCACTTCATTGGATTACATCCACACACAGCAATGAGTTGTTTTATTAGCTCGCTGCTGTTGTTTACAGCATAAATAGGTTAGGTGTTTGCAATTGTGTGAAGATGTGATGTGGATCAACTTGATAGGCCTGTTGAGTGGTGTTATTGCAGTCTGCGGTCCCTGAGAACACTCGGGAAATGATGCTCCCCCTGTCCGCACTGCAAAGCTCCTCTGCCTCTGGATCTATGGGTAATTACTGGGACTCTGCTGACTCAGGACACACATAAACCCATATGAACACAAAAAAAAAAAAAANNAAAAAAAAACCCTACACATGTGCAAACAGCTGACATATGAACACAGACAGACACATGGACAAGCCAACACCAAATCTCACACACATGTAGTAGACTTTAGACTGCCAGCAGGACAGATTGTATTGCTCCAGCACAGACTGCAGATGGGATTTATAGCCCTACAAACATTTCTCATAGCCAGAAAACATGCATTATTTGGAGCAAAAGTTATGTGAAGCTACTCAAAATTTAATTTGTTCATTCATGACTATGATATTCATGATCGTGGAAAGTCAACAGGCCAGGTAAGTCTGGCCACAGAGCAATATCCATATCCATAACATTTAACTCACATTATAATATTAGTTCTAGTTCCTCAGCAGACATTTTTGTATAAGGAAAATTCTAAGTTTATTTTGTGATAATCTGTTGGATTTGAAATAACAGATACACCACCCACGGGAGCTCATGATATTTCAGTGAGAGAAAGCCCATCCCTTTTCTGAGATGAAATAATTCCCAGGTTTATTAGCCTCTGGAAATTGGCTTCAGTGGGAGGCGGAAAAACAAATCATTTGAATACATACCCTGGTGTCCTAATGTTCATTTCAATGCTGTCACTTAGAAGGGGGGAGGGAGGAGGGACGGATAGAGCGCATTGTGCTGCTGACAGGATTGGCTTTGTGTGTGATGAATGGGGCTGTCACAGACGGTGACAGGTTTGTGTTCAATACATGTGGATGTACAATACGCTCTGCATCCCGTGACAAGCTGGGAGGCTTTTCGTCCCGATAATCTCCATATCGTTTCATCTCCGGCTGCTTATGGCGGATGTGGTCACTGAGGGGTGTGCCATGGCCGCTGCACACAGACTGTCGATCCTCTGGAAGCAAAAATGGGATGCAAAGTTGACTGATGTGTTCAAGTTTATTTTTTTCACTTATTGTTTTCGAAGTCACTGAGAGTGTGTGGAAAATGCAGATTGGAGTTTCTGCCTTTACAAACATTTCTTAGGCCCTGTTCACATTTGACACTAAAATGTATCTGAGGTGATCTGATCACAAGTGAACAGCCCCTGAATGCAGGTTACAATCGCCCGAAAATACGCAGAGGATGCAGGATCCAAACACCCAGTAAGCCACCTTTGGAGGTGTGGTACAAAGTGGGCAAAAAACAATATATGTCAATCATAAACATATACCTTCTTACATATTTTACACAATGAGGACCACAAAAAAGAATCTGTGATATACAAATCACCAAACTCTTCTCAAGTCACTTTCTCATTTAGCTCGTTTCACAATATACATGCCTGGATTACATTTTTCTTCAGTGTATCAGATGTAGAACATTCACATTGAATGGATGTATCTGCAAATATTCGTGGCCAGATTTTTTCTATTGTGTATACACAACAGATGTGGCTATCTGAGGTGAGACACTAAATACCAAATCAGCAAAGTTAGCTTCAAGGCTGAGCACAAATTGGTGTTTTTGCCGTTCAACAGCATTTCTCACAGATAAAATCAAACATAAGCAGGGAAGCCAAATCCTAAGTGTTCACTCGAGACACATGTGGATATAAGACACAAACTGC
The DNA here is from genome assembly GCA_003416845.1 of Oplegnathus fasciatus. Taxonomy (NCBI): domain Eukaryota; kingdom Metazoa; phylum Chordata; class Actinopteri; order Centrarchiformes; family Oplegnathidae; genus Oplegnathus; species Oplegnathus fasciatus. The sequence goes on from NTHP01000325.1 coordinate 695,365, forward strand.
ACAGAGGCAGAAATAACTAAATAACCTGACTTAAAAAAAAACCCATAAATTAGCTGCATGAAGTGGCACACATGCACTGCAAAGTGGGATGGAATAGATAAAGAATAACATGCTATGGACAATAAATTATTTAATCGGCATTATTTCCATTCATGTGTGATGTTAGTAGTTCAGTAGGCTGTCTAACTAACGCACCTACCGTTGATGCTTATAGGCAACTGTGGCTAGTTTGAACATGCAAGATGAGCTCGGCCAATGATCTGTGTTTCCACTTTTTAACAAGAGCATTAGGACTCCTAATATTACTGTAGTTTCCTCCTGTCTCCCCTGCCTCTTCCACTTGGAATCAGTCTGATATTAAAACTGAAATTCAGTCGATTTATGTTTCACCCAACCAATAAGACTTTTCCTGCTCCAAGAGTGGCTCCTCCTACAGAAATATTTACAGGAATAAGAAGAAAGAAACAAAGAAAGAAAGGGGGAGCAATGACTGCAGGATCTATTTTGTTCATGTGTTTACAGGCAACTTCATATTTCAAAATGATTGTAATTGTTGACGCTATAATGGGGAGAAACACTGTAACAGTTGAAACTCTAGTTTCATTGTGCATTCATGCAACTTTGAAGTGTCTACTGAAACACACACAAAAGCTACAGTGGTGATTAAAACTGAGGTGATCCACAATCGCTAATTTTATCAGGTGAGATAAAAAATAATCTATCAAAACAGTGAAATAAACAACAACAAAACCAATATGAGCAATTCCACATCTAGGTGGTGACAGCAACAACATGGTTAATGTGGGAAGAATATAATAACACACATAAAATGAAACAGAGGAAATGGAGAAATTTATGAAAATGGCTTTGCTGAAGGAAATAAAATCTGAGAGGAAGTGACTGGGTGTGAGTGGGAGGGTGAATGCATGCATGTGTGTCTCTACAGTTTGTATTTATGCAGGCAGAGTGTTATATGGAACTGGGAGGAGAGAGAACTTTTGAGTTACAGTGGGGAAAAAAAACCTTAAAGCAGGTCAGTTCATCATACTGCCAGAAAATCTATTTAAAATCTTTAGATTTTATTGGAAATTGACAGTCGTCAGTCCAAAAATTCAGATATTGATTACTTCAACTGTTGATATTGTGCATGAGGCAGTAAACTGTTAACCCTTTATAAGATTCTTGCTCAGTTCTTAATATACAACAGAACTGGCTGTTAGTTTTAGAGTCATCCTCTGTCTTGATGCTGATTTGGAAAATAAAAATAAAACACAGACACAAAAGGTTTGACACTCTGGGGAACGCAGGAGTTTTTCTCCATGGATTCATTGCTTATGGTTGCGATGGAGTGTGAGCCTATTCTTAATATTTATGAACTACTGCAAAAGAGTAAATTATGGACACAGATCGGGCCAAGACCTTGCTTAGTATTTTCACTCCCTTAATATTTATGCTTCCCTGACATTTTTTTCCTATTGCTATTTTTCCTGTTTTCCTGTCCATTAAAATATATTAACCTGAGATGGAGGCCAAAAGAAAGTATGACTGTTGTCTTATGGGAGAAGTATAAGAGTTTTGTCAAGTTAATAAATCATCAAATATCCTAGCTTTTTCCAGTGGTAAGTGCCTCGTTGTCTAAATGTCTGTTATATCTTTTCTTTTGAAGTTATTTTTTTAATGTGTGATTTGCTGTAAAACTCATGTAAATGAGTCAAAAGATGCAAATGTCAGGATGGAATCTGGTAAGATGGATCTCCTGAGAGCATTACAATATCTGGTTATTAATTTTGTTCCTGTAACTATCCTGTACTTGTCTGTTTCTCAAGATATTAGTCATTAGTATCATTACAGGAACACGTGTCTAGATCTGAGGATTTCGCAAAAGCTTCAGACGTCAGCATGACTCCAAGAAAAGGCTTCATCATCTGGCGAATGGTTTTACTTTTGAACTTCCTACGCGTTATTATTATTTAAATATTTCAGAAAGAAAGGAATCTCTTCCCAGGAACTTCAATTTAACTATGAAAACCAGAAGGAAATAATAATGATTTAACAGCTGGCTAAAAACATCCAAACATGCTCCAGTACGTACCTCGGCTGTGATACACTTAGTTTTAATAGCTTATATTTCACCTATGTGGACACATTCATTATTCCATGAGGCGTATCACAATTGGGCCAACTAGCAGCATGTTTGCCAATAATTCTTAGTGTTTGTTTTAGCCTGCTGAGGTGAGAGGTGGTTTCTGCATCATGACAATTCATATTTCACATTAGGTCTTAATCACAGAAAACATTACGTATTGCTTTCAAAACGACTAAAACCTCCGGCGGTCATGTTGTCCTGTGTGAGTATCTCCATCCATCTGGTCGTCCAAGTAGGCAACACAAACACCAGGAATGACAACAAATCATTTTTACACCTGTTGCTCTCTGCTGGAAGTCAAATCTGAGGTGAACAAATCTTCAGTCTGGAATGAATAATAATGCTCCCTGAATAGTCTTGCTTTTCAACTCAGTGTCTATTAACAGCATCACATATACCGTGGATACATCGAACATACTTGGACATGTGGTGCTCAAAAGTATCAGAAAGTGTGTTTGTTGTCTAAATTCAGATACGCTAAAGTGACAGTGCTTCTGTAACATTATATAAAGATGCAAAGGAAGCAGTTGGCAGTTTATTTTAATGAGCAGTATATAAATGGTTGATAACACACTGTAACAGTGGCAGACTCAGGCTGTCAGAGGGGCAGGGGCCCTTGATTATTTATTTATCTATTCTTCAAGGTCAAGAATGAACCCTCGTGAAGCTCAACATGAAAATGTGAAAACTTTAAACACACAATATGGAAAATATATAATACAACACAATGAAGGCTAAAAAATAAAAAGGCAGGCAGATCATCAGAGCGAGTGAGCAGCATTAATGGTCTCTGCCTCATATAAAGAGAGATGTTGGTAATAGCACATAAAAATCTGAAGTGTGACAGTATGATTTATCTATTAAGGGACAGTTTTAAAGGCATCAAAAGGAGCATAAAACAACCATTGTACCAACCAAGGCCAATCACATGCTGCTAATAACACAACATGAGTACAGCTACAGTACATGTGCTGGAAGTAAATGTGATTTCTATATGATTTCCATTCATTCATCTCATGATACTGAGCTGCACATTATCCCGAGTCACTCGACGCCTCATGTGTTTTGTTAAAAATGCTAAAAAGGGTCCAGTTACCAGGAAACCAATATTTCCACAAGCAGACAAGGATGAACACTCGTCATGCAGTGTTTAAAATCTGGAAGTTTCCCACCACAGCCCTATCCTCTGAATATTGATTGAGTACAGGTAAAGTATACACTCTGCTTTCACCTTTAACCTCAACTTTAAATAGAAGATAACACAAACTCAATCACCACATTCCCCCACAGGGATCATTCAGTAATAATTAAGGACAAAATGATGAGGCAATGACCACATTCGCATCTATAATGTGATTTGGAAATGACCTCATATCCTGATTAAAGGTCATATAAGATTATATGTATCTTTACATCTGGATCATGCATTTTCCTGAATGCTTGAAAAGCCATGCTAACAGATCCACCCCAGACTTCAAGAACCAGCAGTAAATGCTGCAAGCAAATACCAACACTGACAGCATTTAGACAATTCTCCACCGATCCAGACTTATCAGATGTACAGTATATGACAAAATGACCCACAACAACTTCTAAAAGTGAAGAACATTTCAACAAAGTTGACTAAAAAGTACATCAAGGATGAAATTACATTTCAGACTGTTCCTCTGGTGGTCAGGAAGAGACTTCCATCATCTCAAAAGCACATGAAAAAAAGCCTAATATTTAATAACGGCGACAAATAAACAAATCAGTGTTCTGACTGATATTTTCATTTTCTGTAAGCATATTCAAGTTTAGGCCAACACACTGTGGCTCAAAAGCAGAACCTCTGTTCCGAATGACTTCAGAATATTAATGTGGTTTTAAGTGAAAGCACTCCTTGTGTTCCTCATTTGACCCAATTAAGCTTCAGAAGTCTTACTGTGTATGTGTTGTACGTGTTGTGTGCATTTTTTACCTTTTGTGGAATTGCTTAACTTCCCAAAACATGACGTCTCTGCAAAGTTCTGCCTCTCAGCACTGGATATGTACTTACTCCAAAGATTGTTTGACCTTCCCAATGCCTGGCTATTACTCTCCTGTGAGTCCCCATCACCTCTCCCGACCCCCCTCTTTTTTTTTCCACAGATGGATTTTTTGTTGCATTAATCCCACAGATCAGGTGGGTTTTGTCAACGTGTTAAACTTTAATACTTTGGGTCATTTATCTTTACGGCCAAACCCGGGGTCTGTCAGCGACCAGACGAGCTATTTCCTCATTTGGTTTGGGAGCAAAGTGGCGCAGGAGAGAGCAAAGGGGGAGGAAGGGGTGGTGGTGGTGGTGGTGATGGAGTGGAGTGGATTGGCGGGGTGGGGGTGGAGGGGTGGGGGTTTGCTGCTCACCACTTAATGAAATCCTGATGTGAGGAGGGAGAGGAAGACTTGGCGGTGGGGTAGAGGGGTGATCTTGGAGGTCGAGGCGCCACACCATCTAAAGAAAACTACGCCCCTCCAGAGAGGTGGCTTCACTTGGTCATTTATGTTTTTCTTGTTTCGAGGAGCTCGTAAAGAGATGTGCCCCTCATTACCTCTCGGACGCTGCGTCAGGGGCCCGCCGGGCGCCCAAGTGGACAAGGATAGAATTGCAAGTGATTAATTTGTCGAAAGCTCCCCTGGAACGTGGTGTGCTCTCACAAGCATTTGTCTTCATTTGCCAAGATATGTACAGTGACATGAGAAGATAGGCCTCAGGAGTCCTGAATGGAGTCCATGTTTTTTTGTTTTTTTTCTCTCATTTTAGAAAACAATAGTTGAGGCTTTAGTAAAACATCCTGTACATTGGTCGAGCTTGTTGCTTGTACGTTGTCTTAACTGTCGGTGGTGTTCACATGTTACTGAAAAACGTTTTCTCGGCTCATTTAAAAGCTAAAACCGTGGAACTAATGGACAAATAATGAGTGTCATAATGCTACTACATACATTTTGTTTTGCTGAATGCACAAAACCAAGTGAAATGTCAGTGCTATATTTCACTGGTATAATTGCAACAAGCCAGACTGAGAAAGAGTGAAAGAAAGACAGCATGTGTGAGTTTGCGGTGTATTCTCGGGGTCATTCACATTATTATTAGTAACTGTGAGGATATGTGGACTGTTGGAGATTATGTTTAGCATGTGAGCATGCAAAGTATGTTTAATTCAGGACAGTTCTATCAGTAATATGTGTACAGTTGCTTGTTTAATGCATCTTTAACTGTATAATACACTATAATACACAAACATATCAATAACAAGTTAAATTTGTTGGACCTGGAATTGGATGACAACAAAGTGAGACTTTTCTACATATTTTTAGCCTAATTTGGGGATTTCGGAGTACCAGAAGTGTGAGTTTGCCCAAACAACAATAGTTTTTCAGCCGTTTTGAGGCCAAACGAAAACTGACGTGCTGATGTTCTTAACACTGCTGTGCAATGTAGATGAAAACAAACACTAAGAATGTTAAAGTGTTAGACTCAAGTCCAATGAGAATCAGATGGGGAATGTAAAGGAGGATAAACCTACCTAAAGACATCTTAACCAGCTTTGTATTTGTAGAAAAGGTTATGCAGGTCTTTGCTCTCCACTTCGGCCCGTCGAGTGTTCACGTTGTGGTCGTTCCTGATCACAGAGCAACTCAGCGGCTGACTGCTATCGTCACCTATAAATAGATCTGGCCACGTTCTCTCTGTATCTGTGTTTGTATGTGTGTGTGTGTGTGTGTTTTGTTCAGTATGACTAAGACAATATACTGAATGTAAGGCTGTTCAGTGACGTTCATCTCAGAAAAGACTGTAAAATAATTCACAGTAAACACTGAGTTTGTTGAAAGTGACCCAGTAATAGTAGTAGTACTGCAGTTCCTATAAAAGTCAAATGATCAGTGCGCTGCAATTTTGATGTTTGCAAATAACCCAAAAAAGATAATTATAATAATTAAAAGCTCAATTCCAGATCAAAATGCAAACCAAGTAACTCCACTACCAAACACCAAAGCATTAATGTTTTCTTATGCTGTGAAACGTTTGTTTACATTAATATTTGTTAAGATTTAGATAAAAAGGCCTGTATTATCACTTGAGAAACACACATAATGCTGATTTTACATTTATGACTTAACCCCTTCAGTTATGTAAGCAGGTATACCTCAAATGTATAAGGTCATTATTAATTCAGAATAAAAGAGACACGTGACACAAACACAAATGACTCCATCACTATATCCAACAAGGTAAACCCACAACCCAAAGCAAGGACGATTACTTTCTCAACTGAAATTTAGTTTTAATGATGATTAGAAACAATATTATTGTAGGGTCATTTTAGTTACTCGTCTTGGACAAGCTGGCTTTGGGCAACAAACGCCACGCACACACACACACACCAACAATATAAGTCTAATGTCTCATATCAGATTCCATGCTGTGTACCTCCATTCATTGGGCTAATTACACAGTAATGGAGCTAATCAACAGTCAAAGAGGAGAATCATTCAGCCTTAATGCTGTAATCCTGCTTAAAGCCTCCACATATCCTTCTTTATGATCTTAAATGGGCCCCGGTGGCCCATTAGAGCGCAACGAGGACAACCACAGTCCACTCCCTGGAGAGGGGGGGGTGGAGTGTGTGTGATGGAACAAAATGAAGCCACAGAGGTCTACTGTAGCTTTGTGTCCAGAGGTGTTAGGGCTTGGAAGCGGTCTGGTCTTGTTTATTTGGGAATCTCTGCAGCCTTGTACGGTTCAGTGTGTGTCAGTCACAGGAGATGAGTGGGTGGTGGTAGAACAACACAATAAAATCTGTGCACAACAGAACCCCAGTTTATCTGTGTATGATGGAAACAGTTGTGTGACGTTCATACTGCATGGGCTCTGATTTCTGTTATCAGCCATTAACAGCATCACCTTGTTCACTATGTCTGTGACCCAACTGTGACCCAATTATTAACAATGCAAATATACACTATGCACTGATGTTGGCAGCTGGGATACAAGAAATAACTGTAGTTTACTTTGTTGCCGTAACAAAAAAGGATTCCAGTTGTGTGTTGACAGATGTCAGTCAAGCTGTGCAAGGTTACTACCAGTTTTTACTTTTACTTTGTCACTTTCTTTATCTCCACATTTCCTCAAATTCTTAGATTTTACCTTTGTAACTGTTGTACCATCTGATAATTCTTACAATCTGTCAATATTTCATTTTTTTGCATTTGTCACTATCGTCCTCATTTTTGATGAGTTGAGTGTTGCATTGCAGGACACTTGTGTTCACCAACGCCACATTCAAAAATCAAGTGATTTAAGTGTGCAGGCTGCTACTTTTATGTGCTTTTCATTTTGTTATGTGTGCCAGTACTACATATTTAAAAGGCGGTGAGATTTCAAATATAGCATCTGAGCATACTATACTTGCTATATGCAAGACAGTCAAGGTTGTCAAGAGTGTCATTCAAAGCTGAAGCAATTGGTCAGTTAATCAGTAGTCAATCAACAGATTATTTTTCATCAACAATTTTGTTTATCGATGAATTGTTTCAGGCATTTTCAAGCAAAAACGCCCAAAAATTCACTCGTTCCAGCTTCTCAGATTTGAGGATTTGCTGCCTTTTTTTGTCATATGTGATAGTAAATTGAACATCTTTGGTTTTTGTACTGTTGGTCTGATAAAACATGTGATTTGAATTTGGCACCTTTACTATTTTCTGACATTTTATTGAGAAAAATTTGATTAATAATCGGCAGATAAATGGATAATGAAAATAATATAATTGCGGCTTTGGTGCCATTTGGCTAGGGCATGGTTTGGGCACTAAAAGTTCAAACTGAGTGTAGTATAGATCTTATTGTTACAACAAAAATCAAATATAAAAAAGATTCAGAACAGAAGTTTCTCTCTAAGCTGCCAGATTGATGGGTCTGATATTGATCAAACAATAACATCCTGTCAATCAACAGTAATTGCTCCACACTCCAATCCAATCAACACCTGCTCTGAGGTAACACATAAAGACGGAAGTATGATACCTACTGAAACAAAAGAGGATAAATGATGTAATGGACTGTCTCGGCTGGAGACTAATGGCCAATGAGAGCTGACGACGTCACTGACGTCACCTCCAAACCCCGGTGAAGCTGCTGTGAAGATGAGCACCTGTGCGTCTCAACCGATGGTGCGACGTCAAACTGTAACGGTGCGTTCGAGGACAGCTTGGAAAGAACATTTTTCCACGAGTATCAACACTGACGCTCTCGTAATTTGATATTGGCTGATACTAGATGCCGGGATGCACAAACACACACACACACACACACACACACACACACACACACACACACACACAGGACAGAGCAGGTGGGATGGGTCGGATGAGAGGGCTGTGAAGGATCCCGCGCCCTCACCATTACGCGCGTAAAAAACAAACTGAAAATCTATTTTTTTCTTTTTCTTTCTTGATTTTTAGTAAACTATATAGTCTCTGAATAAGCCCATACATTGTTATATTTATTTTCCGCATTATTCTTTTTATTATTAAGCATTCAGCCTGTCTGTCACTTGAAATAACATTATTTTGATTTTGTCTACTCCAATATTACACATGGAAATGTTGCACGTTTTGCGTAGAAGCTACTTGTGCTGTAAATACATTAATTCAACAGAAGCGCCGCGGAGCCTCGTCAGCACAGCACCCACCTTGATCAGGCCCTTCAGTCAGCCGCACAGTGTGTTTTACTGCGGAAACAGCCCAGTTAAGAATGGAAACAAACACACCCACAGCGCCCTGAGCAGCCTTCTCCTGTATCATGTTATACTGAGAGGCGTTTACAGCTGTTTTGTTTCATAATACAGGACGACACGCTGCGCTGTGAGAGCTGCCTCTTTACAACAGCAGTGGAGACAAAAAGGCAGCATGTAGGGTCTTTACAGATGGACTAAATAATAATCAACCCCCAAAATAAATTACTTGTTTTTTAGGGATAAAATGACCGTATTTTCCCCAAAACAAAAACAAAAAACAAACCTTGATCATCTGAAAGAATCCTTGGTATCAATACTGATTTTATAGTGACCTTATTCAACTTAATGTTATTTTTGTCTCCAGTGAAACGTGCTATTTATATAATATTGCTATGGAAATTTATTTATGGTGCGCTATGGTGACCTTGAAGGCTATTTTACTGGATTTTATCTCCTGTATAATTTGCTGTAATATATTTCTTATATGTACTTATGAGAACTGTGAAACGTCTGTATTAAAAGATTATTATAGCTTGGCTCTTTTTCGTAAAGAATTTTCTATCTTGAAATAAATTATCCATGAAAGAAAGAAAAAATGTGCGATAAATAGGAATATGCGCCTATAATCCGTCTCCTGCAGATTATGACTGCTACTGCTTTTAAGTATTTGTGCTTTTATTTTGTACTAAACGGTGTTCATCTAATCGAAATCGAAAAAAAAAATGCATTAAAAAGAATCTTCGCTCCAAAACGATTTTTTTTTTTCCTCTGTGCAAAACACACCTGAGTCGCGGCGAGAGGGAGCTTCACAGCTCGTTGCACGGAGAGCAGTCAGTAACGCGTTACAACACTGTAACTAATTACATTTTCAGGATTATTATTGCAGTTGTTGCGTTTGTCATCACCTTCTTCGAGTCTCCGATGGAGGCTGAATTTGATACTTAAAGCATTCCCTGATATTCGCTCCGGACCGCTGTGAATTAATTTGGTGATTAATGACAGAAAGACTGACCTTTACCGGGTGGGAGTTTTCCCACTGCTTTGATTTTATCGAGCTCGAGGACGACACGAACACTGCACATTTGCCCCTCCTGATTATTAATAGCAGAGCAGTGATTTTTAAAAGAGACCGAAATGGAAACTTGTGGTGCTGTTTGATAAACTGCTCTCCGCAGAGAGAAAAATCTGATAATATTCTCTTAAAGTGACTTCGTGTAAGGCACTGCTTTTTGGAGGAAGGAACCCGGTACTGATGGGAGGTAAAAGCGAAGCGAATCATCCAATTAAATCCCTCAAGAGCTGGTGATTGATGATGTCAGCTGCTCTGCTTCTAATTAACGTTTAAATTAAGCCAAGGGAGAGAAAAAAAAACTTTCTGACCATCGCTGCTTCACTTCAGACCTTAAAGCCCATTGGAGCGTTGTTTCGGGAGGTCTTCGGGCTATTCACGCTTAAACTAAATTTGAGGTTAATAATCTACAGCAGCGTGAGTCCGGATGGTCCACAGTGACCGGGACACTTTTATTACATTCCGGACATCAGATCTAAAGAAATAACAGTAAAATAAAATCAGCAGAAAGTTTGCATCCCTCTCACAATCAGACGTGACCCCAGTGTGGATGATGCAGGCCTGCAGGGATAATGTAAAATTATACAAATCTAGTCGAAAGATTAAACATTATTTTTTTCCTCTATTAGATGAAACATTTATTCAAACGAAAAGTAAAATGATATATTATCTAAGCTCATCTCTGCTCATTGTATAAAGTAAAAATCCTGTTATATTTTCTTTTTTTTTTTTAAATAATCATTCCTTCCTTAATGTGGAAAAAACATTGTATGGCCATTATAGTTTGCATTGTAACCCCCTTTTATATTTCAAACTAATTTTGAATTAAAGTCTAAACGTGTCATGCTAAATCACAATCAACGTGATATGAATGTGGACCCAGACCAGCCTAAATTTCCAGCTACCTGCAAAGCGAAGCATGTTCCTGTCCAAATTCCCAAACGGAATTTATCTCCACAAACTGCAGCTTGTTATGGAGAAATATATATTCAAAGCAGCCACAAAGGGTGGACCGCCAAGGCAGCTAATAGAATTTCCTGCTGTTTTATAACTCTGTCCCTACACCAATGTCACCATATGCTCCTGTTGGCACAAGACTCTCCGCAGTGGCTTCCTGGGCGGCAGGCTTTATCCAAATGGGTCAGAATGATGTGATTATATTTAAAAAAAATACTACAGTAGTAATTCTCCAGAATTTGTTTTATTCAGCCTCTGACTCGTGTCAGCAGCTGGCACACAGATTATAATTCACTTACGACAATATAGGCCAAATTTAAATCTTTTCTTTGTACAGTCAGAAGCTTTTGTTCCATTTTGTGGAGAAAACGTGTAACTGCTGTGTCGTCTCAGGTGCTTTAAACTATGCTGTCATGTACCATTTTTTACAGCTTCCTTTATATTTCTCTCATAACTGCAAAATGTATATTTCGTTCAGTCTACAGGTTATATACAATCTCTAAAATGCATTAAAACGAATAAAGAACCAACGTGGCGACAGCAGCTGAATGTGTTAAATTTGACAAGTCTCAAATAAAACAAGGTGTGTTTCCTCTGAGCAGACGTACCTGCTGCTCTCCTCGGCGTCCGACTCGTCCCCGTTTTGTCTCTCTAATCCGTCTCTCTCTTTACGTCCTAAACCCCCATCAGTAAAATTCACATTCTCCGTCCTCAGACTCGGAGCCACAGCGCGGCGTCACCTTTATTATCCGCTTGTTTCACGGTATCCCGCATTAAATTTCACTGTACCTCTGGATTTTACCTGCAGGGTCATATTGAAGCACCGGTGATATACCAAGAAACAGAAATAGAACATAAACAATGAGCATGAACAAAAATTAATAAACAACATACACAAACTCTGAAATTTAGTGATTTTCTGTCTTCTTTCTTTTACTTTGTGTTTTTAAAATCTGAAGAATTTGTGTCTTCAGTCTCAGAGATAAAGCCTTTTTAATATCTGCAGGTACTTATTAAAGTGATATAAAAAAAAATAAATATGAGCACTGATGCCATACTTTGTTTTCAGATTAGAAGCAGGCTACCTATCTGCTGTCATAAAGAAAAAAAAATCCATCACCTGTCATGCTGAACAATGGGTTAACCTGAACAGCTTCTGTTTACTTGTAGGCAAATAATTTTAATAGACTTCAAAATCAGGTCCGTAAATGTGCTCACTGTGGCTATTTTAAGCCAAATTCCCGTGCAACACAGTGCCTAATGCGCACATTACGCATAACGCTCTATGCGTAATTACGCACGAAAATGACAAAATGAATATCACGGCTGGAGACCATTGTTGGCTCGGTGTTCCTCCAAACTTTTCCATAATGCAAAGATGCTGGTGGCAGTACTTTAATGGCTATCAACTCTCCCTTTCTAGAAGAATAGACCAGCAGAGGGAAACAGATGCATAAACATTTCAGGGCATCTTTCTCCTCGGCAGCAACAGACTCCTCCTATTCCCCACGTCCAATTAGTTATTATGGTCCGGCCCTTTAAGACGCAGCAGCGGGTCAGCAAGTAGTGTAGTGTTTCTCTAATTGAACTTCGCCCAATCAACAATAACTCGTTAGCAGTCGCTTTCTTTTTCTTGCTGCTTGAGACAGCTTTTTACTCCTTGCAGGGATTCTCCCCCTCCAGTCAGTTACTGCATAAAGATCTACATGGAGCTTGGCAGAGGAACTGCGACTCTCTGAGGGGAATACAGTCCGGCTGTCTTTACAACAACGCCCGAAGCATGGTTATTTTGGAGGAAAGCTCTCCGGCGAGCTAAGTTGCAGCATTCGGCTTTGAGTGTCAAAATATAGAGTGGGGTCTACGAGAACGCCGAGCACCAGAGGAAACACTTGTGGACGCTTAAAACTGCCATTTGAATGAAATAATCAACTTTTCTGGAAGCAGCGATTCTTCGGGACTGCGATGACCTCCAGTAAAGACATGAAGGCAGGTTCTGTGTTGCAGTCCAGCGGCGACGAGAGGAGACGGGCTCCCTTGGACCAGCTGCCGCCGCCGGCCAACTCCAACAAGCCTTTAACGCCGTTCAGCATTGAGGATATTCTTAACAAACCCTCGGTAAAGAAGTCGGTGGCCAGTATCTGTCCGCCGAGAGCTCTGGAGAAAGTGACGGGCTCCAACTCGGCGAGGAACGGGATCACCACTCCCTCCTCGCCGCTGTGCGCGCTGGAGGAGCTGGCCAGCAAAACGTTCAAGGGTCTGGAAGTCAGCGTTATCCAGGCAGCAGAAGGTAAAGACAATCCTTGTTTTTAATGTAAAATATTAATTTTCAGATAGATCGAACAACTTTAAAAGTGTTTCTGATAGGGAAGCAAGAGCAACAATCATCAGCCTCACAGCTGAGATTAGTGCTAGCTGGGTTTGTTTTGACTTTAAATGTGGAAGAGAGAGGATAGCTGTATAGGAATGCGTACAAAGATCAGAGAAGAAATGGAAAAAGCTACATTTACGAATTTAAATGCGCATGCATATGCTCTGTGGACTGCTAAAACTGGCTAATGTACTGGCTAACACACTCCTGTGCTGTCAAAAAGTCAATCAGCCATGATGGCCTACTCATGCAGTGCTATGTTGGATAAAAATGGACAGACTGACAGATGAAGTTAAATGGCACACTGACTGTAAATGTCTTTTGCACTGCAAAAATAATGACAATAATAAAATTCTAAAATAATGACATTTTTAAGCTCAAAATAAAGTGGAAAATTATTTCACTTATTTCACTTATTTTTAGTGCAAATATATTTTTTGTGACAGTGTTGACAGCACTTTACAGTGATCAGCTCATCCAGACGAGGTTTTTGTCTCAGCAAAGTTCTTAACATTTGTCTGGTTGCTCCTGAAATCAAGTGGAACAAATTTAATATTTTGCTTTAAAGAAAAAGAGAAAGCCAAACATGTAAACCGAGGACAGGCCTGTCAGCAGTGCTCTGTTGCTGCTGTAGTTTGGGGGGAAAGCGACCCTTGCGGTTGTTTCATTCGTCTTGTATGTTTTCTTCTCCCACCCCTCCAAGGTCGTGAGCATGTGAACGCTTTCGGGCAGAGGCAGACGTCGAAAAAGAGGAGAAAGTCGCGGACGGCCTTCACGAACCACCAGATTTACGAACTGGAGAAGAGGTTTTTGTACCAGAAGTACCTTTCTCCGGCCGACCGCGACCAGATCGCGCAGCAGCTGGGGCTCTCCAACGCGCAGGTCATCACCTGGTTTCAGAACCGCAGGGCCAAACTCAAGCGGGACCTGGAGGAGATGAAAGCGGACGTGGAGTCGCTAAAGAAAATCACCCCACAGACCCTGCAGAAGCTCGTCACCATGGAAAACATTGAGGAGACCCAGGGTGGGGACCCCGGGGCCAGATCACCCAGTATCTCCCCGACCTCCCAAGGACACCGGGCCTTCCCACAGTCCCCCTCCTCGTCCAGAGACCAAACCACGGATGAATTCTCGGAGGACGACGAGGAAATCGAGGTGGACGATTGACAGTCAGAGGGCCTGTGATTTTCATAAGCAACAACAAAAAAGAATATTAAAAGGGGGCATTTTTCTTCCCAAACTTTTGCACGGATATTGACAGAAAAGGAGAATATATACATAAAAAAAAAACATTTCAGGAAAGTTTTTTTCTCCTCCTCCTCCTCTTTTTTTCCCCTCCATTTTAATTTATTAATCGGACTTGTAAAGGCTTCCAAGTCTGTCGTTTAAGTTTCACCACAATATCTGAGGAATATCTGGTTTCCTTTCAGACTGTTATGGTACAGTAAGACTGAAAGTTGTGTGAACATTTTCATTTCTCACGTTCGTTTTTAAAGGAGGGATGGAAAGTTGTGCAATTATTTTTGTTTGTCATTTATTCGCATTCTTCTGTTAAAGGAATCGGACCTGCCAAATATTTAAATGACCCTCCTTCACCCTTTGTTTTTGTTTTTTGTTTTTTTACATGCACAGCCCGGGGTCGAGGTGTCAGTCCATCCCTCCCGATGTGTAAAATTCTGTTTTTGTTCTGAGCGAAAAGTGTTTTCTGCAAGCATGCAGGCCTGTTCGCAGCGCAAAGGAGGCATCACTAAACTTTTACACGCTCTGAGTTCTGTATATATATCAAACATCCTATGCGATGGTTTTATTGTAACATTCTATTTAATCAGCATCTATGTAAATAAAGGTTATATGATATTTCAAGAAGCTTTCGGCGCGATTGGATGTGTGATTGTGCATTAAAAAAAAGAATATAGTAATCCTAAATTTAAAAAAAATGTGAGGGATGACACACTGAAATTTATGATTACACCACAAGAAATGTGATTTAAAAGTCTCAGAACATCAGCATGGAGAACGAGATGTACACCTAAATTCCTAAAGGAATATTAAAAGAATACTTTAGGTGTTAAGGTGACCTGTAAGCTCAATACTGAGCACCACAGGCACTCTATAAATCTCTATAGGAATGCTATAAGAGATAAAGTCACACTCATTTCCTATATGACTTTTATAAGAGTATAATAACAGGGATTTGTCCTGAGAGATTAATGAAATACATAAAATATTCACCCTAAAATCTGCTCTGCTTGGTAAAAATTGGCCCTTTTGAATAATTGACCTCTGCTTTCAGCCTTCAAGTGCCATGACTTCAATTAGCAGCCGTCCACCGCCTTTATTCCCATTCTTTCTCTCGGCTTTGAATACATCTTGTCACAAGAAGGTCCCGGTCTGGCTGCGGTGTTAAGAAAAGCTCGCACCCACCCCTGCGCCATATGTTTTCTTCCTCCTCCTATGAGTCGTCTTTAACACAACTAGTCGACATGATTGATTAGGTTAACCCGCCTTTGCCTTACATTAAACAGCTTCCACCGAGCCGTGGGCAATAATGCCACGCATCTGCCACTCTTGACTCGGGTTTGTTTGGAAAGAGAAGAAAAGTCTCCCATGAATAGCAAATGTGTTAGTGTGAGGATCCTAATGAATAAACCTCAATGGGAGGCAGTGGAAACGCGACGTGCTGCTGCTGCTGCTGCTGCTGGCTGACCATTTGCAACAGTCTTGTAGCGGGATCAAGAGTTTAGTGTGTGTTTAAGTGTGTGTGAGTGTGTGTGTGTGTGTGTGTGTGTGTGAGTGTGTGTGTGAGGGAGGGGAGGGGAGGGGTGTGTTATCGTAGTTATTTAGTGATAAAATGTTTTTCCATCCTAAAACAAGTAAGATTGTTTCATGAGTGTTTAACATAAACCCGCCTGCGAGATATTTCTTTTTATTTTATTCAATGTAAAGTTACTGACTGAGCCCAGTTTATTCTTCATTTAGAGACTCAGACAGACAATATTTATTATTTGGGAATCGTTAAACCTTCATTAACAAAAGATGTTGTGGTTATTCGAGAAAAAGAAACAAGTATTCAGCTTCTAGACACTGAAATATAATTTTTTAAATCATTTTTTAAAATTTCAAGCTCTGTGGAATCTCCTCTTTCCTTAATATCTGTATAAACTTAGTTTATATTTGGAAAGCACATCAACCGGAGCTTTTAAAATAATTTTCCTGACACAAGTTCCTTTCATTTATTATGGATTATTAATAAAACGCAAAAGGAAACACGTGAAATCAGGACCCCTCGCTGCCTCTTAAGACAGAATGTGAGAACTTGAGACTAAAAGGAAACTAAAGGGCTTGTTAGGACAGATTTTTTTCTTCTTTTTTGGGGGTGGGTAGGTAGAGAAACAGAGCAGGCTGGCGCGCACAATAGAAGTAATCGGCTGGAATCGTGGAGGTTGAAAAGTCAAGTAGGCCTTTTATTATGGAGCCACTCTGCGCTGGCAGGAGGAAGAACACAGAGATTGGAGCTTTAAATAAAAGTCAGTGGACAAACTCCTGATCCTGCACTGTAACTTTTTATTTCTAAAAATATACACGAAAATCACCGTTTTGGACCTACTGACTTTATAAGAATTTAATAATTATCAATCAGTAATAACAACCTTTTATTCCTTTATCTCACTAGCATTTATATAATTTTCCAATAAGGTCCTTGTGTTTTATTTTATTCTTTTGTTTTGAAATTTAAAACTGAAGGATATGACAAGTGAGACACCAATTTTACTATTAAAATGCAGTTAACTATTATTATTATTTTACATTTTCCACAGTGAATTTCTGAACCAATAACAGATTCACCAGATTTCCCCATCACATGTTTATTCCTGTCTTGGATTAACCGTTTTCCTTAAAATGGCATTAAATCTCAGATGGTGCTGCTTCAAGTGTGTATAAGTGAATTACACACACAAGCAGCCAGTGATGCTCCAAAATCAGCAGTCCCCTTTGTTGGGAGCCACATTTAGATGCACATTTTTCCAGTGCATTATGATCAGAAAAATTAAAGCCCAGAGGTGCCAAGAAAGACGAGCTGTCAGACAGGAACCTGAAATTCTCTATTGTGGCCTAAAGGTCACAGCTTTGGGGGATTATTGTTTTTTTCAACATACAAGTGCCCCGAAGGGACATGCACAAGCTTTATAAGGGTGGCTGGGGGAAACCCATAATATGCATGTATGTGCCTGTGTGTATATTATGCTGCTGACTGGTGTGCAGGTTTTCAGTGAGTTCATTTCATTCTTCATTTAAAAAACATGGCCACAGGGGTCTGATTTGGAAGAGCCAAAGGTTCAGATTGACTTCAGTTATTAAGGTTATTGGAAAAATATAAAAATAGCTTGTTTCCAAACAAAGCAGAAATTGTTTTTTGGAAAAGGAGACTTTCAATTTTTCAACCCAAAACTGTCCTTTAAATTCTTTATGGCATCTCCCCTTCAGTTATAGGAAGATCTGGCAAGTCTTTACTCCACAGCTGCCTTATTCTAGGTTACTGACCGCTGCAGTAAAATGGGAAACTGTTCTGCCCTTGATGAACACATGGTTTTCTTTCATATGAAATCTAAACTCCATTTCTACCCTTTGACCTTTACAACACATAAACACCAAGTACCGATATTTGTCTTTGTATAGCAGTGAAATAAAAAATATAATTTAGCTGTTTTATCTACACGATGTTAAAAATTGCATCAAGCACATTCACCGTGTTATTTTGTACTCCATGTTATTTTGAATATCCTCTTCAGCAATTTCTCAACAGGACATTCAAGATGCTACAAGTGCAACCTAGTAAAGTGCCGCAGAAATGTTGTGGCTGCTGCAGTCTACTTAGAGAGAGTAGAGGCAGAATAAGATACAAGGCTTGTATATATTATCAGCCCGTGTCGGGTTATCAGAGTCTTTCCTTTCACTCTGGACAAGATCACACACATCAAAGCTTGCCTCCTGCCCCTGATGTCTGAAAAGCACCAAGTGTGCCACCTAGTGCTGATCTGGGAGGATTGATTTCGCCATCAGTGCATAACAGAGTTGGTTACAGAGAGAGACAGTGGTCAGTGAAGTAAGGCAGGAGGTTGTGGGTCTGGATGGCCACAAGTTTTTGTTTTGAATAAATCTTGAACAGGGCCAAAAGTCAAGCCTTCCCAGGACAGACTGCAGTAATCCACCAAACTATTTCGGACAGTTTTCTCTGCAAGCCCCTAAAATGTGCAATAAAATATCACCACAGTTAGTGTGTCACATAAATATTTAAAAGATGAGGTGGAATGCCAGTTGGCTTTGGCTGCTTTTACATTTCGTGATGGCAACTATGCTGCTTAAAGGGGAACTCACGCCACTGATTTTACACATGAAGCTGAGTTTACTCAGCACAAGGAGTACTACAGCGCCTGTGTAAACAGTTGTATGTCTTCTGTGGCTGTGGAGGGAGCTATCTAAAGTCTGAAAAACATGACCCTGATGAGAGTTATCTCTAATTGGGCTTGCAGACTACAAATGTAAAACAGAAAACCTGCCTTACAAACTGGGGGTGTGGAGTTTGAAAGATGTGGGCATTTGTCAGGCATGCAGGGTCTAATGAAAGATGTTATTGAGTTACATTATTCCAATGATGCTCCAGCATTTCTCTAGGGATGAAAAGTCAGGATATCTCGGCTACATAAACTTTGACTATTCTCTCCTTTAAGTCAACAAAAAACTTTAAAAAAGCAGAATTTTACCATCTGAGTTTTTAAGTGGAGGCTGCCCTAAAAAAGATCCCATTTAAAAAATTTTGACCTCAGAAAAATAAAATCTCAACACAAGGTCCAGAACAGCTGCTTTGACATACACCTCAATCATCACTAGTGGTTTTTAGGAGTTGCACAGTTGCAAGTTGAATTAAGATAACCTGCATATAATCAGTGTGTAATCTTAAATACACCTGCAGCTAAAAGAGTTAATCATGACCACAACATTACATACATAGATACAAGACAATTTCCAAGGCACTGAATATGGCTCAGATTACAGTAAGATCCATTATAAAAATGGAAAGAACATGGCACAGCTGTAAATCTGCCTGGAGCAGGCTGAGTGTCCGTGAGAGAAGAGCACTAGTGAGGGAGGCCATCAAGAGATCTGAGTGGACACCGAAGGAGCTACGAGTTACAAGGTGGAGATAAGAGACACATAAAATGACTGCTGCTAAGATTCACCAGTTGCAGCTTTATGGCTGTTGAAGAAACCCACGCTCTGAAGCTAGTGTTTGCCAGAGGGCATGGAGGAGACTGAAACAAAGTGGAAAAGGATTCTATGATCTGATGAGAAGCGACCTTTCTGATCATTATCTTTCAATGTTTGGTGTAATCAAAACACTGCACCATCAACAGAAACATAAACTAGCCCGGTGGAGGCATCTTGCAGCGGAGATGCATCTCTGCAACAGGCCCCAGAGGGCCTGGGAATGTAGAAACTAAAATCAGTGCAGAAAAACAGAAAAATCCTCGAGGAAAACCTGCTGCAGTCTGCAAAAGAAGTCCAACTTGGGAGATGATTTATTTTTCAGTAAGACAATAACCCCAAACATAAAGCCAGAGCTACACAGGAACGGCTTCAAAATAACAATGTCTGGCCAAGTCAAAGTCCAGAATTTGTGGCAGGACTTAAAAAACACTGTTCACTCACAGTCCCTATGAAACTTGACAGAGATTGAGCAGTTTTGTAAAGAACGGGGGAAAAAATGCAGCGTTCAGACGCACGAAGCTCCACGCAAACTCAGGATTTTAGCTGCTGCCAGAAGAGCTTCTGCTACAGATTGCCTTTAGTTTAGTTTAGATTTGAATACACTTTCTTTGATGTTTGGTGGTGAAAAGTGTAACTATATCTGCTGAGATTCAAAGTTGTGAAACAAAACATCAAAAACTTGAAGAACTCCATGACAGAAAGCAACTGGTGTCACTGCACATTAGTACGCTTTTGAAGACTATCAAAAATATTTTGTTCAAGTGTGAGTGCTTACTTTAATTCTAACATTTAAAAGACATCATGTTGGAGCATGGCTTGTATGCTTCATATGATGTTTGAAAACTGCAGGCTAAAACTGACTTATCATTTTCTTTCCTGTGTGTTAAATACTATGGCACTCATTAGCATGTTTCCACACAAGATAACTAATGTAATAGTCTCTATTTGGTTGTAACATGCTGGGGGTCCAACACTTACTTTCCCTCAATATTAACATAAAAATACCACACATAATTATTTGCAACTTCTGTTCCTAATAATTGACTGTTTAGCTTTGCAAAGAAATGTGCTGCACCATTAATCACACATTGTGACATAATGATACCAGGGGTCATTAGCAAAACTAATAATTTAATAATTCTAAAACGTATGCAAGACATCCAAAGTGTAGGAAACTACTGAGGTATTACAAATTAAGTTTCAGTGAAATAAAACGAGTAAAAATGTATTTCAAATTTTGTTATTATAAACCCGTCCAAAAGGGAGGATCACTCCACCATCCACCATGTGATACACACACTCTTTAAGTGTTGGAGGCTTTTCTGTATATCTATATGTAGATGAAATCGTACTGTAAGCAAGTAATACAAACTATTATTTTTTCCATTTTAAATTTATTTTCAAAAATACAAAACAAGGAAAATAAGTATATGTACACAAACACTATTAAAATAGAATATGTATTGTACAAAATATGTACAGCTGTCCGCAGAGTGAAAACAAGTCCTATCTGGTCCTTTTGTCCTTGATGGTGTAGTGAAGGACTAATGGTTGGGCCTAGAGGAGAAAAGATTTAAAATATTATATGTGAGATGGAAACATTTAAAGCGAGGTGTGTGTGTATCTATTAACATATTATATATAGATCACAAGTTAATTCCTTTTTATTTTCATAATGCGTCAAATCCAACATTGTGCTGCATGTGGTCACACTACCACTGGATTGAAAGTGTTTAATTTGAAATGATGTAAACTTGAATATGACAGCAGAATACAATGATTTCGTTTATAATTGAAAACTTCCATTCACCATTACACGTCTTCAGTGAACTTTATCCTAGATTTCCCAAATTTTTAGTAGTTTTTCAAACTGCAGTACAAAGAAAAATTTGTTCAAGTGTAAAGGAATGTATGACATTTGTTGGCACCAGTTAACAGTGGCTGTACCGTACCTTGCCAAACCAGTGTGAGAGCCATAACCGTTTCATGGTCATGTGATCGGGCAGAGACTCGTTATTGAACAACATCTGGACCTATAGGGAGACCACACAAACAGATGTGAAGGGGAATCTGAAAGGAACATCTGTGATTATTTTGTATACGTGAAACCTGTTTGATGTTAGTAAAAAGATACTACGAGGAAGCAGAAACACTTTTTTTTTTACGCTGAAAACACACTTAAGCAAGTTTGTCTTGAGGACACTGTCGCTGTCATGAACTCAAATATATTTTTTAAGTGTGTCTAAATCACAATTATGAAAACACATGTGTTATTTGATGGAAGATTTAACCCAAACTGCCGTGACAGAGCCTCCACACAAGAAATCTAGCCGGAGAAACACGGCCGATACAGTATCATCATTGTTGGCTGAGAAAATCTGGACAGGAACAGACTTTCAGAGTCATTAAGAGTCAAAACAATCAGATTTTTGCACCTTCCTGTTTCTTTACTGTAGTGATTTTGTTTAATGAATAACATTTTTTACGACAAGTGAAATAAAATCCCCCAAAAAAGGCTAACGCAATAGTTTTATTCATTGTTTGTTTGGATGTATGGTAAGCTCTAAGGTGATTTTAGTCAGTTCTATGCAAGCAATAACACACAATATTGCCTCAGAGTGTATGATCGGCACTTAAACCACAGTCAGTTACCAAAAGGTAGGCTGTCTTCACTCATTTTTCAGGTGTTAGTGTGTTGTCAGTTTAACCCATGGTCCGGAAAATTTCACCAGCAAGTCACTTGGTTATGCAGCATAGAGCATGAGTAACGTTGCTATGGTTACCTGCTGGTTACCGAGGCTTCATATACAGTATCTTGGCACTGATATGAGAGCGTGTACCAATATATGAGTTTACCAAACATCTGCTAACCAATCAAAAATCGTTTCCCATAGCAACAGTTTGACACAGTCTTACTTTGTATGAACAGTGAGAGGTAGGGGTCGACATTTCATTTCACACATGAATCTCATTTGTAAAATCTTAGGCCTCGATAAATGTTGAATAAACGGCAAAGGAGCCTTGAATTGAAATGAAGTCTTTCTTAATTGGACGTTGCAGAAATTGTCAACAACAACGCACTGTTCCCAAGCCGACCAATGATTTAGCATCAGTCAGTTTGTACAAGTAAAAAAGTATGTTTACATGTACACTGGCAAATGTACAATTATCAAAGTATAATTATTGAGAATTTAATCTTTTTCTTCCACAACTTCCTCTTATAATAGCAGATGTAGTTGTCTGTTGAAGAGAGTGGATAATGCAGCTCAATGGCCATTTCACACATTTGTCCTCATTAGAGTAGATCAAATAAATATAGACAAATCCTAAATGTAATGCCATGTGTACCATAACGTCTTCTTTTATCAAATCAATGATGATGATGATGATTACTGACTGACCTGGTGTTTTTCCACGTTTAGCCGATGACAAAGCACTTTCCGTAGGTGTCTCACCTCCGCTCGGACAGAACAGCGAACAAACTTCTGCTGCAGAGACAAGGTCAAACAAATACACTGTAAAACTTCAGAAGAGCAATACGATCAGTCAATGGCAGGTTTAAGTCAGGAGGGTAATTCCAATAAATCATGACCAGCCGTACATTTGTGTTTAGTGCTCAAACTCTTGTGACTGCTGTGGAGCTAGTTAGAGAGATTTCTTGTGCTCTTGATTTCTTGTTTATGCTGCAGGTTAGGATGCGCGACTTCCTCCAGTATTTAACATGTAACTGTACCATGTCACATCACTCATTTTAGGTTTGGATTGGTTGTCAACTTGCTCGGGGTTAGCCGTATCACCTGTTGTGGAAGTAGCCTATTGCTACAGTAGTACTGTAGACTGATATTTTTGGTTGGTTGTTCATTTAATGTAAAAAGCCTTAGCAGTTATAACTGTTTCTTTAGTTTTGCTTGCAACACCAGAGCTACAAGCTGCCGTCTCTCAGCTGCTGTTTTTAATTTTAGCATTCAAATCTTTAGTGTTTTTATAATGTCCTTCCAAAGTTCATAACAAAGTTCATAACACGCTGTTCTGTAACAAAAGGTGACAAAACACATTTCCAGCATACAAGAAACGTAAACTAATAACAAGGTAGCAGTGTATCGACAGGGTGTGGCATACTCCTGTTACAACTAGATTTACAGTGAAGAAAAACCCAGCTTACTGCTGGACGTTTTCTGGTCCCAACTGACTTATTACACACTCTCAAGCCACAGAGCTAAACTTCCTTTTCCCCCTTAATGTAGTGCAAGACAGTATTTCTTTAAAGGCCAAGGCAGAAATGTATTTAAAGTTTCCACCTCAGTAAAAACAGTAGATTATGATTGGACATGCAAGGGGAGAGAGAATAGTATGTGACAAAGGTTAAGAGTCGAATTCAAATCCAGAACACTGCGAGGACACGGCTTGTGATTATGCTTTTGCTTGTTTTGCGTGGTCCTTCCTGCCAGCTAATCTATTTTGTAAGTTCACACAGAGGTTAGAGTGAAACACAACTGCATATCAAGAGGCAGGAATGGAACAAACAAAGCTGCATGCTCCCATTACATACGGTAACATTAGATACAACAATAAACCACATTTTAATTTCACCATAGTGATCAAAGAGGACATGGGTGGAGGATGATGCCCTAACGCCTGCAGCAGTCACCAGATCACATCACTAAAACTCCTACTTCACATCATGTGTGACTTAGTTTAGAATATTCTTCTCATACTGTAAAATCTGATTAAACGCCCAAAACAACAAGATATCTGGTCTGTTTGAATATTACATCGAGACCATGTGAAATAAAACATCTCACCTCCCATTCAAACTTCTCTCTCTATCGAAAAGTAGGAAAATGTCTGACGGCTTAGCCTGTCGAGAATCTTTAAAATCTGCTATGGTGATAACAACAAACAGAATCTGAAATCTTGATTTGAGCCCAAACTTGGATGAGAGAGTAGCAGTACCACAGAGGCATCTGTTAAACAAGGGTGCCCTCTGCTGGCTGTCCAGAGTCTTTGCAGTACGTATAACGATGTCGGCTGGGCAGTGTGGATAATAAGCACAGTGACACATTCTGTGGGTTTTGGTTAAATAACTCCCCCAATGATCTCTGTTCAAGTCTTGATTCAGTCCAATCTGGGCAAATCCCACTGCCCTTATTACATACACAAATGGGTCTGTCAGGAGGATCCAGCCACAGAGGGACAACCCCGATAATAACATGACATGGTAGGCACTTTTTTCAGTTTAGTGGGTTTGAAAGTGGTTAGCAAGCTCATTTCAAACACCCACATTTATATTGCCAGAATGTAAATGTGTATGAACAGGCATGAGGAAACACTATAAGACTGAACATACTGTACGACAGGGAACTGTTTGGATCAGTGTCATAATTAGCACTTAATGATGTTCAAATTAAATGTTGCTATATGCCAAGTAGTATTCAACATTTTTCCATCTGTCTTTATTGTTCCATATTTCGGGGGGTTTCCCACAAAGGAAAAGAGTTTAGGCACTCACGGGCAAGTGTCTGTCAACTCATTTAGCAAATGACAATTTGTCTAGCAGCATTTTAACTGTCTGGTGCCGTAGTCACTTTAAAAAAAATTCTATAATGTATCTGTTGGACATAAATAAACTGCTGTGTGATGTTTGGTTTGATACGATTTTTTGATCTTCTTAAGTACGACAAGTCAGCACTAATCACCACAAACGCTGAGTCAACATCTTGGCCACCCAGCCTCAAGCTGTTGGTCCAAAACACCACAAATCTTTCTCAAACAATTATAACATCTCCAATTATGGAGAAATTAGCAGTTTGGTTGGGAAATAAAGAATGATTATATGCCTCACTGGTGTACTTATCCCTGTCTCTCTGCGAGTATGGAGGCAGCCAGAGTAACCAGCTCTGAGTGCTGAATTCTGCTGTTGCTGCAGATGTCATTGTGCCATGTATTTGCTTAGCAGTTAAGGGTAGAAAATTACTTGTTAAGGCTTCAAAAATGTGCCCCTGGAGACATGTTTTGCACGGTTGTTCAAACCTGTGAGCCGAGTCGCTTTGAAAGCATCCATAACCAGCTCAACAATTTCACTAAATACACACACTTCATTGAAATGCAATGCTTAATGTATCTAGGATACAGTAGCTTATTGGTATATACGACTTACCTGGAGAGTAAGTTTCGTCTTATCTTTTCCAGCAAGCGATGAACTGTAACAAAACAGAACAGACCCTTTTGAACATTTTATGTTGGGTAGGCTTAACTTGAGAGTCTTGAAAGATGCATTTGGCAGCATATTTTATTTACATGACGCGACTCTTGTGTTACAGGGATTGTGTGACATGAAAAATACACACACACACAACACTGTTAGATGAATCCACCGGATAAAAACTCACCTTAGTCTTTCTAAACACAGCGAAACCTGCTCATCATATCTGTAGAAGTGGGCTTTTGAATGGTCGAAGCTTGTGTACGGTAAACCTGTAGCATCAGGTACAGCATCTAGAGAGAAGAAAGAAAAGGTTTTACAAATTAATCACCATGTTGTTGACTTGGCGGGTCGTTGATATGTAGTCTACCCAACAGAACAGCAAGTAGCTGCAAACTGAAGGCCAAACACAGATGCAGCCTCAACACCTATCACTGCAACTAACAAAGCTGTTCAGGAATCCTACTCAATGCTTGATGATGAGCTTTAGAATCCATTTGCAATTATGGACACAGCACAAGTTAGATTCATGCATCTGCAAACACACCTAAGGTTAAAATCTGTGTCATTAACATGTACAAACAGCAGATTTACAGTCTGTCACCAACTGATAAAACCAAATATTGATTCAACCTGCAGCTACTTCATGACAACATTCACATTTCTTGATCATGAAACTCATGAAAATCCTGTCAAGTACAGGATGTGGTGTACTGTGCTTTTCCAGGTTGTTTGAAATAAAGAGAAAACAAAAATTGTCCCACTGTCGTCTTGTATTTTACGTTATGTTTAACTGCATGTATTGCACGTGGCATTATGATAGCTCATATTGTCGTAGAGGCACTCTACGTTTTCGTATTTCCAAGGTTTGTTGATTTCGTGCCATTTCGAGCACTAACTGTTTATTTAAAACTTATGCAAACTGTGGTTTACAGTCATGTGAGGGCTGAGAAGTGCTGTGCAGAAACACCCCAGCGAGCAAAGATGTCACACAGACATGAAAAAAAAACCCACACTGATCTGGTTCTCTCATTAATCTATCGCAGACTGAGACAAAACTGAATTAAAGACTCACCGTCTCCAGCCGGTTGGATGACTCTCTCTAACCCACGTGACTGATAAAATTCCTTTATTCTTTTGTCTTCACCTGTTCACACATGAACATGGATATCAGACAAACATGACAGATATAGCGACAATACTGTTTTTTCAAATAAGGTAAAATAATACTGTCAATAATAGACAGCTGGAAAGCAAAATGTATTTTTTAGTGAAACATTTTCTCGTTAGCTGTTAATTTAGATTTCACAAGCGCCAAACTCTAAATATTGACGGTCATGGGGACAACTGTTCGTAACACTGATGCAGAGAGCAGCGTTTTTACGTACTTTCTTGTAGCCCAGGCACAAGTTTGTAGACAATGTCCTGCATCACCCGATCCAGTTTGAGGTTGAGTAAAGGCTGCGTTTCATGGATTTTGATGTTGCACATTGGACAATACTTGCTGGTTTGCAGGTATTTCACAATACAACTTTTACAGACTGTAGAGCAGAAAGAAAGAAAAGATATTTCATACGCATTCTGATGACTTCATCCGGCTAAACATCAGCCCATTTCTTGTGAAATGGCAGAAAGACTTTTACAAGTTAATAACACGAGAACAGCTCCGTTTAAACTCACAGGTGTGCAAACACTCCGTAATTGTTGTGGCATCTATGAAGTAACCTGCACAAAGGTAGCAGACAATGTGTTCGTTCAGGTCCTTGATCTTCAGCTTGACCTCCTCCTGTTCGGACAGACAAGAAAGGTGTAAATATTTTAAAAGTTTGGTTTTAATGTTCATTTATCGCCCAAAACAATTCCTCCGTACAGTCCAGCTTTAATCTCAAAGCTAATAACGTGGCTCAACAACAATGGAAACATAAACAGTGACTCTACAAATGTTTGGACAGGTAAACTGCTTTACTTCGTGGCGGCCTTTAAAGCAAACTGGATGAGCAGCACCTCAGTTGTATGACTCAAAAACTTCTGATTGATTATATAATATGTAGCACTGTCACTTTCACACTGTACTTTGTCAAGCGGACCAAACATTGTAAACAAATGTCACGCGGTCAAAATGGTCGCTCGTCTATTGGACAAAATATCAGAGTGAAACTCGCCGACACTTCCTGATCTCAGAAATAATGGAACAACACCAAATGTATGCGGTCTTGAGTTTTCTGGTTTTGCTTTGGTGTTTCCATCAATTAAAAGCTTTACAAGAAGGCGAACAATATGAGCAGCTGACAGGACAGCGAGTGAGAAGGAGAAGGCGGGCCCTGATGAGACAGAGGGATTATGATGTGTTGTCCTTGTTACACAGAAGACGGGCGAGAGTTGGTCATCATAAGTTATGGATTTGAAAGTAATCATCCGCAATGCGCTGTTTTTTGGTTCACTTCCTGTATTTGGTTCGGATCGCGTTCTCACCTGTAGCGAACCGAACTCTGGTGCACTTGGAAGCGAACCGAGACCCCCGTTTTCAGGCGGACCAGAGTTCGGTTGTTTGGTCCGCACCAGAGCTCGAGTGAGCTTTCACACCACCCCAAACGAACCGGACTATCCAACGAAACGCACCAGGGTTCGATTAAAACGGACCAAACAG
>NTHP01000326.1:24298-49954 GCA_003416845.1 Oplegnathus fasciatus
GAAGAGAGGGAGCAGCTGGGCTGCCCTCTCAGCGAAGAGCTGAGTTACAGAGTAGAGAGAGAGAGAGAGAGATGGGATTTTTGCTTTATATATGACCCGATGAGGTCATGGGTCCTGTGTCAGCTTGACCAATCACTCCTGGAAGCTGGGTCAATGGGTGGGGTTCCTCACAGAGGTGTTAAAGACAAAATGGAGGCTCCTGAAAGAGAGCTTGATGGCTCCCTTTGTTCTCATAAGAAGCCATGCGGTCAGTCTCCATTTTGAATAAGGTTTCATTCATGGGCCGATTCCCAACAACTGTATTATTTATTCATGATTTGAATTGCCTTGACCGAGGATGCTAGGGTGGCTGATGCAGTGTGTTGTCATTGTCATTGTTGCTGCTGTTTCATACTACTAAGTACCTGTGTACTTACCTGTATTATGTGCTGTAACACCAACTGCGTCTCTGAGGACAATAAAGTTTTCCACCAATGACCCTCACCGATGCAGCCCAGTGTGTAGTTTTAACAAAGAGCTGTTTACAGTCTGAATCCCTGCTAACACTGCAGTTAATAATAATAATAATAATAATAATAAATTCAATATTAAGCGCCTCTAACATAACTGAAGGACAAAATTTTAAAAAAAATAAAAATCTATTTAGGAAATAAAATACTGTACTAGGTTCAAGGGTTCATTTATTTATCATTATACAACACAGGGTTGTATAATGAAATTCAAGCTGTAGTCCCTGGTACTTCAGCTGGTACTTCTGTATTGCTGGCCAGATGGCAGCAGGGTGAACAGGCTGTGGCTAGGGTGGGTATTGTATGTTAGTATCCTTTGGGCTCCGTGCAGGCACCTCACCTCACCGATATCATTGATGGTACTCAGTAGATAAGTACTACTGATGTTCTGGGCAGTTTTAATCAGCCACTGCAGAGCCCTCCTGTCCTGGGCTGTGCACAAACCATGCCAGTTTTATAATGTTTCCTGTCAGGTAACTCAAGGTTAACAAGTTAACAAGAACTTGGCATGGATTTTTTGCCTTCTTAAGTTTCCTTAAGAAATACAGTCGTTTCTGAGCTTTCTTAACCAGGGTGGAGATGTGAGATGACCATGACAGGTTCTTTGTGATGCTGATTCCCAGGAACTTGAGCACTAGAGTGGAGGAGGTATGACCGCCAATCCGAACTTCCTGGGGTCTGTTTGTGAGGTAGTCCAGTATCCAGTTGCAGAGTGTAGTACTCAGTTTGCCAGTCAGTTTCATGAGGGAGGTGTTGAATGCTGAGCTGAAACCAACAAACAGCATTCTGATGTAGGTGTTGTCATTTTGTGTGTGAACACTGAGTGGAAGGCAGTGGAGATGGCATCCTCTGTGGATCTGTTGGCTCTGAATGCAAACTGGTGATGGTCAAAGCTGGCTGGGATGTTGTCTTTGATGTGCTGGACAATCAGTTTCTCAAAGCACTTCATCAGAATGGAGGTGAGTGCCACAGAGAGGTAGTCGTTTAGACTAGACATGGCAGATTTTTTAATACAGGGATGATGGTGGAAGTAAGTAACAAGTGTTCTATTGCAATTGCATATACAGTGTTTGTACACTGAATTACACAAGTGAAAATCTCATTTGTGACTTCAGAATTTTCCTGATATGTGTTTGTGTGAAGTCCTCATACCTGAATGACAACATAGATTGTTTTTCCGTCCAGTCCAAAACAGTTTTTAATATCTCTCCCTTAAGTATTGTGTGTCTGCTGTGGAAACCTTCAGGTTCAAATTCAACCTGCCTCTGGAGCTGCTGATCCAGTCTGTTCTCTGCACATCCATCACTGTCTGGTTTGGACAGGAACAGACTACAACGGACAGTCAGGACTGCAGAGAAAATCATTGGTGCTTGCCCTCCATTCAGGACTTATAGTACTTGTCTAGAGTCAGGAAACATCACTGCAGATCCCTAACACCCTGGACACAATCTGTTCCAACTTCTCCCCTTTGGTAGGCACTACAGAGCACTGTACACCAAAACAACCAGACACAAGAACAGTTTCTTCCCACAGGCTGTCACTCTGATGAACACTTAAATCAGTCATACACTGTCAATAACCTGTAACACCAAAACATCCACTTGCTTCCATTATAGATTATATTTTTACTGTTTAAAATACACCGTTTTTGTTATACAAAGCATCATGCACTGTCACTGTCAATATAAATCCTGCATGCTGTATATACTGTACTGTACATAATCATCCACTCCATGTACATCCATTCAATATTTATTTTCTTTCTATTTCTATTGTTTACAACTTACAGAAACACTTGACTTGCATATAGACATTTTATTTATGTTGTTGGTCGTTGGAGCTTTTTATATATATTTATATATATATATACACCTATCTTTTCACATACGTGTGTACATAATAGTCCTGTCTATACTTTACCTTTATTTGTTCAGCTTTGTTGCCACTTTTCTTAGCTGTAACGTCTATTTCTGTGTAAGTACAGTCAAATTCCTTGTATGTGTACACATACAGTACGTGGCCAATAAAGCTGATTTTGATTCTGATATCTTATGTTGTTCTTACCTACCATCCATAGCCCTGTTGTTTTCGCTATCCTTTATGTTGTTATTGTTTATTATGATTGTGTAGTTTGTGTTAACATGCTTTGGTAACATTGTATTGCATACAGACATGCCAATAAAGCCACTTAAATTGAAACTTGAACTAAGAGAGAGAGAGCAGAGAGAGACAGCTACTGTAGTCAGAGCTCAAAGGGTACGAATAAAGAAATGACTGATATATTACAAATAGATCAGGTTTTGAGCCATCATAATCAATTAAAATGCTTTGATCAGCTTACTCGGGAGACTCGGGAGATTTTTTTTATAAATTTATAAATTTTCTGTACAAGTTCTCTGATTTTGTGCTGCAAAAAAACTCTCACATTTGGGGATTTTTTTGCCATGACATCACTCCGACTTGCAGAAACTGAATATTTACATAAAATAGGCTTCTGACAGCTACATGTCCAAGCTTGACCTACAGTCCATATTCTGTATATGCAACTGCCGGCTGGCTGACAACAGACACAACACATGTCTGTGGAATGACAGCACCAGGTGTCTGTGACTCAGTGTGTGTGTGTGTGTGTGTGTGTGTGTGTGTGTGTGTGTGTGTGTGTGTGTCTGACTGATGTAATATATTCCAACATCTCACTGCTCCACTTGCATGTATGCGTTTGTAAAGAAAAGGAGACAGTTTGTTTGTGTGTGTGTGTGTGTGTGTGTGTGTGTGTGTGTGTGTGACCGAAGAAAAGAAACACACAGAACAAAAATGATTGAAAATATGATATATAGAGATGTCTCATCGTGGAATGAAGAGATACAGAGGACTTGTGTGAAAATGTGTGTGTGTGTGTATGTGTGTGTGTATGTGTCACAGAGTAATGTGAAGGAGATTCCATCGTCTTCATATTGATGACTCAGCAGCAGGAGGGGGATTCTTCCAGTAAAACACCTCCTCCTGAACACACACACACACACACACACACACACACACACACACACACACACAACCCTACAGTTATGTTTGTCCCATCAGTGGAATAAAATAGGTCTTACTAGTCTTTCAAGGGCAGTGTTGTTCAGCCGATGCCTCATCACTGACATCTGTTACACTGACACACACACATACTGTTCAACAGGATGGCTAAATGAATGCTCAGCCATGACATCATACTGTCAGTGTGTGTGTGTATGTGTGTGTGTGTGTGTGTGTGTGTGTGTGTGTGTTCAGGAGGAGGTGTTTTACTGGAAGAATCCCCCTCCTGCTGCTGAGTCATCAATATGAAGACGATGGAATCTCCTTCACATTACTCTGTGACACATACACACACACATACACACACACACACATTTTCACACAAGTCCTCTGTATCTCTTCATTCCACGATGAGACATCTCTATATATCATATTTTCAATCATTTTTGTTCTGTGTGTTTCTTTTCTTCGGTCACACACACACACACACACACACACACACACACACACACACACACACAACCCTACAGTTATGTTTGTCCCATCAGTGGAATAAAATAGGTCTTACTAGTCTTTCAAGGGCAGTGTTGTTCAGCCGATGCCTCATCACTGACATCTGTTACACTGACACACACACATACTGTTCAACAGGATGGCTAAATGAATGCTCAGCCATGACATCATACTGTCAGTGTGTGTGTGTATGTGTGTGTGTGTGTGTGTGTGTGTGTGTGTGTGTGTGTGTCTCCTGGTAAATGATCTGACCCCCTGTGCTGTTACAGACAGTTCTATTAAGCCCCAGTTTACACACTTAGACACACACACACACACCTAAACAAAACTCTTTGGTCCCCCACGAATTCCCCCACAGACAGAAAGGGAATTGTTAATGAATAATTCATCCTAAAATTCAACTGGTGACACACACATCTTTTGATAAATCATGGTTCCAGGCTCAAAGTTATAATTTTTAAGATATCAGTCCCAGGTGATTTGGCGACACCGGTGGTTACTGGAGGTAATGGCAACTAATCTTTTAATAATAAAGGTTTCGCAGCGATGTTCCAAATGACATCTGATACAGAATGCAAATACAGCTTTTGCAGGAATAAATAGAGTCAAAAATGTGGTTTGATATAATGAACATTTTAAGAATTATAACTTCATTATACAGTTTGAATTTAGAGTTATAATCTCCAAGACTTACTCAGACTACTCATTTAAATAAAAGTCTGTTAAGTCACTATCTATCGCCGAATGAGCTAACACAATGGTGACTGAGCTTATGGCCCACTGATGAAAGCCTGCAGCATTTGCAGTATTATGACCTGGGTGTCACACAGCCCAGTAAGGTCTGAGTTGAGAAGCCTGTGTGACCGTGTCACAGAGTGTATGGTGATACCAAATCCCAGACTCTGTATTGAGGGAATACTGAACATATCTGTGACTGAAGGTCTGTCAATTCACATAAAGAAAGACCATCACAGTAGCTATCACACCAAAACAACAAAATTTCCTTGACTAGACAAAAAAGACATTTGGAATTAGCCTCAGATTCATTATAATCAGGTAAGTAAAAGAGGTTCCCTTAAAAATATTGCATCATTTTTATCCATGTAACAATTTATAGGTAAATATTTCTCCTTAATGCTCATTTTATCAATCTGAAATAGAATCAGTATTACACTTGTTTTTTAATTCATTTTGATCTGCTCACAGTAACAACAGAACTCTTGATAACTGCACACAGTTGTTACCTAGTATGTTAAATCTCCATCTGTTGTGTTTGATGCATAAAACTGACAAACCTTGTGAACAAGGGTGCAGTTAGTGGACAGCTGTGTGTGTGTGTGTGTGTGTGTGGGAGGAAGAGGGTGACTAACTGCGCTTTCTCACACTGACCAGACAGCCGGTCCAACAGGGACCTCTGCCCTCCTCTATCTTCACTCTCCTCCTTCATTTCAGCCTTTTCCCACCATCCCTCCTCACCTCCCCTCTGTCTTACTTTATCATTTACGCTGAGTCCATTTGATGTCATGAGCATTCATCACAGTATTTCCCATGGCACCATTGACCATGTACCATTTAAGTAACATTTCATACATAGGGCCTACCTGTTGAGAAAATAAATGATTGCTTTGAAAGAATGTGTCATTATTATCTCATAGTTAATTAGCACATTCATTAATGTATAGTGGTGGTGAGGGAGGAGGGACCAGGGGTCCCCATGTGGATAATTAGATTTACTAATATGGTTTATATTCTATTGTTTATATGTTATCTCTAGAGCTGAATTCTTCTGCCACACTAGAAAAAACCTATTATTCCACTTGGGGCACGATTCAGGAATCTCCCTTACTTTCCTGTTGGTTTCAGTGATGCAAGACTTCTGGCAATGTTAACTTCATCATGGTGGGTCAAAAAATGCTACTCAAGCTTATTTATCTACTTGAAGTGGGAGTATTTAAAGATATAATCTCGAAGATTTTCATTTAAATATATGTCTGTTAAGTCATATCTATCGCCAAATGATGCAACACAATGGTGATTGAGGCTAAGACCCACTGATGAAAGCCCTTGCATTTGCAGTATTGGGTGTCGGAAGAGGCTTTCCCAGAAAAATCACAAGCGGTGCAGAGTTAGGCTTTTAACAAGGCAAAAGACTTGCTCTTCAACTCACCTGTGTGTGAAGCGGCGTGCTGTTGTTTCCGGTGTCTGCTGGTGTTGCAAGTAAATGGTTATTATGGCCGAAAAAACAAAGGAAAGATTAATGACTCAAGACGATTAAAGTGAAACTGAAACTTAAATGAGGCCCAAAAACACGCCTGCATTTATCAATTATCGCCATAGGTGCCATGAAATGAAAATCTTTGAGATTACAACTTTAATGTTTGAAACAATGTCAGACCATCCATCAATAGCTTTTGAAGAATGATATGGTGCTGATATGTTTGCAGTGAGCCTGGCAACATCACTGATTTTAATATTCAAGACGTTTAAATTAACATTTCCAGTGAATGTTTCCCTCCATTTGATTCCTGTCAGGAAGGAATGCCTCATTAGCAGTATTTAGAGCACTAAAGATTAAAATGTCTGTAAAACTTAGATGACATTACAAATTTGGACAAGCACAACTTTAACATTACTACACTGTAATAATTAGATTAAGTTCAAGACACATTAAGAAAAAGGGAAAAGCATAAATAAGAAAACATAATTAAGAGCAAATGAAATCAATGAATAATGCAAATGAGGCATGCACACACAATGTCTAAAATCACTACCTACATCAAAATATAGGCGCGTTACCACTGAGGTTAATACTGGTGTGTTGTGTGAACATAAGCTTTACATTGTCGCTATGGACACACACAACACCACGCCATTAAGGTGTGTGTGGTCACATCATGGAAAAATAGTATAAAGGTGTGTGAACAACAGTAGATTTTGCCTTTACTGCTGCAGCTTATTCAGATAATGCTTTGGAACCGTACGTGTGAAATGGAGTAATGTGACCAGTACTATGGTGTCTTTTTTTTCCCTGTTAATGAAGTTGGAGACTGTCTGCGTGGTGCTCTTGGTCTGTTTTGCTTTCCAATTCTGAAGCTACATAACTACAGAGTTGCACTGTAGTTTTTAAAAAATCTTGGACTTTACAAAAAAATGGATGTACTGTCTGTGACATAACCAATGGTTTCTGAAGGGATATTCTGAAACTGCCATCTTAGGGCCAGAAAATCCAAATTTGGGGCAGGAAGCCTGGATGGAACTCAGGTGGGAATCAAAAACAGCAACAAATCACAGCTGAGATACCTGTTAATCAGGAAAGAACACCCCAAAAGACCTCCTCTATTTTTTATATTGTTGCTCGTAGTGTGAAACTCACCAACTCTGCAGTTCCTCTCAGCTCTATGGAGCTTCTTAGGCTCTTTTAGTTCATTGTTTTGGTTTAACGGCCCGCAACTTTACTGTTTTCTTGGTTCACTGAGTGCGCTCTCATCAGCATTATTTCCAGCAGCAGCAGGCAGCTGTTTTGAGTATAAAAGCTTTAAAAACCCACTGTACCCGACATCAAACAGCAAACAGACAATGTTAGCAACTACCTGGTGAACATAGTGAAGCATTCAGCAGCTAAAAAGCCAGATATTTTGGTGGAAACCAAAACAGAGTTCAAAGAATAGTGAACATTGGACTTGCATTCATCAGGCGGACAAAAACATGAACTCCACACAAAAGCTAATGTGATTCTGTGTTGGCTGGATTTGTAAACAGCCAACTGTTGGCTAACACATTAGTCATAACAGGTTTAAATGTGAGGGTCCAAATGCGGACATCACGTATGGGGACCCCAGGTCTGCAAGCCAATGGGAAGAGAGTAGGTTCCCCAGGTGTGAGGTGCATCACTTCCTTTTCCACCACAAAAGTATAGCAAGCAGGCTACTTTTATGCTTTATTTCACTCCTTTTCACTCAGAATGAGAGGATAACGGTATCTTCTTTGCAATCTGCTGTAAGTGAAATAAAATCCAAGAAAGCCACACAAAGAGTGAAATGTTGAGGTGTTACTGGGCAGATAGAACTTTATCTTTAGTCTGTTATAAATATGTGTAACTAACATTAGCATTTTAACATTATCAAGGTGTGGAAAAAATAAAGTAGGATACAACTTAATGCTAGCAATAAACGTTAGTCAGCTAATGTGCTCTTAAAGATGAGCTTGTTGCACATATATGGTGATTTTGTGTTTGTTAATGAAGTAACTGTAGTGTTACCTTTTTATCCTGAGCAGAAAGGAGTTAGAATATGGTTTTTAATTTCTATATTTCATGTATATGTTTTGAAGCTGTATGAATTTAGACACACATAATTCACTAAAATCAAACATTGACACTGACGACACCAGAGAGGTCTATGTTTTCAGTTTTTTATATTACATCTGTTTCATATGGTATTCTAGAGCTAACATCAAGGTTGGCTTCTCCAACAGGCTAACATCACCTGCACTGGAAGGTCAACCATGTTGTATTTTTAGATCATTTAGCACAGTATTTCTTTAACACCTAACACACTACAAGAAAGAATATTTTGTTTTTTTTTACCTGATAAAAAAAACCCCATTATGTTAACACTACACTCTCAAGCAGAGAAACATGGATCCACTTTTACATCTGGTCAAATCTGGTTATTGCTTCAAGCTATAACAAAAACCTTATTGAACAATATTGAAAATAATCCCAAAGACACACATTAGAACTTCTTGTCAAAAGAAAGGTACTGACTTTTTTCAGTACAGTTTGAGATTCCTTGTAGCTTGCTAGTGGCCAGGTATTTCTGCATTTACTTCAGCTTTTAACCATGGTAGTGGCTGCTTCTTCCTGACTATTAGATACATCTAGATGCTAGCATCTTCAGTCACTTTCATATGACTGTAGCTTTCGGCCAGGAGAAGATGTTGTCAGGTGGCATCCAACTTTCCTCGGACGTTTCGACCCTGAACCACGACATCCTCCAGTTGGCGGGTCGGCAGTGATGGCCAGTCACTGCCCATCTTCTCCTGGCTTCCAGCTCAGCTCCTCCCGCCTGTTCCAGAGCCAACAAGAGGCTCTTTCCGCTGCCTCTCCCAACCTGCAAGCAGCTGCCTTCCTCTCCCTTCCAGCTATTCCCAGCGCTGTGAGCGTCTTCCACACAGACTGCGCCGGGAAACCCCTGCAGTCAGCCTCTACTGGAAACAGCCAGGCCTGCCACGCTTTGTCCCTGCATTGCTGGACCAGGTCCTAGTACTTGGTGGCTTTCCTCTCTGAGGCCTCTTTGCATCCGTCTACCCATGGGACCGTCAGTTCAATCAGGATGATCCATGTGACCGTGTCAGGCCTCAGGGATGTGTATGTAGTTTCCTTCCCAGGTCCACCCTCATCTCCGACGATTGTGCCACCTGCAGGAGGCTTTTCTTGGTCTTCTTGAGGGAGGGTGGCTTCTCCCCCTCCCTGATGAAGTGGATGGATGGGGCTGGTCTCATATTGTTCTGACGCTTTTTCCGTCCTGTTCCAAGGTGTCAGCCAGTGCTCTAAGGACCTTGTTGTGACGCCATCTGTATCTTCCCTGGCTAAGTGCAGTCTTGCATCCTGCCAGTATGTGCGCCAATGTGCCTCTCCCTCCAAATAACCTGCACATTGGGTCCTCCCTCATTCCCCACCTGTGCAGGTTTGTTGGTGTTTGAAGAGTGTCGTACACTGATCGGAGCAGGAAAGATATGCGAAAGGGCTCCAGTCTCCAAAGTTCAGGCCACGTGATCTTACACAGTCCAGAAAGTATAAAACACATCACTTCTGGGGATAGATCTACTAAATGTTGATTATTTGGATCAGCAACTTTAGAAAATGCTGCATGTTTGGTTACTTAAAGCAAGACTATGTAACTTTTGAAGGAAGGAATAACACAGTCTTGCTTTTACAAATGAAACGTTTCATTCATGAGCAATCAGTCAGTCATTTTCCTGCAGTTGCCACTAGTTGCCACAGTGGCTACTGCTCAGCAAACATTACATAGGCTGGCTTTGAAGTTGCTAAAGCAGAGGCTGAGTAAGCCTTTGTAACATTTACAGACAGCTATTCCAGGGTCAAAGGCACCATACTCTTTAGTTTAATGGAGCTCAGCCAGCAGGCTCTGTCTGCTTGGTATTATGACGCAAAGTCTGGCCATGTAGGTAATTCAGTCAACTCTAGCCTGTGAAGGAAGCCTGCTATTGGACCACATCCAGCTTTAAATCCACTTTTCTTTTTTTTGTTTTTGTTTTGTTTGTTGATAAATTCAAAGGCCACTTCAACTGTTGTATTTTAGCAGCTGGTAAGAACACACACAGTGACGTGCCCACGCACACACATGTGAGCAGGGTCTAGACATGATGGGGTTTGATGTCGTGGGAGCTCAGTGGGGTGTAGTGGATGACAAGGAGGAGGGTGGTTAGGAGAAGAGGGAGAGAAAAAGAGGAGGATGAGGAGGAGGGGTGGAAAAAGTGGAATAAAAGGAGGAGGAGAAAGAGAAGAGAGAGAGGAGGGGATGGTGGGAGGACAGCTGTTCATGAGGCTAGACCTGCAGATACTAAGAACAGAATAAGAACAAACCAAACTCCTCCTTCTACTTTCTTTGTTTCATCACTGCTTCTTTCTTCATTTCTACATTTCAACCTGGTATTTAACGCTTATAGTGCAGGCTGTCATACTGCCAGACACAACCTCTGTTAGGGGACAGGCTCATTTCATTTTATTGCATGAGTAAAACTTTTATTAAGTTTAAATACAAAATATAACCTGGGACAAACCTGCACACATGTCTGCATGATATGTCATGAAAGGCTGATGTAGAATCTTTTTAAGGCATTTTTTTCAGCAAAAAACAAAAAATCTGCAAAAAACACCCATTTCAAGCCAGTTTGAAAAGCTCATACTCTGTCTCCGATGTGAACAACACCACTTCATGCATCCAAGCCCAACAAATGTTGGTGGCATAAATGGTAATAATAATAATAATAATAAACTTTATTTGTTTTTCTTTACAAGATTACAAAGTGCTTTACAGAGAAAAAACAGCAGATAAAAACCAAAAACAACAATAAAAACAACAGAAGGATCAAACAACATGAAAACACTGGGGAATAAACTCCAGCAATGTATTAAATATTCATAAACGCTTACCTATGAAGGGAATTTTTAAGAAGTGATTTAAAAGATGCTAATGATGTAGCCTGTCTGATTTCAATAGGAAGGGTGTTCCACAGTCTGGGGCCTCGAACAGCAAAGGCCCGGTCGCCTTTGGTCACAAGTCAGGATCTGGGAACAACCAATAAAGCTGCATCCACTGATCTCAGAGAATGCCTGGGCACATAGGGAGTCAATAAATCCTTTATATAATTTGGAGCAAGAACATTTAATGCTTTAAAAGTGATCAATAAAATTTTAAAATCAATACAGAATAAAACGGGCAGCCAGTGTAAGTCGGCTAACACAGGAGTCATGTTACACATTTCTTTGTGCCTGTTAAAATTCGGGCGGCAGCATTCTGCACCAGTTGGAGTTGGTGAAGGGAGCTCTGACTGACACCAACATAAAGTGCATTACAATAGTCCAGGTGAGAAAAAATAAAAGCATGTAAAACCTTATGTAAGTTGGACTGAAACAAAAGAGATATGGTTTTAGAGATTTTTTTGAGCTGAAAGAAGCATGACTGAACAACTTTCTTCACTTGAGCATCAAAACACAGATCTGCATCAAATATTATGCCAAGATTTCTAGCAGCCTGTTTCATATTTTGAGCAACAACCGAGAATGTTCTATTTGTGAGGTAAGAATGTAGGAGTTGTAGAACTGTTCCCTTTAGACCAACCCAGGTTTCGAGACAGTGCAAGAGAACAGTGATCAAAGGCAGCTCTCAAATCTAGAAGCATGAGGACTGAGTGGTCACCTCTATCTGCTGCTAAAAGTAAATTGTTGCAGACCTTCACAAGGGCTGTCTCTGTGCTGTGTCGAGCTCAGAAACCGGACTGAAAACTATTGAAAATTATTTATTCGTAAAAGAGATTAATTGGGTTAAAATGATTTTCCCCAGCACCTTAGATAAAAACGATTAGAAATTGGTCTGTAATTATTGAGTAATAGAGGATCCAGATTTGTTTTTTTTCAGTAGCGGTTGAATGATTGCATGTTTGAAACAATTTGGAAAGATGCCAGAAGTCAGAGAGCTGTTAATAATCAGTGAAATACATGGACCAACAGTGGGAAAAATCTCTTTTAAAAACTCTGTTGGGTTAGTATCTAAAACACAGGTGGAGGATTTCATCTGGGAAATTAAGTTAACCAAGTGCTGGGATGTTGGTAGTCTGAAACTGGGTGAAGGAAGCCTGATCATTGTTAAAGGTGGGTAGATGTCTTGATTGTAGTGAAATTTGCTCTCTGTCTTCCCAATAAAATGGGTAGCAAATTTCTGTGTATAATCCAGTTCAAGGTCTGAACTGGTTGGTCCATTGAGAACAGAATCGATTGTCTTAAATAGGACTTTAGGGTTATGGTTATTTTTTGATATTATGTCTGAGAAATATGCTGATCTTGCCTCTTTTACCACCTTTTGGTAGTTTATCATAAAAACTTTAAGAGTATTGTAAAAAACTGCTGACTTAGTTGATTGTTGTTTCAAGAGTCGGGTGTGTTCATTAAACCAGGGGAGGGTATTTGATTTTAGCTTTCTGATTTTAATTGGAGCGATGTGATCGAGAATAGAAAGACAGTTGAGACTGTTAAAAGAGGTTAATAGTTCATCCGGATTTTGTGGGAGTGTTAGAATGGGGGTAAACCAATTACTGAATTCAGTAGTAAAAATGCGGGACCAAATGATGGGGTGAGGCTTTAAAAATAACAGCTTTGTGGTCAGATATAAAGACATCTACTAGCTCTACATTTTCTGGGCAGAAACCAGAGGAAAATACCAAGCCAAGGATATTACCTTTGGAATGTGTAGGATCGTTAACTGATTGCAATAGATTGAAAGATTCGACAAGATGTAGGAATTCACTAGACATGGGGTATGAAGGGCAACATACATGAATATTAAAATCATCCAGAATAAGCACTCTGTCATACTTGGATAAAACAACAGATAAAAGCTTAGAAAATTCTGTGGTAAAATTGTTGCACCTTGGAGGTCTATGAACTAAAATACACATTAAGGGAGCAGGACCTGAAAAAAAGCACATGACTTCAAATGAGACAAAATTATCAAAGGAAACAAGAGAGCACTTAAAACATTTCTTATA
This sequence comes from Oplegnathus fasciatus, assembly GCA_003416845.1. Taxonomy (NCBI): domain Eukaryota; kingdom Metazoa; phylum Chordata; class Actinopteri; order Centrarchiformes; family Oplegnathidae; genus Oplegnathus; species Oplegnathus fasciatus. The sequence goes on from NTHP01000326.1 coordinate 37,630, forward strand.
AAAAACAGCTAAACCACCGCCTCTCGCCGACAAGGAAGGTGGATGGTTAAAATCAGGGGGAGTAGCCTCCACCAAGGCAGCAGAGTCAGCAGGAGTCAACCATGTCTCACTTACCATAAAGCAGTCCAGATTGTTAGCGACAATCAGTCCACAGCCATGCTAGCACACTGTTGTTAAACAGTTGTAATATTTATCATGTTGACCATCTTAGTTCAGCATGTTAGCATACTAACATTTGCTAATTAGCAGCAAACATAAAGTACAGCTGACACTGATTGGTTTATGACTTAATACCTGCAAAACTAATGGCATTCCAAATTATTGGAAAATTTAGACTGATGAAAAGTTAGAGTTATTACAATTCATTCTGAGGGGAAAATGAATGTCTGAACCACATTTCATCACAATCCATCCCACAGTTGTTGAGTTCATTCAAAACCTCATGTCTCTACAGTTTTCACTGTTAAAATTAAAATTGATCCTAAATTCAAAAAAGACCAAATATATGACTTGTTCTCACACTAAGGCAGCTGATTCCATTATCTTGACATTAGAAGGTACATGTATAGATAGAGTCACTTCCTACAAATACCTAGGCATATGGCCTAATGAAAAGTTTACTTTTAATGTGTATATTGATAATTTAATGAAAAAGCTTAAGCCAAAACTGGGCTTTTTTTCCGTTTAAAAAAATGCTTTCCATTGGAGGCCAGAAAGATGATTGTGCAAAGTTAATTTCTATCTGTATTAGTATGGTGATGTGATTTACATGCATGCAACTTCATCCCTACTTAAAAACTGGATTCTGCATATCATGCTGCATTACATTTTGTAACAAATGCAGGCTCACATACTCACCATTGCATTTTACATGAATCTTTAGGATGGTTCTCTCCTCATCTTTAGGAGAAAAATGCACATGTTGCTATTTAATGCTAAAACACTGTTTGGTAAACTACCTACTTATATCTCAAGTCTTTTATCCTCTCATACCAGTAACTATAGCACTGGATCTACTAACTTCTTTGAACACCTTTAAAGGTTAAAATGCCCAGAAGGAAACTTGTTGCCATTTTATTTAATCCCTTAGGTGGAATGTGTGATGGATATTGCTGGTATGGCCTGTACGCATCTCTTCTTTTACTGTTTCCCTTGTGATGCTTTTATGTATTGTATGTACTCTTATATGAGAAACTTTTTTTATATGTGAAACTGCTTATGCTGCTATCTTGACCAGGACTCCCTGGAAGAAGAGATCTTGTATCTCAATGGGACCTTCCTGGCTAAATAAAGGATAAATAAATAAACAAATGGTGACACTACAGGAAAAGTAAGGGAATCACCAAAGTCATCTGGGAACAATGAATGTCTGTACAAAATGTCATGGTAATCCACCCAGTTGTTATTTCAGTGTGGACCGACCAACAGACCGACCATGGGCAAAATTAATTATGTCCTTACAAATATTTTAGTACAATCTCTGTCTTTTGTTTTATTCTTTTTTCCTTTAAATCCAGATAGATTAAACTTATTTTGTGAAAATAAATGACTCTTAATGACTCTTGCTTATTATCACGCAGTTGGTTAACTTACTGTATGGCCAAAAAAGCTCTTTCTCTCTTCCTCAAAATGATAGCCAATTCAGTCCCCTACGTAGGTGTCTGACCCCAGTGTGACCCAGGAAGTTGCAGCTGGAGGTCATGTTGTGTCTGGGAGGGGTCAGGGGTCAGCGGGTAAGCAGCCTCCCACTGAGCTCTCCCAGGACATAGAGTACTACATCCACTGGCCTGTTTCCCAACCTAGTCCTCAACTACCCTCTGTTCTGAAAGATTTCAGTCAAGCTCCACTGTAGGACACTTGATCCAATGCAAGGCTTAATGCTGACTGGCTGAACAGTACAACAGATCTCCCTGAACAATGTCTCATTATCCATACAGTCCTGCAAAAACAGAGAAAAAATGTAAACATTGCACTTTGTTAGTTTTTCTAGAAATAGTGTACATGTGACTCAAAGTGCAAAAAAGTAAAACAATGACCACATGTCGCCAAGGGTGTCACCAAAATCAAGAAAACCCCAAATCTTTTACTAGGTGTTTTTGTGGTTTCGGCTGTTTTTAACCCTAAATACTGAGTATATCAGCTGTCATTAAGATGATCAGATATAGTTTAAGGGTCAGGGTGCGTCAGAAACCTAAACCTGCTGAGGTGGGGCAGCAGCTGTCCTAGCATTGTGTGTGTATTTAGGTGGCAGAGGTGGAATTAAGGAGGGGTAGAACATAAGTGTGTCAGTGCAGGTGTTTGGGCTGGATTTGAGGGTCAAGTTTCCTGTGTGTGTGTTTGCACTCCATCAACCTTCCACTCAAAAGGCCGATTACAGATACTTAACCAGCAGGTGTTAGACCTTTGATCGCACACACTCACATACACCACATCGAATTCTTACATGCTCCCATATAGTTTATGGGCTTTTAAATATCAAACCCAATATGCCACATTTTTGGGGGGACCAAAATGGGGGGAAGACTGGTGAAGCTGATGGTGTTTACCTCTAGTCAAGTCAAGTCAGGTCAATTTTAATTTATATAGCCCAACATCACAAATCACAATTTGCCTCAAGGGGCTTTAAAATCTGCACAGCATACAACACCCTCTGTCCTTAGACTCTACTTTTGAGCTCTTTGATTTTCTAACAAGAAATGATAATAAACACTCACTTTAAACTGAGGCTCTGGCTTAGGTGCCCTCTGAACCTCTTGCCCCTGGTAGGCCCATTCAATAATCCCTCCACGCCCACAAAGCAGGATTCAATTTAGGGCTGACACCTTCTGGTCGGTTGGTCGATATGCTATTGTTATTGGTCGAACAATTGCTGGCGATACTTTCATAAGAAGAAAATCCTTCTGCTTCTTAATCCATTATTTTTGGGGGCGGGAGGGACATATACAGACCTGATATATTTTATTTTTGAGTGACAGGCTATATTATGTTAGAAATAACATTGATTATGAATAAGAAGTATATTCAAGTATATTTTACTAAACAAATGTGTTTCTGTTTTAATAATTGTATGGTTTAATAGACTATAAGACTTATAAGACAGGAAGTCAAAACACCCCCGTTTTCACAACTTTGAACTCGCCCAGGACTAACCTACTGAACATTTACTCAATTCCAAACTAATTGACACCATGTCAAAGAAGAAGTCTGTATGGCAGCATTTTGTTAAAAAGGATGACAAAAAAGTGGAATGTAAACTTTTCTCACAACAGTTCTCTTATCACAGATCAACAACCAACATGGCATATCAACTAAAAACGTTAGCATATATTCTTTTTTTTTCAGGTTGTCTGCTTTAGGATGCTCCATCAACTTTTGTGTTTAACGCTTGATAGGCTTTGAGTGTGAACATATCAGAATTGGCATATTTCAATATGTTTCGTCGAAAAAACAGCCTAATCGCTTAGTTTGAAATATAACTGCATGCGTGTCCTCTTGCGACAGCTTCGAGTGAGATCACGCCCATACGCGTTACACAGACCAGCATAGCTCTATGTTCGGACATCACACAGTGCAAGCTGGAACAATAGTGGAGGGTCCTGTTTATTGTAATCATTATTATGAAATAAGACAAAAACAATTATCTTAAAATTAATATCTTCCTCAATAGTTTTTGTGCTGGGATCACCAGTTGATATAGTTCTATTTTTGGAAATCATATGAATATGGGCAGGTGCACGCTGGTTGGCTCTGAGTCTGTTGTTATCATTTCAGTATAAAATAATTTAATATGCTGCAAATAGCTTTTTATGTTGATTTATAATTCATTTGGGCTACCAGGTAGCCTGTGGCCAATTTAGTTCATCTAGAGATAACATGCAGATTTTTTTCCCCCCATCGACTAAAGACAAAGACAACACAGATAAAGTTGGGCAAAGTTTAAAATGCATTGGAATACATTATTATAGGCAACAAATTACTTGTAAACTAACTTTACTGTTATGTAATTACTTAGTAAGAGCTCAATGGTCCACTTACTTGCTTTTTGGAACTTTCAACCGCATCTCAGAGCATCTTTGAACAGAGTTAAGGACCCCCCCACGCAATGACAAATGAGCCTTACAGTAATTTGTTGCACACAGTGTTATCAAGAATGAACTTCCATGCTAAAATACTTTCAGTTGTTTAAAAAACAGGTTGGGGGCTCAGAGGTTATGGTAGACTTTTTGGCTGGATATATTTGGAGAAAACGATTGAGGAGGAAATAGTATAGCAGTACAAGTATAGCTGAATGTACCTTTGATACATGTAATGTTTTTTACTTGCATTATACACTGGCTATTGGTCACTGGTCCTTCTGTAATGTAAATAATGTATAGAATACTCCAGCAATTTATCATCCCACTTCCATAAAGTTGGGAGACTCACAAGAGACAGATTAAAACAAGAATGGTCATAACTGAAGCAGCGGTGCTTTGCCCAAAGTCCCCACGGACTGAGCTACTGCCGCCCCATAAAACACCAGATTCTGCATTTCTCATAACGCAACTTGATAGTTTCTTTTGTTTTACCCTCCCTGACATCGCCTCCAGTTTGTAATGCAAGCTTTCTGTTAGAATTGCGTATTCTCCAAGCCTCAACCCAAGATAACCCTGATGACATCACTATGACATCATTAGGGTTATTTTCTCAGTCTTGACAAAGCTCCTCCAATACCACAGAATATATTATACAACTGTTCACAGGCTGAGTTTTGAGGTGGAGGTGAGTAAATTGATTTTGACATGTAAAATCAGTGACATTCCCTTTTAAGTGTTATTACACACACACACACACACACACACACACACACACACTAGTGGCCACAGTGGTCTAACATCCTGACCTGCAGTGAGGCTTGTTGAAGTAGAGGTGATTCAGTCATTCTCTCTAACCCCTGTTATACACACACACACACACACAAACCACAAACGCACATATGGGCAATCAAAAACACACACAACGCCCTCTCTCTCCATTTTGCTTGCTCTAACCACAGCTACTTCCTCGGTGAAAACTGTTGGCTGAGGGGGGCAGGTGGTTAGTTTGATTACACACACACACATGTGCAATATCCTAAGCCACAATGCCAGATTAATAGAAACCCATCTAGGTGGCTTGTGATATCAACACAAAGACACTCTCTCTTCTGTGACACTGAATGTGGAGGAGAGTCAACTCTGCAGACAAAAAGTCATCAACAAGGGGATTTGGAGAACCACATACCAAAACCAGAGAGAGAGAGAGAGAGAGAGAGTCATAAACAACGTTGAGAGATAAAGGAAGATGTGTATGGTGACAGAGAGAAAGAACGGAAGCAGTAAAGACCTGTAAGCAAGTCAAGAGACAGAGAAAGATACCACAAGTAGAGAAAGGTAGAAAGAATGTGAGTTTTGTGGATTACTTTGCATCTGAGTCACTGGTCGACTGGAAAAACAACAAGGAGCTTTTTCTACTACCTCTGCCCAGGACCGGGACACCTCGGCTGGGGTAAGAATACCACAACCACAGCCTCTTCACCTCCACTATTTATGTTGTTTAATGATTCTTCTTTTATTGTAGTATACCCACTTTTACAGGTCTTTCTACTTTTATTACAAAGTTTTACATTAAAAAAGGAAAGCATTGGGAGAAAAGTTATCAAATTCAGCTCCATGTGATTCATTTTTAAGCATATCATACCATGATTTCTGCAGATTTCCCTCCAAATTTTCCCTGGTGGCTCACAGAGTACCCACGCTGAGCAGACCTGTAAGCTACTGCAACAATTCAGGTCGAACCGAAATTTGAATTCTGTTTTTGTGTGAAGAAATAATGATTCTGCAGCTATTATGCATAATTTTCTAAACTTGAAAAAAAGATGAAACCTTTTATGGACAAACATGTGGAAACAGCGCCTAAGTTTCAAGCCTCAAGCATTTCTCACAGCAGCAGTTGACTGACATGTGAGGACCAGTGTGTAGTCGTCAGAGCCCTAGCTGTATATCCTTCGGACATTGACATCCCACATAGCAATTATGTACCATTCAGTGGTGAAAGTAATTAATTACAATTACCCTCATTACTGTAACAAAGTTGTATTTTTGTGTCACGCCCGAGCCAGCAGTTTGTGAACAGTACATCAACTACATAAGAATGTAATCAAATTAAGGATGACGTCATTACAAGTTATGGTTAAGATTCTCGGCATACGTACAAAAAAAGGTTACATCTACGTTAATCACTGATTTAATGCTTCAAGCATGCTAAGTGAACCAAATAAAATGCACACACAACATTGCGTGACCAACAGGCGCATGCTGGGTATAGCTAGTAACTTTTACCTTCAGTGAGGTGTGTGTGGCCTTTCTGCTATTTTTGACAATAATCCCTGCTCTCTTTTTGCTTTAATGTGTGTGAATGTGGGCTGTAGCTGCTGTTGAGTTTGTATTGTCTATACATCTCTACAGTGGCTGCTTTGGTAATGCTGTTAAAGTGGCAGGTTATTAAATTTATGTGGCTTAATAAACAGTTAGCCTAGCTTGCTGACAGCACTGCTCCTAGACATTATTTTTAATCCCAGATCATACAGAAGAGGGGGTCTAGCTAGCGTTAGCTGTCTCTCCTTGATGGGTCCAGTTGTGGTGGGTGCCATGCCATTGTTCTGACGGCCCATTAGTCCGACACCTCAATAGTCCGAAAAATGTCCCATTGGACCAAAAGCCCATCTGTCCGACAGCCCATTATGCCTAAAACAAATTCCCATTGCTCCGACAGCCCATTTATCTGAAAATACACACTCGCTTGTTCCTCTTAGGGGATGAAGCCCTCACTACCATTGTAATATCGCTGCTGCATTAGCTCCATAATACCATTGTGCGTAATAATTAGGCATGTGCTTTTGTTTGTATGAGAAACTAACCCTAATCCTAACCCTAATCCCCTAAAAAGATCAAGCTATTCACGTTTTCTTCATGGACGCACATGGGTGATTGTTTGGAGCAGCGAGTGGTGTAGTTGGTAGGTTCTTTCTAACTGCAGGGAGAGTGTATATTTTCAGATAAATGAGCCTTCTGACATACACTCCCCTCCAAAAGTATTGGAACAGTGAGGCCAATTCCTGTATTTTTGCTGTAGACTGAAAACATTTGGGTTTGACATCAAAAGATGAATATGAGACAAGAGATCAACATTTCAGCTTTTATTTCCAGNCTCTTGTCTCATATTCATCTTTTGATGTCAAACCCAAATGTTTTCAGTCTACAGCAAAAATACAGGAATTGGCCTCACTGTTCCAATACTTTTGGAGGGGAGTGTAGTTTCTTTGCTGTTTCACAATAAAAGCCTCCTAGTGTTTTGCCAGTGGAAATATTTGAGTGTGATGCAGAAGCAGCCGTAAATATTCAGTTTGCATTAGTAGCAAATAAACACAGCTTACAAATCCAGCTCCAGTATGACTGTAGGAATACAATCAGTAAACAGTGAGGCTAAAATCTGTTAGATGAAGATGTGAACAAGAACAAGTAGGAGTAAAACTAAACTCCAACCCACAGACATTCAGGTAGAAGCTACAAAAGTGCTATGAGCTGAACACACAGAGACATTGTCTTCTCTCTAGTCTCCAGCACAGCCAAACGTGAGTTGAGACAATCAGTTTAGCCCAAGACACAGCTTCAGTTGGGGTAGGTGAGCGTCACGGTTTACAAAGCAGGACCACAACACCATTCANATCCAGATGTAAATACCTGGAAATAAAAGCTGAAATGTTGATCTCTTGTCTCATATTCATCTTTTGATGTCAAACCCAAATGTTTTCAGTCTACAGCAAAAATACAGGAATTGGCCTCACTGTTCCAATACTTTTGGAGGGGAGTGTAGTTTCTTTGCTGTTTCACAATAAAAGCCTCCTAGTGTTTTGCCAGTGGAAATATTTGAGTGTGATGCAGAAGCAGCCGTAAATATTCAGTTTGCATTAGTAGCAAATAAACACAGCTTACAAATCCAGCTCCAGTATGNTCTTCTCTCTAGTCTCCAGCACAGCCAAACGTGAGTTGAGACAATCAGTTTAGCCCAAGACACAGCTTCAGTTGGGGTAGGTGAGCGTCACGGTTTACAAAGCAGGACCACAACACCATTCATTATGGTTATTCCCCGTTATGAGGCCACAGTGGAAACGCCCTGTGCTGTTTCTGGCAGTTAGGGAAACAGTCAACCAATAAGAGCTCTATGTAGGCAAAATCCTCTTCCTACACAGCTAGCTAGCTACATAGTTACATCCATAAAAATAGCAACAGAAAAGTATTGATAAGCCCGTATAGTAAGGTTTATCCCCAGCAATTATACCACTGATCAAAATCACAATCAATGTGGCAATGATTTAATGATATCATGAAATGAAACTAATAAGTAATTTACAGGAATGATGGGTAAAGACCCATGTTCTAAAAACAAGAATTTTCCTTTGAATGATTGCAATAGACAGTACCCAGGTTGGGTCTAGAATGACTTTCTCATTCACTTGTTAAACTATTCTCTACATTAAAAACACTCTAAGTCACTCCAAAGTGGGATATTGGACACTTACCCTGCACACCTCAAACTACAAGCATTCAATTATCACTGAATGTCATTCATTCATTTTAATTTGTAAAGCAAAAAATCATACACAAACAGATCCTCACTCAAACAAAACAGTACAACGTAGCACTTTTTCCCTGTTTGCTTAGAATAATGACCAGCTAATATAACAATAGTCCTACTAGCTGATCAAACACATCTCATAAACTATCTAACAACCTATGAACTGCACTTCAGGCTACTGAAACTTTAAATTCGAGAGAATACACAGGAAATTACCTCATATCCTCAAGAACGACGACACAACTACTAGAAGTCACAGCACATGTTAGATTTATCTTGTGTGTTACTTTTATAAGTTATATCTATTCATTTTATAGAGTTGTAAACATTGTATGGTGTAATCAGTGCTTATTAATACTGGTGAGAATTAATGAAGAATTACATACACTACATGCATTCCTTCACATACACACACATGCGCACCCCCACATAGAAAGATGTGGTTTGTGGTTACGAGATTGGCCATGAATGTTGATGTTTCAGCTTGTTGGAGGGTCTCCTATTGACCTCTCATTGTCTGTGTGTATGTGTGTGTTTTTATTCATGCACAGATAAAAAACAAAACGGTGGAGAGGAACAAAAATCTAAAGAATAATCATTTTATGGCATCCAACAGTATCTTTGAGTCACTGTCGTCCTATCAGTCAGCTTTCATACGAGGTAAGTGTTTCTGTTCATGCGTGTGTATGTTTATGTTGTTTCTGTTGATTTTTATGGGTTGATAAAACAGAACAAAAAAACTGAAATTCACTATACAACTTTCAATGGAAAGTTCTAGTGTTGAATTAGGGTCTAAATTAAGTTTGAGGCTAAATGATTTTACTATTTCTATGCACTTTTCAATGATTTTATTCCCATTTGTGTGATGTGATGTGTGATACATCCACAGGGACAGAATTACACTGAGTGTGTACAAACCATGCCATGCAATTTGCAATGCATTCTTATGCATCCTTATTCTTACATAAAGTAAGTCCTTCTGATGAATATCAGTGGTAAATATCTGCTTGCTAATTAAGTGGACTTGTGTCCTAACAGTTAAAGTTAGCCTGCCATTTGGAAAGATGACAAAGAGATGGTACAAAGGCTCCAACTGGGAATGTTGCGGCTCAGGGTTGCCGTCTTAACACTTAAGCCACAGGGGCACCCCATTTAGCTCTTGTAATCGATGTAACTTTACTTTATGTAAGAACTGAAGATTTCTCCCTTGGTTTACTGGCGGTTTCACTCCAAATATATCACTGTCAGCCTGGCTTCAAAAATTCAAGACAGTCCTCACCAGAAAAATGACGACATTGGTCATTTGTTCAGATCCTTAAAACAGCCAGTGTTTATGAATTCCTGTCAGGTGACCTGTTATGGTTGCATGAATAATCATTGTCCTCACCCAGTCATAAAGGTGGATATACACATTAAAATATTGTAGTTGAATGTACAAAGTGTGGAACTTGATATGTTAATTGCTTAATATGATTTGTGTAAAAAATTTTGGTCATTTTGTCATCATTTTTCCCTGATCCTATCAAAGTAGTTTTAATTGCCTTAACTTACGCAAACCCGTATAAGTTGAATATAGGTGGATAATAGGGGCCACTTTGGAAAGCATTGACAAACTGTGTTGCTTTTTATGTAAAAAGACTCAGTGACAATTCCATCATCAAAACATTACTGCTTATAGTAACAGCTTACATATCCACACAGGCATAGATTACACTCGTATGCACAGTAAAGGACTACAACTACATTCTTGTACTTTGTGCTTCTGTGAGCTGCAGTACTAGCTGTCTCTCACTGGTATAGTAGCAACAGTGCAGTTGGAGGTTCAGGTGTCTAGTCAACATGAGAGAATATCCTGAACCAGCAACCTCCAGGTCACACGGCTGCTACTGTGAGCCAACAGCCTCCCAGCTAACAGGGAGGATGACAGGAGGGAGGAGAGTGAGGAATGTAGCAGGCATTCCTTCCTGCTGCGTCAACCAGCAGCTGTGTGAATGACTATACATGTCTGCTTCATTTTCCCAGCACTGGCTGTCCTTAATGATCCCCTTCTTTTCATGATTAGTCATCTGTTTTGATAGTTTGCCTTCACTAACTGCTGTGAAACAAATATTGATCCAATTTATAAACAGTCTTTTTAAAGTTTTTAGTGGGTGTGTAGTAGAAGGATGGATCCCCCACCACTGGGACACTTCCTGTCACCTACTACAGTACACCCAAATGTAATAGTTGAACATCTCCAGAACCATGGGAATTAGTCTGTGAGGTCCAACACTGACACTGGGTGATAAGGTCAGTCAAGTTCTTCCACACCAAACAGGCACAAACACAAAGTTGGAATCATTCTATTGTCTAAAATATTAATGCTGTAGCATTAATTTTTCCTGAACTGGAACTAAGGAGCCTAGCCAAAACCAGGAAAAAGTACACATGTGTAATGTGAAAGGTGTCGTTCGTATGATGAACCAACAGAGAACCCGTCAACTCTGCACTTACCCTCAGCTTCATGAAGCTGTTTAGCTCATTGTGCTGGTTTTCCGGCCCACAAACTTGGTTCTCATCAACTTTGTTTCCCGCAGTACTAGCTGTTTGCGGTGAAAAAGCTCTCAGAAAGCCACTGTACACGACCTGCTCCGCAGCAAACAGCAGACAGATACAGTTAGAGAGTCACTGTTGAACATAGTGGAGCATTTAGCAGCTGAAGCTAACTCCAGATGAATGCTAATGTTACTCCATGTTTCATGGATATGTAAATACTATATGCAACTGTTTGCTAACATGTTAACCACGTCAACTTTGAATGGTGATAGTATGTCAATGTTGTGTTTTCAGCTTCTTTCCGTGCCTCAAAAGGCAAAATCAGCCAATGTTAGCCAGTGTGCAGTTAGTGCATTTACCAAGAACATAGGTCAAAGTTGAGAATATGAATTCTTAATGCAAATACTTTAGAATTGTGCATAGGAAACGTCTAAACGTAACTATCGTCAGAGTCCATAACTAGGACACTTCCTGCCCTGTTACACCATACACTAACTGGTTGCACTATTACAGTAAAACTAAACATTACTAAAATACATGAGATGTGGAGGATTTATCTTCAAATTGATAAAATCTTCTTTGAGGGCTTTCAGCTGTGGAGTTGATTTAATGTCATTAGCGTAATGGTTGATGTAGGTTGAAAAAAAACCCCTGATGTTGCGTGTGGTGGTTGTCTTTGCTGCGGAAATTCTCCAAAACACTTGGTGACAGTGTGCATGTGCGTTCAGTGTTCAGTGTGTGTTTCCTGTTAAATCTTAGTACAGCGCTTTAAAAGAAAAAGCAGTTATTCTTGACTTTGTTCTCACTTCTGTCATCATTGTCTGCATTTGCACACACTCAGCCTATTTTAAGTTGCACACAACATCATCAATATGCATAACACTGCATGTGTTTCTGCTAGAAAAAGTTTACATATCACATAGGAATTGTTGGGTTTCTGTAAATAACATTATTAAGAGTACGGTCTAGACCTGCTCTATATGTAAAGTGTCATGAGATGACTTTTGTTGTGATTTGGCGCTATATAAATAAAATTGAATTGAATTGAATTGAATTGAATTGAACATATGTTCACTGCAAAGTCCTGATTATTATACAGTGTTATTATTATAAAGTGAGCTAGAAATGTGAAACC
>NTHP01000326.1:53174-66117 GCA_003416845.1 Oplegnathus fasciatus
GCTAAAAACTAGCTTAATAAATCAGTTTAAAGAAAACACAGTTTTTTTGCTTGTTTCGCCTCACTTTAAAGTTTGTGTAACTCATTCAGATGATCAGACTACAGTATGTAGGATTTTAACCAATATAAGCTCATCAAATCACATGTGGTTAACACATCAGTGGTTAAGAAACAATGTGACTCTCATCTCTGATTGGTTTCCATCCTGCAATCCTATTCGTTGTTGGTGAGTGGTTATGTCATCACTTAACTCTCGTCCAATCATCATTCTGAAACATGAAATCTACTGAACACACATTGCTGCTTTGTGTCCTTCTACATGTACACACATGTGTATGCATGTGTATATGTGGCTGTTAGTCTGTCCTCAATTTTGGAACAAATCTACCAGACACACTCTGCTGCTTTATCAGCTCAATAAGTGTGTGTGTGTGTGTGTGTGTGTGTGTGTGTGTGTGTGTGCTGCGGGTGGGTGTGCAGTTACTGTAGTTGTTCCCTTGTTGAGGTTATCTGCTTTAACTGATCTGAGCTTCAGTGAGCTTGTTTAGCTGATGCAGAGAGCATGTGCTGTTTTAGACTGCTTGCATTTAGTCAGAATGTTACTAAATTGATCACAGCAAAAAGTAAACACAAATCTCCAGCTGACCTCCACGACTGCTCTTGGTCACACTGATCCAAATTGCTATGAATTCTGTTTAAACCCCATGAATGGTGCCTTTATTGACCCCACACCCAATTAAAATCCTAATATTTTCCATGGAAGACAAGTCATAGTGTCATGCACTATACAAAGTTAAATTCTTATCTTCTGTCACCTTCATGACAGTGTAGTGCAGCCCTGTACACATCCACAAAACCTCAGTGGGATAAGTTCTGGATTTAAAAATCAGCAAGAATACAAAAGAAAGCTTTAATAGTAACAACACTGGTCTTCCTCAGGCAAATACTCACATAAATGAAATGAGAGATACATTGATGCCAAAATGCCAAAATATCCGTGAAACATGATGAGAACATCAGTAATAAAGTTAAACAAGGATTTGTGGATTTCAGTACCAAATGCTGCCTGGATTACCTTTTGCTTCAACATATCAGAATGTTCATATCAAAAGTATCATGTTCACTGCTATTATTTTTCAAAAGGATATTCCCTTGCATGTGTGGCAGTTGAAGTCAGGTTAAGTTTAGGCAAATAAAACGACTTGGTTAAGGTTAAGAAGGGTTGTGATTGTGAGTAAATATCAACACTGACTACTAGTAAGAGATGGGTTATGAAACTGGGACAGGGCTGAAGAAAAACACATGCTGTTCCCATTAACTTCACTAACCTCCAAGGACTGAGTTTACACTGCACTATATAAACCTCACACTACTGCCTACAGTGCCACTGGACATTGTCGTTGCATAAGTGTTGCACAAATCAATCATGTCATTGATTGATTTGATTCCCATGTACACCCTTCTTCCAAATAATTATATTTATTTGTGATAGCTTGTAAACATTTTCATTCTACATCAAACTTAACAAAGAGTATCAGTGGTCATGATCATAGGTGCCTGAGCAATGGAGCAAGTGGAGTAAAATGCATCCCAATTATTCAATTAGGGGGAGCAAAGTTCTGGTTTTACTACCCCACTTTTTGTCTTTTTAAAAATAAACTTATCATCACACAGTCCCTGCAATCAGGTGATTATATTCAAGCAGCCTATATCAATGATCATTTTATTATTTTCAGCAACTGACAAAAACAAGCAATGAAAAAATAACACATTTTTGGACCCTTTGAGTTGGTTCAGTCGAACCCGTCACTGATCGTTTTCCCACAGCGTGCTTTGGCTGCCAGTCACAGTCTGTCAATACACATGTGAGTCAGACTGTTTACAAAGGTGAGAAACATTTAGCTTAAGTGCGATCATGGACTGAAAATAGAACAGATAAAAGATAAAAGAAAGGCTAGCGTATGTTGAATGAACCTGCTTGGCCCACTGACTCCGGCCAAACTTTAAATTAGCTAAAAGCAGGATTGTACTGTACTGTGCTAGGATTGTACCATCCGACATTAGCTCGCTGATCAGACAGGATTCAGCTGTGGAGATGGGATGCTCACGAAGGAGCCGAATCAAAGAATCGGTTCTTTTAAGTGTAATGTGGCTATTAATATTTTGCATTAGCCCTGTTGATTTTTTTATTTGGGATGTAGTTGAGGCTAATCTAGACTAGTGCAGGTGGCTGTTTCTTGACTTAATTCAAGAGGTTAGGTGGTGTAGAAATGCAGGAAATTTGTTTTAAATAATTTTCTTTTTCTGGGTGAGGACCCACAGACCAACTATGTATCTTTCCAAGTTTGCTCCCCCATTTTAAAACCAATAACCAGGTTCTCATGGTCATGATAAAGGTATGGATTTAAAGATGCAAGTAAATGAACATCATCATGAAAAACTTTGCGGACCTCGTGTAGGTCCCAGAGCTTCTTAAAATGCTCTTAACCTTGGCTTTAATACCATATTTTCCCAAATACTGTGGAAGCTAAAGGAAGTTTGTAAGATGTATTTCTCAACCATCTTAGCCTTACGATGCTTTCAGAAATCAGCAGCCCAGCTGCTAAAGTCATATAATCTACAGGCAGATCAGATTTAGACCTGTTCATGAAAAATCAAGACATGAGAGACTGACTTGCCTTGAGTCTGTCGTTCTGGTCCTGATTGGTCAGGACAGAGAATCAAAGCTCTAGACTCAGCCTCTTTATGACTGTAAAGAAATCTCTGTAGATAAGATAGGAAGATAGTCTGTATATAATTAAGCTGAAGTCTGATACCAAAAATAACAACTTACTTTAAAAATCTTTTTCACTGATACAAATAGTATCCGTTATTATTGGTGAAATGTAACAATATCCCTGTAATCTGTTACAGAAAAAGAACGTCTACTCATGTTTCTTCATTCATGTATTCATATTAAACTTTTATTCAAGCTTTCCTTTTCTTTTTCTTTACTCCTCCTTCTCAATCCTCCCTCCATCACTCCTTTCCCGTTCCATATATCTAAGATATGTGGCTGAAAACAAGAGCCACTGAGTTGTTATTGTGTGTTTCCATCATCAGTTTGTTGAATTTGCACTGTTCCCTTCCCTCTGTTCATATATCAAAGTACTTTGAAACTTGTTTTGCTACTTTTCTGTAATTCTTTTTCTTTAATTTACGCCTCTCGCCACGTCTGGACCCATTGCACCCCTTGCATGCGACATGAGCCACTTTCCACTTGCCGACATTGTTCGCCTTTCTCGCCCACATCATATGTGCCTGTCCAGAGCTGATTCTGGTTATCTAGAAGCTCCACCTGCTGTGTGTGTGTGTCAGTGTGTGAGTGTGAGTGTTACAGAGACAGAAAAAGAGTGTGTTATCAGGAGACGGCAAAGCGTAACAGAGGAAACTCCAGGGCTCTGCTTCAGGCTGATTTTAAAAGAGGTGATGCTGACTGTGAGTGTGTAGCCACATTCAAACACACACGTGTTCATAGAGCACTTGTATATTCTCACACAACACTAATATATGAGTTTTCTCACATTCATAACTTATCAGAGTGTCAAAGCACACTTGTGCTTTCTTCAGTGAATGAGGAGTGTTAGGAGGTCACTTCCAGGCCAGCAGTACAGCCAGACACCAGGCTCGTATTGGACTTGTGAAAAACTCTCCTGTGGTCTGCTCTGTTTTGATAGATAGGATCCAGGTTGACTATACGGCTGCAACTAGCGAATATTTTCATTAATGATTTTCTTTTTGATTGATTAATTGTTATATAAATCGTCAGAAAAAAGTCAAACATAGCCATCACAAGTTCCAAGGTGATGTCGTCAGATGTCTTCTTTTGTTTTGTTCTGTCCAAAACTACAAAACTAGAAAAAAACTTATTTTTTCGATTTCATTCATGTCTTTTTTAATTTAAATTTCCAATAAGCACTCAGTGGTATAAATTCAGGAAATTCAAGAGAAAATGTATATGAGACCCAACAAAATATATGCAAATACACACAAGCATACAGAATGCATATACATTCAAAGGGTAAATATTGAGCTTTTTAGTCTACTACATTTATCTGACAGCAAGTTACTTTACAGATTTTCCATAAAAAATTTATGACCAGCTTATAAAATGAAATGCCTTTTTAAGGATTAAACCAGTGGTTCTCAACCTTTTGGCTAGTGACCGCTTACAGAAAAATCAGCATTTGTTTGTGGCTTACGTTTCAGATGTCTGTGAGTTGTTAGCAGTTCCACCAAAGAGATATTTCCCCTCTAAACCTCTCAGATTGTATCATTTAACAGTTTGAGGTCAAACTATCCAACATTCCACAAAAATGTAAAGATCAGAGAAATGTCCAAAAGGAATTCAAATTTTTCCCATTAATCATCTCACAATGCCTCAGATTTATCTGATGACCCTTTGGAAGGGCCCGACCCTAAGGCTGGGAACCACTGGACTAAACTAGCTAACCGTATATAGAGTAGATCAAACTAGCTCCACCTGGAGCAGCTACAACAGTAAAATGCTGCTCTAACATTGATGCATCAGTATTAACATTACAAAGTATATAATAATGTATCAGTCACAGGGGACATTGGGACATACTGCAGAACAAGTCATTTGTACATTTTGCTTTTAATACTTCTGTATTTCAGTAGGATTTTGAATGGAGGATTTTCACTTGAGATAGGATATTTTTACATTGTTGTATTGGTCCTTTCATTTAAGTAAAGGATCAGAGTATGTCTTCCACCACTGCTGATACTGACATTTGATTTTATTCAAGCAGTGAGATCCTGTGTGTTCAGTAACTCTTCAACACTCAGCAGCAAACGCAGGCTGTTCCTTTGTTTTCTTTGTTTTAATCACTTCACTTTGTCCTACCCGATCTGCTCAACCAAGACTACAAATATAATATGTTACAACATTACGTGACCATACCCATGTTTTTGCATGTTTCAGTTAATTTGCTACAAATCATATGCAGTACATTACTGCTGACAATTTTCAAAAGCATGCTGTAGTGTTTCAGACTACTGAATGTGTTTTTCTTGTTTGTCCAGCAGCCTTTGTTGTCCATTCATTACAACACCAAACTCAATTAAACATTTGGCAGTATTAAAAGCAGGGTTTGACATACGGGGGAGCTACAGGGAGCTCGGCTCCTCTGAAAGAGACACGAGCTCCCTAGAAAGCCTCATTTGAGAAATTTAGCAGGAGCTCTAAAATATCGTAATTTTTGGTGCCACTGGTTTTTTGCTGCATATTTTTCTGTGTTTTAATGCTATATTTGTAGGGTGTTGACACTGTGTGATGCATAGCCTAGTGTATAATGTTGTATTTGCATTGCAACGTTACCTCTGGAATATTTTACTGTACAGCGACCATTGGATGTTGTGTTTAGAGTAGCTGTTGGAAAAGTTGCTATGTTTTCTGTAAGACCAACACTTGAGGCTGTGAGCATGTTCATAATTGTTCAAAATGGGATGCAACCGAGGTCTGGTCTGTGTAACAAAGTAACAAACCATTTCCAGTCCACTGTGCGTTGGCATTTTTATTTTTATAAAAAAAGGCTAAATATTCTTTGTATGAATTGAAATGTATAGTATATTATATGAAATAGTATACAGTATTTTTGCTTGTAGGTGGGTGCCTATGTATGCAAAAATAGGGCTCCCTCCAAAGCCCAGGTGTAATTTGAAGACTGATTAAAAGTAGATCACTGTATTATTGTGTGTTACTTCAGTGCAGTGCAGACTATTCATCTCATGCTGCACTTCCAAATGCATTATCATAATGATAACCTTGTCGCCATTAAAAGTAGCAGTGAAGTTTACGCTGATGGATTATTTAACTGAATGAAGTTTTAAAACTGTGTTTAAAAACACATTCATAAATGTAAATCACGATGGTATATATGCAATTTTAGCATTATTGTAAAGTATATGTATGATTGGCTGAATGTATGCTGTAAATCATACCCAATTATCCAAGGGATATTACTGTGCCTTTTTTGTTACAGCTGCCACAGCCTGTAATCATCTCTTACATCTTACATCATCTGCTGATGTCACTGGTGACATAAGTGGGAGAGATTTCGTTATTTCTGCAAATTATACATACAGTAGATGTTTCCCATATTTCACAGTGATTATGTATTCCTCTTTTCTAATGATCATGAGACAGCAAATAAAACCATGTAACAATTTACCCACCAATATTTGATATCAGTAGCAAAAAGGGTCATCAGCAGCTTTCATTTTAAACTACTAGTTGCCACATAGAATACATTTACTGCAATTTTGTTTTCCTGTGGGGTTTTTTCCTTATTTGAATTGGAGGTCTAAGGATAGAAGTGGTTGCGTGATGTTAACATTATAAACGCTCTGAGACATTGTGAGCTATTATGGGCTATATAATATGGAGTAAGTATTACTCTATAATATTGAATAATATACAAGTAATTATGAAATAGTCATATAAATACATTGTGTCAAATATATAAATGAACCTTTAATTTGTGAAATTATTCAAGGAATTATTAAAATGCATTAGGAATGTCATTGGGAAATGTTATTTCATTATTATTATTTTCATAATGACAGAATTTACAGGATTACATTTTTGTTATATTATAGACATTTTTATTTCAAGGTTCCCTTTTTCAAGTCTGATTTTATTTAATGATGTCTCGTTTTATTTCCGAATATCACTTTTCATGACAGCGGTGTTGTCACCGCCCTCTTACCTGTCGGCCATCACATGCCCCCTGCCTTTCTTAAGCTATCAAGCTCAGCAACTGCTACCAGATTTAGCAGTCAGTTAGCTGGTTTATTCAGTTACCTCGGCTGCATCTAGATTAAGACCTTCAGATTTTTATAACAGTTTATTTACAGTAGAAGCTTCTAATTGATTGTTCTAGCTAACAGGTGCTAACTGGCTAAATTTGGTAGCAGTTGTTGAGCTTGCTAGTTTAAGAGAAGCATGGGGTACGTGATTGGCTGGAAGGTGAGACGGCGGTGACAACACCACTATCATGTAAAGTGAAATAAAAGTGTCATTAGGGTAAATGGCATTATAAAATAAAAACAGGCTTTTGAAAAGGAGCGTTTTAAAATAAAAATGAGGAAATAAAAAAAATATATAAAGATAAGATTCTATTATGAAAATGAATGATGAGCTTTAATAATTTAATAAGATCATTTCACAAATTGTTGATCATTTATATATTTTACACAATTTATTCATGTCATTATTCTTCTTTTTCATTTATTTAATTTTGAACACTGGGGTTCCATGATATATATTAAATTTACTTGACTTAAAACAACTCCCAAAACAGGGGACTTAAGAACTTGAATAGATGCGATCCAATCAGACCTCGCGGACGGCAGCACCACTGTATAATTGTGAAGCTCATATTTAGTCAAGAATGTTAGCGATGAAGGTGAGGAGTGAGAAAAATACAGAAAAGGGACATTCTTTTCTTTTCATGGAATGATGTATTCCACTAGATAAAACATGACTACACATGTTATTGTGCAGCGTCTAGTCAGTTACAGTATAAGGTGGACAAAACATTGGAATTTTCCTTTATAAACACAGACAGTGCAGTTTCATTCATTCATCCTGTTTAACTAACAGAGGCTGTTTAACAGTTTCAAAATGTCTGTTGGCTGTGTGTGTGTGTGTGTGTGTGTGTGAGTGAGTGAGTTGTAACAGACAGAGGAGATAGTGAGGGAAGAAGGAAGCAAGGAGGATGTGTGTGACAGAACGACCGTTAAAAAGACAAGGCCTTGCATTCAACACACACACACACACACACACACACACACAAACACTTACAGCAGAGTAATACGGTTGCTGTTAACATGTAAGAAGAAAGTATAAAGCATGTATATATTTTATATTTTATTTTATTTGTTTGTTTTTAACAGACTGTTGTTGATGATACACAAAGACTCCACAGACTGTGTTATGAACTGTTTCGACATCATTATGTAATGTGATGGAATAGATTTTCACTGCAAATAATTGTCTTTGTACAATTTGAATGCAGACATCCAAATAAATTAATCATTTAAACCAGACAAAGAGAGGATCAGTGTGTTTCTGTGTGTGGCATCCAGTTTTGCATTTACTGTATATTGGTCAGCCATGCTGGTAAACAACACACGGCAACTCCCTTTCTGTCTCATGCACACACATACACACAAACACACAGTTGAAGTCCAGTCAGCCCTCTCTTGTGGTTATTTATTGCAAAACTCTGCTTGGCTTGTGGCTTTGGTAAGTGTGTGTGTGTGTGTCTGTATGTGTGTGTGTGTGTGTGTTTGCCCCTGCATGAAAAGAAAAACAAGTTGGAGCAAAACAACAGCGTGAAAAGAGAAACGGAAATCGTTATTTTAGCAGTCTAGTAACAGGAAGAAGAGAGGAGGAGCAAACATGAAAGAAGAGAAAAGAAAAGTGGAGGCGAGTATAAAGAAGTGAAGAGAAAAGGGAAGGAGAGGAGTAAATAAGAAGAGAGAAGAAGGAGGAGGAGGTAGATGTGATGAAGAACGAGGAGCAGGGGGCTCCTGCTGACAGCAGAACTGAGGAAGGAGATGAATGATGTGACAGGATCTCGCTCAATTCTGGTTTCGAGATCCCATCCTCAACTCCATCATACAGTATCACCAGTCAGAGACAGACTGCTGCTTTTTACTCCACTTCATTGATCTGACAGCTGCACTTACACACAAAACATATGATGAGTTAAATATGATGCGTTGTTACAGATTAAACCACCTAACAGTAGATTCTTAAAATTAGCTCCACCTTAACTAGTATTCCATCTTCCACCACTGCAGGTCCACTACATGCTGGATTGGGTCTGACTGTCCTCCGGTCCCTTTGGATTGGGTCTCTTTTAAAAAATTGATTCATGCATGTTGAGTTTGGGTCGTTTTTTTGGACCTGTGAACTCTTCTACTACACAGAGGGGATCCGGTGGCTCTGTTAAGCTGTGGGGGGCATTTTGCTGGCATGGATTAGGACCACTCCCACCAGGGAAGGGTCACTGCAAATCAATACAAAGTTTTTCTGAGTGATCACCTTTATCCTGTGATGAAACATTTCTAACGTGATGGGATTGGTCTCTTCCAGGGTGACAATGCCCCCATCAATAGAGCACGAGGGGTCACTGAATGGTTTAATGAGTGATGTGAATCATATGCTATGGCCTTTGCAGTCACCACGTCTCAACCCAATTGAACACCTATGGAAGATTTTGGACCCACGTGTTAGACGGCACTCTCCACCACCATCATCAAAACACCAAATGAGGGAATATTTTTTGGAAGGACTTGTAGAATCAATGCCAAGGCGCGATGAAACTGTTTTGGCAGCACGTGGTGGCCCTTCCTAAGACACTTTATGTTGGTTTTTCCTTTAATTTGTCACCCATCTGTATGGATTTTTGTTTGTGTTTTTCATCATACATGAAACAGTAAAATCCTGTCTGCGCAGGACACACTCAGCCACAGGCTGGAGTTTATGCTGCCCCCAAGCACTGAATGGTTAATGATGAAAAACATTTAAATTGAAACCAAATAGCTAAAGAATGACCAATTGCATGTCAAGGCATCAGCGTGCTTCAAACAAAGTTTTTGTCAGATTAGTGGCAGTGTCTAATCCCTGTTGCTGGCAGGGCAACTTTGTGAAAACTTTCTGAAACTGACAATCTGACATTCATGCCCACTTCATGCAACAATTGGCCAGGTGTGTAAAGGTGGGAGCAAAGGCAGGGTTTCTGAATTTCCTATTAAGCTCTCCTTTTTCATTCTACTGCTTCACTTTTCCATCGAGACGAGACGAGAGACTGAGGCGTCCCGGTAGCCTAATGGTTAAAGTGCATATTATATAACCATAGCGTCAATGGTTCACTTCCAGACTAGGATACACACAAGAACCCACATGCTCACACATGGGTGATACACATTCCTGCCAATGGTGTCACACTATTCCACTGATCTACAGGTGGCAGTACTGCGCTAAGAAATGCAGCAAAGGCAGGAAAGAAGAATACAGGAAGGAAGTAACAACAACAAAGATTCAAACAATGCAGGATTCAAACTTTTAAAATAAATTGGCTTTGCAAATGTTTTATGAGAAAGGAAATGCATTCAACACATTTGTTAGACCTCAAGGAAACACAACAGTGAGTAACACTGAATGTAAAGAGGACTAACAGGAAAGCTCCACAGTGCACTTTTAAATGGTGGCAGTGGCGCATACAGAAGCGGCAGCCAGTAGCTCCCATAAACCTCACTACATTGCCTTTTAATTTGTTATATTTTCACCTTTATTACTGAAGCACATAGCCTATTACCTATGACAGAAATACACTCATCAATATCGGAAAAGAAAGTGCGGGGATTGGATTAAGTGCAGCGGACTCCGAGACAATTACTGCCCACAACATCTTCCGACCACTCAGCCAGACCAAGCGCCACCGAAAGCGATGCGATCGCCCCAGGAATAGAGGGAGGAGAGCCGGGATAAGAGCTAAGCTTACCCAGATTGGACCTAAGGCTATTCCACTACCCAGCCTACTCCTGTCTAATGTCCGGTTGTAGGAAAATAAAATGGATGAAATAAGACTCAGGCTAACTCAGCAACAGGAAATCAGAGACTGTTGTGCACACATCTTTACAGAGACTTGGCTTCATCGCAACATCACGGATCAAGCTATTGCACTCGACGGGCGGACTGTGTTCCACACCAACAGAACACAAGACTCTGGTAAGACGAGGGGAGGTGGACCAACTTTTTACAGAGGAGCAATAGAAAGCATCCTGACTGGAAACATTACAATTTGGCATGGTTTGTGCATGGCCCAGGACAGGAGGGCCCTGCAGCGGGTGACCAAAACCGCCCAGAACATCATTGGTACCCATCTACCAAGCATCAGTGATATCAGTGAGGTGAGGCCTGTGTAGAGCCCAAAGGACAGTAAAAGACAATACCCAGCCACAGCCTGTTCACCCTGCTGCTGTCTGGCAAGAGACACAGACGTATCCGCTGCCGTACCACCAGACTCCAGAGCAGCTTCTTTCCTCAGGCTGTGAGACTTCTAGATTCATCCTCAGCACTCCACCATAATTAATAGTTTTTTGTTTGTTCTATCTTGTTTGTTTTTTTTTGTGTGTAGCATAAAGGGACTACAACTTAAATTTCATTTATACAACCTTGTGTTGTAAAATGACAATTAAATGAACAGTTGAACCCTTTAGGGTTAGGGACATATCATAATTATGTTAAATAAACTAGGATTGTTCTTTTTCGTTTAAAAAAAAGAAAACAAAACATTAATTGTATGTGACAGGATGCAAACTTTGGTCCCCCATATGAAAGTTGGATTTACTACATGCTCATCCATCATCTCTGACCCCATACCCATACTTTCCACCTGTCTACAAAAGGACACACTACTTCCTGTGTTGGCACCGAATGTTGGCATTGGACGCAAATCATGAGGGTCGCAATTGTTCGATATGAACATACTTTCTTGGAATAATGGGCCTAAATACATGAATTTCATGACAAATGATCATTTCTTTAAACTCTAAAGTGTAAATACAGTAAGCAATCTATCCGCCTCTTCAAAAAGGAAATGAGTGATATGTTGTACTAGGGTACATTAGTCCTGCTATTTGATTCCCACACACATTTGTTTTCTAGAAGATAGAAATGTGTTTTCCAGCATGCTGCTGATGTTGGGAAGTCAGTGAGAATGAAATGGAAAAAGGGATAGATGAAAGAGAGGAAGGAAGGACTTATGAGAAATTAGTACTGCTCTTTTACCAGAAACCCCTCTTTCTCCTCCCTTGAGTTTACTGTGTAGGACAACTGGTCACTGTATTCAACTGTCATCTGAAAAGTTTTTTTTATTTCTTTTTTTTACCATTTTCATCCCTCTGTCATCAGCTGGTCCAACTGTGTTCAGGGTTGGAAAACACATTTTTATATATTTTCACATCTCTCGACCTGCTGCTCCAAATTCAGATTTGAATTAAAAAATTAAAAAACAAAACAAAACAATAATTTTTTTCCTGTCAGGTTAGAGCCATTGTCATGGAGAACAAGCCAGTCAGAGGTGTGAATCAGAGTTTTAGCCAATCCAAAACGCTCCAAATGATAAATAGTTACTGAATTCACTGCAGATTGTGACAGCAGTTTTCTCAGCAGTATTATTTTTAGCTACCTGCCACTGTTAGTGGCACACTTAGCAACATTTTAAGCTCAAAATTCACCTTGGGAGTTGTACTGGACTTCTCACCCTATGTTTTTATGTCCACAAGATTGTACCTTTGACTTTTTTTGAAAGAAACTAGTTTTTCTGACCCTATTGTGGGAGTAGACCAAACCATTCAAGGTATAAATAGAATTAACTAAAAATAATAGTAACTATTTATTCATTGAAAAATAAAATTTTATTAATGAGAGGATGCAGTTCGGTAAAAACAAACTTAGGTTTTCTAAGGTGTCACATGTTGGAGCCCTGGGTAGTTCCTTCCACTACTAGGTGCCTGCTTGGAGCCTTACCAGCTCTAGTGATTGGGCTAAAAATGTAGTTTTATCTGAGGTTGCAAAGGAAAGGCCATTAGAATATAAAGTGTTCATCCTCTGGGGAACATGAACATGCTCAGTACAATTCATGCCAATATGCCCATTAGGTATTTTATCCTGTGGGTGTCACCAGAAGAAAGCTCATGGGGTTTCCAAAATAGAGAGGGTTCATCCTCTGGGGAAGAGTACATGTCATAACAAACTTGTCATTAGATGTTGATTATTAGGTACAAGGGAAATTTGGTGCTTGAGAAAAGGTCAGGTGGGTCACCAAAATAATTTGGAATAATCCTCTGGGGACCATGAATACCCT
>NTHP01000326.1:71697-82860 GCA_003416845.1 Oplegnathus fasciatus
AGAGTACGGTCTAGACCTGCTCTATATGTAAAGTGTCATGAGATGATTTTTGTTGTGATTTGGCGCTATATAAATAAAATTGAATTGAATTGAATTGAATTGAATTGATTGGCTGGTCTGGACATGGAGCGCCTCAGGCTGAGATTTCACTTGGACCCTCTCAAAATAAAACATTTTGGCACCTGTAATCCAAAAAATCTATATCAGTGACATCCTAGTCTCCTAGTGTGTGTGTACATATATTAAGAGTGTGTGGGATCAGCCGCTACTACCACAGCCCTAATAATTGTTTGTCTTTGATATTAGGATTATTTCTGCTCTTACTCAATTCTGAAAAGGTTAGGGTTACTGTGTGTGTGTGTATGTGTGTGTGTGTATGTGTGTGTGTGTGTGTGTGTGTGTGTGTGTGTGTGTGTGTTTGAGGGGAACCACCAGCTATGCCACAGACCCATATCAATGGTAAAGCTGAACCTTACCACAGTGTGCACCCAATCCAAGCTCAGCAGCCCTTCACAGCAGCTACTTCAGCAATGCCAAGCCTTCTAAGTGTGTGTGTGTTGCGAGGGTAGGAAGTCAGTGGTTATGTTTAGGTTTGCAGTTGGGTTAAGGTTACGGAGATAAACCTTGATGGCAGCATGTTGCACTTTTGGCTAATCTGGCAATAACTGCATACATTTCATATATCGAAACAGTATATTTGCAGCTAAACACATGCACGAGCATTCACAAAAACTATGACAACCGTATGTTGGCATTGCTGGTTTTTAAAGAATGTCGTCACCGATCTCTATTTTCAGTCACCCTCTTTTTTCGCTACACTTCCCCGCTGACTCTAACTTCCTCCGAAGTTTCGAGAAACCGCCAACAGCGAACAGCGAACAGCCATCTGACGATCGATGAAGCTCCTGATCATCCAGAGGTTTTTCAATGTTCCTGACCCGTTTTTCTCCAGACCACACTGGTTCCCCTCTGCCTTAATGGGCGAGATGGCTGGTGCGGGTCTGTAAAGTCTGGTGGGACAGGTGTCCTGTGTGAGGCGAGGCGAGGTCCCTTCGGTCCTGTGGTTAACGAAGAAGTCATGCAAAGAGTCGTCTCACCCTTTTCTCACTCCTCCTCACCCCCCTTCTTCCTTCCATCCCCATTTGTCCCCACATTGTGGTTAACAAGTGAATGCAAAGTGTTGTCTTAATGTGTGTGTATGTGTGGCCCGTACCCATTAGCAGCCTTCTATTCTGTATTGTAAATTCCGCCCAGTGACTAAGCCTTCTGATTTATTCATTGGCTCGTTTGGGACTCTGTCCGTACCCGTGTGGTTGGGTTTAAGGTGTCTGATTGGTTGATTCTGCTCGTTCCTTCCACTTTGACGATCCATTTGTTTTCCAGAATCTTCGAGCTTACTTCCCATGCAAATGTGTGCACACGCACATACACACACACACACACACACGTGCTACAAAAAGCAGCAAGCAAAGCCTGAGGGGTGTGAATGGCTAATTAGTTGATTGGAAGGCTCCCTCTCTAACTGTCAGAAATGATCTAGGCCAGGGAAAACAGTCATTGATTTTTGTGGCTGTCTATAGTGACTGGTACATTGAGGTGTATGTATTTGCAGTATGTGCCGGTTAATAATGAACAGTGTTCTCTTATGACAGTAGAAAGAACTGACCTAAAAATATGTATGTGTACAAGTATATGTATAAACCTATACATTAGACACACAGTTAAACCAAAGTTAGCCGTTGTAAAGTAGGGATCTTCCTGGAATTAGACCAGTATAACTTCAAATCCAATTCAGTCAATACAGGTCACTTCTAATATGATGTTTTTGATATTAAAAAACAGGACAAAACGCTGTCTCTTCGATGTGCTGTTTAGTAGGCAAGTGCAGTTATCGGAGAGACAACAATGGAAGAAGTATCACTAATATTGGTTTTCTTTCACATTTACACATAATGACTTTTAAATATCAGTGTCATTAAATGAATAGAAGGACCAGTAGGAAATGGACAGAATGAATCAGAGAGTGAATGAGACCGGCACCAGACCAGCTTCCAACCAGCAGACCAGCTCTTTAGTGCCGTTGGCTGCTGGTCCCACTCTCTCTCTGCTCTGTATGAGCCTTCAGGAGAGTATCAATCAATCTGCTTGATTCATAAGTAAAAGTACTCATTATGCAGATTATGGCCCATTTCAGAATAATGTATTATATTATTGGATTATAATTATTGATGCATTAATGTATTCATCACTTGTTGCAGCTGGTAAAGATGGGGCTAATTTTAATTACTTTATATACTGCCAGGTAGCTTAACCTATAATTATGTATCATAATTTATTAGTTGTTATTTTGTATATTTTAATCTAAATATGCAAAGTAACTAGTAAGTAAAGCTGTCAAATAAATGTAGTGAAGTAAAACGTACAATATTTGGCTCCAAAATTGAATGGAGTAGAAGTACGAAGTCGCATAAAATGGAAATGCTCAAGTAAAGTACAAGTACCTCAAAATTGTGTTTAAAGGTATAACAAGTAGGATTTTCCTAAAAAGCAATGTATAGACTCATACACATATACAAAAATAATCCCTCTCAATCATCACTTATGATCCACTAGAAGTGTGTGGTGGTGTCTGTATCTGTAGAGACCCTGCCCTCTGCCTGTATTTTCTTATTTTGTGGTGCTCTGGAAGTTTCTGAGCATTAACCTTTGGGCAGTGGTGTGTAGCCCCCAGCCAATAATAGTGCGCAGGGTGTGAGGTGCTGGACTCTAGTAGTGACCAGTTGCCAGATCATAAGCATGTAACACCACCAGAAGCGCGTGCGCTTTGAGCCGGGGTGGAGGGGCCAACTTTGAATGCTGTGTTTACAAACAGCAACTGACAAATCCTACTCGTTATGCCTTTATGTACAGTACTTGAGTAAATGTATTTAGTTACATTCCTCCACTGAATATAGCAAGCTTGTGATTGGTCTTACTGCTTAATGGAAAAGCTCACTATTTGAAACATTACATGATTTTGAAAATAGTTATGAATGAATGTACCGTGGAAATGTAGTTAAGCTAGTACCATACTCAACGACACTGCACACAATCTACAGTTTGAATGGACAAATGCACAATAAGGCAGCAAAACACGCTCATCTGATAGTCTGAATCAGAATATTGCCTGTATATACAATAATAAAACACACTTCCTTACAGTACTTAGCTAAACACATGTCCTGCTTTATTAATTTCCATGTTTGCTGTGTTGCAACAAGTTATTGTACTCCATCCCCCAAAAGTACCTTGAACTTGGACTCAGTGTCACCTCCTGAGCAGTGTCCAAATTTAGTTCCAGAAGCTCGTCCCTAAAGCACGTGGAGAACAGTGGAAACAATCAGTGTTCAATCACTTATTTTTAACAACATCATAGTTGGTATGTTTCATGACACATCTTATATCTGAGTCTGGGATTTTTTCAAATATTTTCATCATCAGTGCTGGTTTTTTGTTGTCCCCCTCCACTCAATCCCTCGTTTCCTTAGGGATCTTCTCCTCAATCCTCTTCTCATCCTTCTCTTCCTGCCTTCAGGACCTGGATTCATCCGTCTATCCACACACCACTACTGCTACTCTATCCATGCATCCATATGTCTACATCAATTTATTATTCTTTCCACTTACCTACATACAGCACCTTTTTACTATTTTATTTTGGAGGTGCACTATATCTCACAACAGAGTCAATCAACCTAAGACCCTGCAAGCACTGCTACAGTACAATACTACTACACTTCAGTTACTACTACACACCAATAGGCAGTGTGCTGAGGTAGGCTGGTAAGATCTGCATCAGTTTAGATTAAAACCATTGTACACGCAGCAGTGCATGAGTTGGTCTATACAAAAGGCCACGATTTGCTAAAAAACATCATTGTCATACTATTACAAAGATTATCCACAGAGAGGATATGGTGCAACTGCAGTTCCTGTTGACCACCCAAAATACAGGGTATTATAAGAAAAAGGAAGGAGCCAGTTGAGATGGTTGATGGTCAGGATGCTTCCTGGATGTCTCCCTGTGGTATGAGATGCTACCTGAGGTACTGTGGATGCATCTAGGGAGGAGACCCAGGAGAAGACCCAGATCATGCAGGGGGGCTGTGTCCAACAGTATTTGGAATTTCCCAAAGCAGACCCACTTCACCCAGTGATTGGCCAGGTGTGTGGAGGTGATTTGAAGGATTTGAACTTCTCTCTCGAGCTCTCCTTTGTCATTCTTCACACAACTATTTCTGTCAGTTTTGAATGCCTTCATGGAAAGAGGTTCATGGTTTGGGTTGAAATAACTACTTGAACAACTTGAAGTAGTTGAAGTAACTACTCATTGAGTCACTTAACACTAAATCAACTTTTCTGAGTTAAAAAAAATTACACATACAGTCACTTAAATACATCTATTGATCCTGGTCCCATTTTATAATGTTTATTGCAACAGAAGTTATTTTCCTTTTTCCGGAGAAAATCCAGTAAAATAGTAAATGGCTACATTTATATAGCGCTTTTATCCAAAGCGCTTTTACAATTTTGCCTCTCATTCACTCATTCACATTCACACACCGATGACGAGGTGCAATCGGGAACAATTTGGGGTTCAGTGTCTTGCCCAAGGACATGTGGACAGGAGGAGCTGGGGATCCTGAGCCACAGCCGCCTCCAGTAACTCCACTTGACCCCCAAATATCCATGAAAAATCTAGGACGTAACCTGGGACACTCCACCCCCAAACTATGAGGCAATGTCAGGAGATGTGTGTAAGGGTTCAGAGTGCATTTTTAGTATTTGAGAAGGGGGCGTGTTCAAGCTAAAGCTGTTAATTGCTCTTTAAGGTTAGTGGACCTTTGACCACAATTATGGTCATGGTAAAAGAAACCTGTGTTTACTTTTGGAAGGAAAGCCAACAGCAGTCTCCAGTGTCAAAGTCTGACATTTTGTTGATCCACCCGTCCTTGTCACTTCAACATAAACATGTAATTATTGGACATATGCTTAAACTACTGACGCTGATGAGGACATAACAGTCTGAAGCCCTTATAGGACATCGGCTCCCACATCAGCTGAAATGAAAATACAGATATGGGAAGCATCCCTCCCGTTATATCTAAAGCCAAACGAATATTGGGGATCTTGTCAGTGCTGCAGTTGGACTAAATCAGTCTAATAATCAGACTAAATATGTGCTAAGTATCAGGATAATTGAGCAGAGGTCTATCCATACTAGCAATACAGGGTTCACTACAGTGTATTATTGTGGAGGCGCGCCTTGACAACTATTGAATGGATTGCCATGAAATTTTGTTCAGACATTTGTGTCTCCCTCAGGATGAATAACTTTGGTGATCCTCTGACTTTTCGTCTAGCCTCAGGCCGAGATTTTAATCTATCCAATGCTTTGGTTTATGACTAAATACCTTCAAAACTAATGACTAAAAATGTGAGCATGCTAACGTTTGCTAATCTAAGAACGTGAATGTTAGCATGCTGATGTTAGCATTGAGCTCAAAGCACCATTGTGACTAAGTACAGGTTCACAGTGCTGCTAGCATTGCTGTAGACTCTTAGTATTGTGACTGTACAAGTTAAACAGGTGGTTTTTATATAACAAAATGGTGCTTTACTGTGACTGTTTTGACATCAGTGTTCTGTCCTTCTCTGTGATCACTTATTTTTTGTTTCATTACAGCTGCACACGTAATCCAGGTGTGGGTATTGACACACCTTTCTGCTTCTGTTGAAAAAGAGAGTAAGCTTGAGAAAATTGGCTTCTTAACATCACTGCTATCAGAACATTTACCCTTGTACCGGGTCTGTGACAATTCTTAGGCAGGGTTTTTGAAAACTTCACCTTTAAAAGTCCACACAACATGAACTACATTTGGAAAAGTGTTGACATGGATATTGTGTGAGGCATCTGTCAGGATTCAATTCAGTTTATTCATCTCTTAGTACAGACTTCACAGACATGGAGTGGACAGAATAGCACTTCCCTGCAGTAAACCTGTCTGATCAGTTGTGACGCCCATGTTCACTGTCCCGCCTGCAGTGTGTATGTGTGTTTCTCCTTTTAGTGTGTGTGTATGTGTGTGAGTTAAAAGTTTCTGCTCTAATGCACCTGCTCAGCCATTCAAACTGCACTAACCACAGCCTGAGGCACTTCTATCTTCCTCTCTCTATCTGTCATGCTGGTTCTCTGTCTCATCCCGTCTCTCTGTCAGAAACACTGTCTCACTTTTCTCTGTCTTTCTCCATTTTATTTCCTTTTCTATGTTCTATGAAAGAAGCAACATTTAACTAACTTTGACTATGTGCATGATTGAATAGGTATGCTCTCTCTCTCTCTCTCTCTCTCTCTCTCTCTCTCTCTCTCTCTGTACTTCATTTCTTGTGTCAGAAAATCAATTTTTAGTTAAGCAAGAATAAGTCCATCTTCTCTCATCGCAGAGGCCAGCTGCATAATTCAAAACACACACACACACACACACACACACACACACAAAGGACAAATACAGACATTGCTTTTTTGCACATTAAAGTACTTTTCCAGCCATTTTCAAAGTGTCATTAGTGGAATATTATCTTTTCTGATAAACATTTTGTGTGTGTGTGTGTTACAGGTGACTTGGTACTCATCTCATTGTCTCTTTACATTTCAGAATGTAAAAGATCATGGACATTTGACACATTCATTGTCCATATGAACATTTAAAAGATACGGCTGGAGTTATATTTTTGTTACTGTCAATAAATCCCATAAAAAGGCCAAAACCAACCATGCGCTAGTCAGTCTCTCAGTACTTTCTGACTTCTCTACCCTGTCTGTGGCTCTCAGCTCCAAGTCCATTGGTTCCTTTTGAAGATATAAAGCACCTCACAATTATATAGTTTAATTTTTAAAAAAAGCTCAGTAGTTTCCTACAACAGATTTTTTAGCAAACGTTACTCAAAAACACTCTCACATCCACCTGCTCACCTGTTTCCACTTTCCCTCATTAGCCCTGCAGTGTATACTGTATATACCGGCCTATTTCCACTCATTTCCTGCAAGATTGTCATTGTCGCCTTGTGCCTTTGCTTTCAAGCCTCTGAAACCTGAATCTTGTAACCTGTACTTACTAGCCTGTACCTTATGCCTGCTACCTGTACCCTGAAACCTGTACCTGGATCTTTACCCGCTTGCCTGCACTTTTTCCCCGCCCCATTCCTGATATCCTGTGGATTCAGTATTACTTCTGTTTGGATATGCCAGTAAGCTTGAACCCTTCCTGTCTGCCTCAACTATTATGCATTTGGGTCTTTCCCTTTTGCCTTGTACTCACTCGTGTGACATATAGGGCTTTTTCACCACAGGAACCTTCCCAGTCGTACTAAACTAAACTAGTGGTGAATATCTTCTTAATGTAAAGAGCTATTCATGGTGACCTTTGGTGACCATCAACCTGTCACTTCTTCCTCCATCTGCCACTGGCAGAAACACTGAAAGCTTTTCAACAGCACCACTCCACGGTTAATGCCGTAAAGCAACGCCCCTTTGAGCCATAAAAGAATCCAGCAGACTTTGACTAAGTAGCACTACGTAAAATGCCGTCTCCTTTATCTTGTTGCAGTAATCATAATGATATCTCAGGCAATGAGTCAGTACTACAAAAATACAAAAAATATATAAAATAAAGGGTGCAAAAGTGTAAAATATGTAGCTAGGCTGTTCTATAATGGAGCCATGGAGTGGAAAATGTCACAGTTAATCATTAAAAATACTCACATCAATAAAGTTTTATTGGTAGAATTAAGGACATATGCATTTTTTGCTAAAAAAAAAAACATCATTCCTCTTTTAGATGAAAAATGACGTTTGAATCTTACTTATGTACTGTTTTTTCTTTGTAAATGAGGCATTTTGTGTTCAATACTCACAATAATGGCATGTACTTTATTTTTTGACAACCTGTGCTGGAGACATCCTCTCTCTTATTACAACAGTATAATTACATCTAGGTTGAGTTTATGTGTGAGTCACTATACAAATTTGTGTGTGTGTGAGTTTATGCAACACTTGTGGCAGTGCATGATCATCTGTGTGTTGCCCATGTGTGTGAGCGCCGACCTTGTGCAAGTCTGCATTTTATCCTGAGTGTGTGTGTGTGTGTGTGTGTGTGTGTGTGTCATTTGGTGCTGCTGCTAACTGATATGTCAGAAAATCAATTAATTACTTTTAAGCGGCAGTTAACTGCATCCGCACAATACACCCCATGAATTATAGAGGAGGTGTGTGTGCATATACTGTGTGTGTGTGAGATAGAATTGGCTGCTCTGCTAACTAGAGACAATTGTAACTCCATCACTGATCAATTGATGAGAGTGCTTCCATACAAATCTACTGAGCCACTGAAGTGTCTGAACTGACTTGTCCATGTATACTTTCTATTGTTTTTACTGTGTGTGTGTGTGTGTGTGTGTGTGTGTGTGTGAATTGTCGTAGATTTTCATGTTATTTAATAAACATCTACTTGCATCGGTACTGAAAACAATAGCAATCTAATGGCGAGGGCCACAACATTTTCATTTGACCAATTTTACTGGTCTGGAGCATATTCAGAAAGCAATGAATGAACAGAAGAACTTAATTAACGGAAGCATAAACAGCCACTGTGTCGAAGCAGACAAAATTAATAAGACAAAATGTACAGTGTTTCCATCAAATATCCCATTTGGCTGGTAAGCTTTAATCATGAAAAATTATAATGATTTTATTTAAGAAACTTAAGAAACAAGAGACATGAGATAAAGTGCTGTACTTTAATCATGAGACAACTGTAGAAAGTTACATTACATACATGTAATTAAAAGTTAGATGCGATGAATCAATCAAAGCATAATGAAAGCTCATTTGAAGAAAAAATGAGCACAAAAGCAGTTTGGTTCTGTAAACAAGAAACAGACAAATATGTCTAAATGTGTAAGAGACTGCAAAAACAGAGCTCAGTGTTTGGATGATGAGACAGTTGTTGACAGTGAATGAGTAATAAAATTACTGACACGGTGACAATCACATGTGTTTTCATGTGATTGATGGAGAATATTGCAATATATAACTGCTTTTCAATGTATGGAAGAGGATTAGTGCATTTAAAAAATAAGCTCACTGACTGAACTCCTAACTTTAATTTTAGAATATTTAATTATCCAATTAATGCAATTAACATATTTTTTTGACTTTACTTTTACTGTTATTACTGTAACTAATTTCACGTGGCCCTGATTTCTTTATAAATGTACAATTGATTCACAAGAATGTGTGAATCAGGCCTTAAACAAAGGCAAGCCCGTTTAGGGATATAAATATCTGCTTTGATCACCAAATACTTTTATATACTTTCATAAAATACTTCTTAAAATTAATTTGGTTTATTTCTCAAATTCCTTCTCTCTAAATATAAACAGTTTTGAAGGAACATGTTTAAAAAGGTATTCACTCAATAACATCTTAATTTTAAGTCTCTCTGTTTGTTCATATTAGCAAAATATTCATTAAACAACAATCAGTAGTAATCAGTACCAAAATGGATGGATGCTTATGGAGAGAGATTATCAGCATTATTATTATATTATTAAAGGTGCTGATGAGAAACCAGAGATAAAACCGGAGGATGTCTCCTTTTCCCCAGACTCTCTCCATCCCTCCATCGATCTCTTGCTCAGGGTGGCAGTGTGTGTGTGTGTGTGTGTGTGTGTGTGTATGCGGTATTGATCCTTGCCATGCCACTGCCATTGGCCTCAGGGTGGCCTCAACTCAGGGGACGACAGGGACAGACAGCCGCTGGCAGGGGGGGGGGGGCATTTTTTTGGTTTATTTTGATGATTATAGTGTGTATAACTGTTTCCACTTAAATCTCTGTGTAAACTTTATGTAGTGAATACTTGGCACATGAAATATACTATCTATTATTATGAAAGGCTCCTCAAATTAAACTAGATTTTGGTTTCACAATGAAAAGAAACCTTCATAAATTGTTTAAAACATATGTGAACTTTATCAAGGGAACAAGGCCTTATAAAGACAATAATATTTTTGATGATAAAATGTGAATAGATCATTTGTGACCTGACTATTAATTTCATTGCAAGGGAAGCTGAAATAAAAGGCAAATTTACTACTGTTTTCACATCATATTAACAATACTCACCAACACAAAGAGAGTTATTTAATTTAGATGTTTTTATGTCAGCTGTGTCAAACACACCAAACACAAAATTTGCTAAAACCATTATTTTGTCAAATTACCTGAGACACCTGTATATACAGTATAACTGAATACATTTATATCGGTGATGCAGTAATAAATCAAGTAGGAGCCAGGGCATTATAAATGTTGTAGCCCCTATAATCAGTGTGCAAAGCATGAGGGGTGTTATTTTACACCCACGACCCCCTGAAAACCTCCAAAATTAAGTTATTTGATGTATTTTCTATACTCTAAAATTGTTTGCATGAAATGATGAAAGGTGTGGAGCAGCTCAGAAAATGTGTCTGACAGTGAACAGGAAGCTAACGTGGGTACTGCAGCTGCATGGACATTTTTCCAGCACCAGCGGTTTACTTGCACAAACTACAGATATAGGCTAATTAGAGCTATACATTAAACTCTCCTCCTCTTCATGTAAACCTTTATCCAGAGGAACAACTAACAGGCCTTTCAACGCCACAGTCAATATGCGGGCTATTCTCTCACTTTTTGTCAGCAAATCATTTTAGAAAAGGTCCTGGCATTTTGAAACTCTTAAAATGTTTTGAGTAACATTTCTTACTTTATTCACAGCTTGTAATGACCAAGCAGGTAGACACCAGGGGCCAAGATGTATAAATGATAACGATGTGCGCCTTTTCCCACACATAAACTGATATTTAGAAAGTCAGAATGTGTGCATCTCACGCAGGCTTCAGAACATGCCTGCACATGTGCGAAGGTTTTTTAGAGCAAGCCACGTGTGATATGGTGAAGTGGAAAAAAAAAAAATAAGGCAAGACACAGAATTTAACCTAACCTAACATAGCATGTTTTTTAGTTTTTTTTCAAACTGCATTGTAAATAACTGCGTGTGTACTAAATGTTATCAGGCCTCTTA
>NTHP01000326.1:90214-125214 GCA_003416845.1 Oplegnathus fasciatus
AAGGTGGGTGATTACTTAATAACACTGTGGGTGCTATAAATAGCTGCAGCCGTGCATAATAGTCGTGCATTAGGATGGCTGCTGTGGTGTTGTTGGAGGACCTTGCTGATGTGACTATAAGATGAGAACGGGCATTCAGAGATCGTTCTGATTTTCTGCCTCATGGTGATAGTTGGCTTATGCCCCACTTTAGGCTTTCAAGGGTTGTTGTCGATGAGCTGTGTGAGGAACTGGGTCTGGATTTAGAATGCCAGACCCAGAGAAACCACGCCATTGTGTCGATCTTCAGGTTTTGAGAACTCTTGGGTTTCTTGCAACAGGGACATTTCAGAGACAGGCAGACAAGTCTAGAATATCTTAGTCAACATTAAGCCGTGTCATGCCCATCATTTGGGATGGCATTAATAATTTAAGTTGGAGGTACATCAGAGTCCCATACACTGCAGGTGAGCTAACAACAAGTCTGGTTTTCCAAACGTAATTGGAGCAATTCACTGCACACATGTAGCAATAAGGGCATCTCAGGTGGATGAATTTGTATTTGTAAAAAGGAAGCACTTTTACTCTGTCAATGTTCAAATCATTTGTGATGCACACATGGTGTTGACAAATGTAGTAGCAAGTGCATTCATCCGCTGTACATACATAAAGCGTTTACCAGCCCTCCTCATGTTGCCCTCATGCTTTCTTTGCGTGCACTGATGCGCTTATTTGCCTCTGCCACCCTGGCAGAGGTCAAAAAGAAATGGTCAAACTACAGAGTTGAGAGCCTCTGTTACTTTTTTCCATTCAGTAGTTTTAGTTCTGTTGGTGATTCAAGAACTGAGACCACCAAATAAACACATTTTCTTTTCTTGACTTTGCCAGTGTGTGTTTCAATTTCACATTCAGTGAAATTGTGCTTCCTCTTTGCCATTGTTTTCATTGCTATGTCTAATAACTTGTGGCGCAAACAGATTTAAATATGCAGATGATTAATTAAGATGTGGAGTCTCTACATCCATTTATGGCTCAAGATGGGAGTCGAAATCAGGCTTGTGCGCATGCGTACAATTTCACTATGATTGAGGTTTATAAAAGAGGACCATCTGATGAAAAGAATGCATATGCACATTTCTGCCTTTGTGCATACACACATTTTCTGTCGTGAATCTACACAGAGTTTTATGCATCTGGCCCCAGGAGGCAGGTTTTAGATTTCAAAAAGGTTGGTTTTTATTTACCCGACAAAAATCCAAAAGAAAAGTGAATTTTAACTAACTTAGGTCCTAAAAGAGGTCAACTAAACAGAACAACAAAGTAACTCTAAACTAGACTTCAAAATAAACAAAAACAAGTGTTTTTGTATAGCTGCATTGGCAGGAAATAGGATTCTTCTTTGTTCCATTGTGGTGATGTGTTGTCAACCAACTGACAAAACACACAACATAATGTTTCTGAAATTCAAGTGAATGTCAGAGAAAGCTAACTTAAACTTTGCATCAATGAGTCTACACATATATGTAACAAAAGAAGAGTTTTACAATGACACCATAATGACTGTTGCCAATTTTGTCAATTCAACTGACATCCAATGTGGTATTTTATGTTAAAATTATAAAAGAAAAAGAATAAGAGAAAAAATGTGAGAACAGCTTTCTTTCTGTTATACCAAACCATGTGTGTCTGCCTGCCAAAGCAGTTTTGTTTCCAGAACCATGGTATGGCTTACCATCATCACACACACACGGGTTAAGCGCAGCTTTCGTGGGCCTCGTTTCGGCTCACTGTGAACACACACACCTCAGACGACCACTGTGGCTCACCATAACCCGGTGACACACACACACGCTGTTGGCCTGAGGTTGCCATTGAGGGTCACAGGGAGCTGTTGCTCACACAGTCCCTGTCTTTCTTTGAAACACACACACAGGGAGTTTTGTGGTGATGTCACCCACCAAAGGGCCTCTGGGAGAATTGCTGTGGGAAGCTCACTGTCCACCAGTGTGTGTGTGTGCGTGTGTGTGTGTGTGTGTCATAGTGGTCACCTTGAGGTTTGGTAATCTCTATTTGGCTTTTACCAACAGAGAGCAGTGCTTCTGTGAGGAAGATACATTTAAACTTTAGTTTTACATTCAGAATGTTGGTGTCCGCCTGTACAAACATTTTCAACTTATTTTCACCATGTTTTGATTTGTAAATAGGGGTTTTGTTCAGTATTTATTCATCTAAGAAATGATGCTTTACTGCATGTATATTTAACTTTTATGAATACACACCATGCAATCAAAATGAATGTAAATGCATTTCTGCTGTAGTCATTGGCTGAGTTGATCAGAAAATATCATTTAATTTGATGTGAATTATGTAATGTGCGACCTGCTTACCCAAGTAATGGTTATTGTAAAAACAAAAATATGTGGCTCAGGCGCGTACATCATCTTTACGTAGGTCGATGCACATGCATGTGTGCAATACCCTCCCACCCCCCACGGCTGAAAAATAGGGCTCCCCCAACAGGCACGGTGTAATTTGAACACTGAAATCTCTATTTATATTAACCTATAGACACTCAGTCATCATCACTTTGGTTCATCACTGAGAGGTGCAGTGTTGCACAACTGTAACTCAACATGTATTGTGGGATTGTTAGCAACAAGTAGTGCGTATGCTCCATTGTGGAGATTTTTGAGGGCACTATATAGTGAAATTAAAATTAACTAAAATTAAAATAAATTTAACACTCAGAATAAAATGCTGACAGTTAGTATAGTTCACTGTATAGTAAATAGAGCGTGATTATGGACACAGCCGTAGTCATACCTATGCAATACAAAGGGTTTTTCAGGAAAAGACCAGCTGGAACTAGTAAGATTCAGGAGGGCTCTGTTCCATTGTTTCAGTGTGACAGTGAGACATCCAGGCAAGTTTTTAACTGCACCTGTGATTTTCTTGCTATGACATATCAAATTGTCTGTTAATGAAATTAATGTAATGAAACTGAAAGTGGCTTATGAGGAAATAATACCCTGAACCACAATATACTACAACAGCCAGGTCCGTAAAATAATGAGTGTCCGTCTTCATTAGCCTCTACTCAAAACACTCTCCTCTTCACTTTTTTATGTTTTTTTCTTTTTCTGCCATTGCACTCTGTTTCTCCTTTCTTCCTTTCTTCCTTCTTTCCTTACTCTTTCTCTGTTGAAGAGTAAGACAGGTAAGAATATTAGCTGTAGTTAACGTCAACATTTTGTTGGTTTTCAGGTTTGTTAGCTAACTAGCTTGTCAGAGGCTAATAAAGCAACCAATGTGCAATGAAGCAAAAAAAATGTCTACAAGACATGTTGGCTAGTGTTCTAAACAGAAGTTAAAGGTAACAGTGGTGTTAGCTTGTAGCTACAAGATAAAAAGATAAGCTCCAAAATTAAGACAAATTTAACGAATCAGCTCTCATCAGGTTCAGTGCCTGAGCCAAGCAAACTCATATAACTCAAATGAGTGACCTCAATTTTCAGCCTGAACTTCCAAATAGTGAGAAAGGTTAGGAAGAAGGGAGGGAGGGAGAAAAAAGGGAGGAAATCATTTGAGTAGCTAAATGAAATTAGCAGCTTTAAAAAGCCTGAGGGCAAAGTGGAGTCGTGTCCCCCGTGGCTACGCTTTAGAGAAGGAGGGAATGAATTAAGCTTGACTGACTCCTCTCCTCCTTCTCCACCACTGCTTCTTACTCCCTCACTTTTTTCTTGTTTTTACTAATATGTAGGGTGAGATGGAGGGAGGGGGAAGGGGGGATGAGGAGATGAATGAGGGGTATAAAAGCAGTTTGTGAAGGTAACGACTGGCTGGAGCTCTTCTTTGCCGAATGAGTTTTTGACTCTCTCTAAGTGTTCCTGTTGACTTCAAATTTTGGACTTTGGACTAACAAAAAGTGAAAAAAAACGTACTTTATTTGTTGCTTTTCCTTCTCTTTCTTTCTACCGTCCTTTTCTTTTCTTCTGATTTCCTCCCATTTCCCTCTTGCTGTTTGCACTCTCCTTATTATTGTTTTTTCCCTTGATACCCTGTTTTTTGAAACTTTGGCCCCAGCTGTTGCTGTTTCTGCACCCAGGATTGAAGCATGAACCCTGGGGCGTTCTCCAACTCTGGCCCCCTGTCCTTGGCCATGTACCTGATGAGGAAAGGCCGGACAGGCAGCGGACTCTTTGGTAAAGCTAATTCTTTTTGACACCCCATAGTCATCATCATTATCATCACCATCACGTCTATCCATGCCAGTTTT
Organism: Oplegnathus fasciatus; assembly: GCA_003416845.1. Classification (NCBI taxonomy): domain Eukaryota; kingdom Metazoa; phylum Chordata; class Actinopteri; order Centrarchiformes; family Oplegnathidae; genus Oplegnathus; species Oplegnathus fasciatus. The sequence continues at coordinate 94,470 of NTHP01000326.1, forward strand.
CTGTTTTTATTATGTTGATCTCGGTGTTAATCAGTGTTTCTGTCATGTATTCTATCTTATGGTGTAGAAATTCATAATTTCACATACTTTGTGACCACACTTATCTGATAATCTATGTTAATTTCTGTGACTACGTTATTCCAAGAAGTGGGGCACACTGTAATCCCTCAAATATTTTATTGTAATACTCTAATGGCACTTCTTTTCTTTGGATATTTTGCATGATCTTGAGCTTCTCTGTACAAATGGTTGGTAGTTTCTGAGCAGTTCAGCTGATGCGGCTGTGGATCCAGTGCCTTGGTACAGGATAAACTGAACTGTGTTGCTAAAGTAAGGACTTTTCTAGTCAGCTTTTATCCCTGTATTGCTCCATTATACTTCCCAAATTCAGTTCCTTGGATTTCTAAGACTTTTCCTATGTGGTTTTATAATTCTTTGAAGGGCTCCAGGAGTCCTGAATGGGTTCTAGGGGTCCTTTTGGAAGTTCTAGGTGTTATTCAAGTCGTTAGTAGAGGTCTTAGAGGTCAATGGAGTGCTATGGGATTCCAATGGGTTCTTCAGAGGGTTCTATTCATCCTTCACAGCACAGTATCCATAGGAATTATGTGGACATTTTCTCACCTCACAATTTAAGTGCAATGCCAACATTCAGTGCCACTGCAGGAATAATGTGACCTGTAGCAGGTGTCAAGTAAGGGTGTGCAGGTCGGGCTTTCATGTAGACCACCAGATATACAGTAATACCGACATTCCTAAAGTATTTTATTCCTGTCTTGGTAGGAAAGCCTCTGTCAAAGTATTTAGGCCTTGATGGACCACAAATTGTAAATGACAGAAGACGGATATATAATTACAAGAATAAGAAAAACATTCAAGCAAACAATAAATAAATAAATCTATATCAGTGTAATCTTAAATCTACATGTTGCTTTTATTCTGTGGAAATGTCCATGTCCATTTGAGGAATCTATGTCATCTGTGGATCAATCAAATAAATACCATAGTATTTCTACTGCGGCTGATAATATGAAGCAATATTCAATCAGTCAATCAATCAATAACTTTGAAAGATAAACGTGACTGGGTATTGAGTGTGGATCAAAGGACAATGACCTGCTCACATTACGAGCCAGTCGGAGGGAGAGGAGTTGGATTTCGCTAAGCCAGTGTTTCCCGCTGTCATGTTTTTTCTTTCTTTTTCTCTCCTTCCTCTGTTTTATTTGTGTCTTTATATGTCCACACAGTATCTGTATTTAATTACTTCTCCTTTACACAAATATTTTGACTTCAATCTTCCCGTCTTAAAGGACTGAAACAACTGTTTAGCAAGGCTGTTTTGGTCAACACAGACAAGATCCAATCTTTTTTTTATTTTAGGGGATAGATTAACTTTAGTTTTAGAATCAATCATCATACATTTTCAACTAAATTCAGACATTTTGTGGCAACACGAGGCATCTTAAAGCATGGTTTTCCGAACCGTGCCACAAATAACCACATTATGATGACACATGACTCTATGAATTGCTATGAGCATCAAACTGACTTTGTTTCTATAGAATCTGTCTGTACACTTGGCATAAGGCCTAAAATTTTCACAGATACATAGTTTCAAAACATCCTTCAGTGCTTGAATTATTTATAAGTGTGGTTCTATGAGGAATAAATGTCCAGTGTCAGATTTAATGACACTAACTTTTATGAAATTGCAGGTTAACAGAAGTGCTTTAGCTGCAGGGTTAACGTGTTGTGCCTGTAGGAAAACTGTACTAAATACGAGTAGGTAAGTGTAAGGAAAATGTGTTCATTATTAGTTCCTTATCCTTATCTTGTATCCACCTTTTTATGCAATCAGTGACAATCAGTGAATTTTCCAAAGGCAGTTTTGAGTCGTCTGAATTCATCCAAAGATGATCTTCAGATAACAAGTAAAAAGGGAAAAATAGGCCCTCTGTGAAAAATAGATATTTCCAAGGGCAAATCACGTCACGTCCATCACAGGTGGAGACAAGAGTGGAGGCATTTACATTTTTCATCATCCCCCTTTGGCTACAGAGGAATGGATGCAGAGGCAGACTGGCATTTCCCTAAAACTCATTCGACAGCATGTTGATTTAACTCAAATCAAATCGACTGACTCCCACAAAGGCCTTACTGAAACAGGCACAAGATACTGTTTACTCTTTACCAGTAAAGGATTGTAAAGTTTGGTGGTACTGGGAAGTGGGAACCAAAAACTACCTTTATTGTTGAGACAGGGTTCACACACAATTTATGTTTCTTTTTATAAAAGACCACTAACTGACTCGTCTTCTTATGAAATTCTACTATTATGAAAAATGACTCTTCTTGAATTCAAAATTAGTATTACATCTTAAGTTTTGGTAAAGTTGCCATATCTGATATCATTTACTTCAAACACTGACAGACACCACTGAGCGCCAGACTCATGACTGACCAGATGTTATATGCAGTCAAAGAAATGCCATAATTATTTGAACATCTAATGGTGAAATGTAATCACTACTGAATACTTGATGTTGAAATCTGAATACCACTGAATGTAAAGCACTGAAATATTTTGCTTTGAAAACCATCTATCTGAATGTATGGTCTGAGTTCCCCTCTTTGAAATTTACAGTTGGTAATTTTAAGTTGTGCAATTTCAAAAAATAGATCATTTATAGGGTTCATAAATTCATAGAGAAAATTCAAGTGTCCAACATTCAGAAAATGATAGTGGCGCAAACAACATCTGCTGATGAAGATCGTGTGATATGGTCCAGCACAAGCGAGTAAGTGGATATTAAGCTGAGATTGTTTTGTCAACTATACACAAGTTCCTCAAATTCAGTTGCTCAGTTTCAGATCTAAAAAGTCTGTTCATATCTGATGAAATTTGGACACCAAAATTCAAGATGAAAACTTCAAACTTAAACATCTGCACTACCGGGGAAGAAGTGATCAAGCCTGAGCGGAATCAATCTGTCCAATCAGGTTATGTTCTGTCAGTCATGTGACCAAATAAAGTTCTGATGAGCAACTAAAAACCTCACACACTTAACTTTTCTATCTGACTTTGTAAACCTGAAAAATTCAGAATTCAAACCATATAAATTCATATAGAGGGTGAAATATTTCAGTGCTGTCAATTCAGTGGTATTTAAAGCTAATTAATTTCATAAATTGATTACTGAAAACTATTATGGGCTTTCTTTTCTTCCATATATCATTGCTTTGTCAATAAGATCAACTGTAAGCCGTAATGCAGACATTGTATTTTCATTGTATCAGTGGTAATGTTGTCTTGTCATTGTAGCAGTTTGATTAACATATACTGTATATAAATGACACATCAGTGCTGAGATAGTAAAGCTGCATTATAACAGGATGCATTCTGGGATGCTGAGATAACGGAGCTGCAGCACAGCTGATACACATCACTTCACCATCTGTCAGTGCCGTTTACAGCTCCTGTAAGCTGCATTTTCTTGCATGGAGATAAAATAATACCAAACTCTTCCCACATGCGTGACAATTGAATTTTTTCTTGGAATTCAGCAAAGTAGTACAATGCTTAGGACATTTTGTCTATTTTTTTGCATTTGGCATATTATATTCTTTGCAAGCATTCACTTTCACTATTTAGCATCATCGTGTCTCTGATCTTGATTATATGTTAGATTAGATTATGGAGAGCTGCAAGAAACCCACAAGATCACATACAGCGCCTCGATAATTCAGTATTATCACTTAGTATTTCTCCATATAATCATATCATAAATTATCAATATTTTGTCAATCACAATTCTCATCTCTGCATGAATGAGAATAATCTGAATCAAAACTAAAGCCATAGCATAAGGAATTCATTGTAAATATTTACTTTTTTTTTTACATAGGATTTTGTTCTACTAAATCATCATTATTTGAATGAATGTCATACTGAAAAGGTGTGTTTTTATCACGTAATTTTGAATACTATCATATCTACATCAGTAATGCTGTGATAATGATTGTGAATTTTGTCAGGATATATTTTATTTTTCTTAACAGTTATTTAACCACGAAAGCCTCATTGAGACAAAAAATGTCCTTTTCAAGAGTGTCCCGGCCAAGAAAAGAAGTGATACCGACAATTAACTAAAACATAACTAAAATTTTCAACAATTATTTGAATTCACGGAGAGAGACCAAATTTAGTTGCAAAAATGACTGAAGCAAACTGCAGTTAGTGGGTGATATTGAAATTTGAAGGTGGCTCCAAATAATTCAAGAGATGTTTGAAGTACCTTCTTCAATTGTTTTGGTCATAAACAACACCATATAAAAACTTCCATTTTTTAAATGGAGTCTGGTATGAGCACTTCAATGGTGTATTTTTGATATGGAGCTGCTGTTCATTCAGTCGGGCTTTCAGGAGCCAGTGTCATGACTTAGATCACATACTGCCCCCTATCGTCTATATCAAGTACTGACAGCCTGATTTGGATGCGCTGGCTTTACTTTGGACTCACGGTGACAGCATTTATTATTTCTGAGTGGAAATCAGAGAGACATTAGGTTGTTGAGGAAGATACTGGATAGCGTTGGAGATAAAATATGTACATTTGGAAGATGAAACAGAAGAAAAGAGAGATTTCTTACATGTGTATGATGAGTTTGGCGGATTTGGAAATGCTTTTTTGTCACATAAGTTGTGACATTATATTAAATTTTACTTTGTTATTTTAATTTGGAGAAAATGTTCCTCAATACATTCTGTTTTATTTCCTTCTTGGGTTTTTATACATAGAGTATAGAATATACACCATATAGGCCTAATGAATTCCAAGAGACGCAGTCAGTTTCTGACGTTTCCTCAGCGCAAGAGGAAGTGCAGCTCTGCTTTCCCCCCCTCTCCTTCTCCCCTAAACCCACCCTTCTCTCGGACGGACATAACGCTGATTGGTCAATCCCCCTCTAGTGACAGCCAGCGGCGAGCCTTTCCATTGGCTGAGGGCTGCACCGTGCACAGATGAGATGCAAATCCAGAGGTCTGCCGGTAAAAGCTTGGCGCTATCAGCCTGGATGTCCATTCATCTAGAAGGGAAGGGAGAGAGACATAGCTGGGGAATAGAGAGAGAGCGCGGCTTGTATGCAGCGGCAAATTCGGTGTAAGCTCTTAAAACCAGGATGAAACGAGATTTAAAGTAGAATTAGTTCAGATTTACTTCATGTTTTGTCAGTTTCCTTCCACTTTTGAAGCCAAACGTGCGGAAGCTTCATTTCAGGAGACAGAAGGAGCTTTGAAGACTCACAAGCCTCAGAGTGACTTTTATTCTGCTTGGAAAACAGAAGAAAAACACACCGTTGTTTTCGTTGGACTGCTTCGGACATCGTTTTGTTTCGGGCTTTTACGAACAAAGGCTGAAATCTGGCGCGTCTGGACGGAATAAAACAAGAAGTCGAAAACGTGATACGTTACTGACAAATATACAGAATCTGCTTGTGCTGTAAACAAGACGAAATCGGGAGGTTTACAGTGAAGATCGGGGAAGTTATCTGTGGACCCACTGTGGCGCACAAATGGTGTTTCTGTGGGACGCCAAATACGGTAATTTCCTTACAATTAACCATTTACAGTATTTCTCTGATGCTTGTAGTCACAGGCATCACCTCCAGCAGCATGGTCTGTAATAATGTACCGAGTGTAAAGAAGAAAGAATAATACAAAATCATTCAATCATAAATCCCCCCCCAACATGTGCGAGTCATCTGCTCATCAATATGGTGGATTTAAGTTTTTTAACAAAACAAAAGAGAAAGAAGAAGACAGAAAAAACAGTCTAACTGACTGAAAATCTACTTTTCTGTGCCTGTGTGTTTATGATGTGCTGTGTTTGGAAACCTCTATAGATCTGATCCTAGCTGTGGTGTTAATGTCAGCCTGTTGGGAGGTATTTTATTCTTTCTCTGCCTTAATGTAACTTCCCTGTTGATTTACATAAACCACAGAAACAAACACTGATAGGCTCAGTTATGACTTGTCAAGTATAAAATCTACTTAATATAAAATATAATAGCTTTATATTATTTATAATATAAGTTAAATGTCATGTTAACTATGAAAGTTCCCCATATAGTGTTTACCCATATTTACACACTTTGAAGCTCTGATAATACTTTGATAAAATAATGAATTATTACCATATTATGACGTTATTATAGTGCCATTATGAGGCTTTACAATATACAGTGAGATTTTCAGCTAAGGCCACGGTCACAGGAGATTTCTAGGACTGATTAATTAGACTTGTATTTTTTCAAACAAAAAACAAAATAAAACTGCTTTTAAAATATATCACATTTCGATATAATTTATCTGGATATACCCACAAAAGTCAAAATTCATTGAGATCGAGTCATAAGAATTCTGAGACCAGAGATAAAGGACCAGACGATTTAAAGTTGATAAAAGAGTTTCTTGTCACCTGCTACGTGAAGTGCCGCGTCATGATAAACTGAAATTTATGTTACAGTATGATCCAACATCACCTACCAGTGATAGTTCACCTCAGCTCATATAGCTGCTGCCGTAGCAGAGCGGCACAAATTCTGATGTTTCGGCCTTTGGTGCAGAGTCGACCCGGGCCGTGAACACAATCTACAACATTAACAAATTCTAACTTTAAACTTGTATCTCCATAACTGCTGTATAAGTGATACTAAAAGATAACAGCAGTGGTGTTAGGGATATAACACAACAAACCAGTCTAAAACACATTCAAGCTATATTACCAACTGCTTCACAGCTTCTAAAATGAAGAGAACCAACAAGGGATGATTATTTAAATAGTCCCAGATTCTTTACACTTGCAATCCTTCCTCCACCGTGGCTGAAGCCTTAACCAGCCGTTTAGTTTGCCTGTGCCTCTGCACAGCTTTGGTGAATAAATCTGAACTTTAACTTTCTATGGCGGTTTTAACACTAAGAGATGATACATCAGTCAGATCTTCTTATCTAAGCTTATTCAAATATTTTTGGTGTCTCAGACCCCAAACACTCATATTTGACCCCAGATCTCAACAAGATTTAAAGTTGGGAACTCACAAGGGAAGTTTGTTGTTGTCGACTCACCACTCAGCTGTAGAACTCCAAATAGGATTATTTACTGTGGACTGAACTGCAGTGAAACTAAACAATTCTTAATTTGTGTTTGACTGCTGGTTGTGTGTCTGTAGCCTCCTGTGTTAAAACCACTGGCCACTCATTGCAGTTGTACGATGGAATAGCAGTGGGAGGGTTTCAAACTGTAAACTAAACTCCAAACCGCCAGCATGCGGCTTCAATTGTGGGTTGGCTGACTGACAAACCAACAGAGCCACTGACTCTGCAGACAGACACACAGACAGACAGACAGCTGCTCCTTTATCAGATTCCCTCTGCTTCATTCACTTTATTATGTTACAGGAATTGAATTGGAAGTAGTCATCCTCAATTTAACTTAGATTCTATTTTGATAGCGTGTCACTTCTCTCACAATTATTCATTTAAAGAAGACTTGAGGGGGTGAGTGCAAGACTGTTGCTGCTGTCTGCAGTTTCATGTCTACACACTCTGGTATTCAAGTCAGTGTGACTACAGTGTGTGTCATCATGCACTGTATACGTGTGTGTATGTGAAGTTTACCCATCTTTGTGTTTCATCTGTGTGGTTATGTTTATATCTGATTTCATACATCCTCTTTCTTTCTGCTACAGTGATTTTCATAATTTCAATGATTTTTTAGTCATCCAGCTCTCTTGGAATAAGAATTATATATTAAGACTTTTATATCACACATTATTCACAGAATCCCTTTAAACAATTAAGAACCGATAAACCATAATGAATTCAATTTTAGCTATTAACATTTTCTGTTTGTGTGGTCAGTCTGCAGATGGGAACATGAATATACCAAATCTGAAGGAATATAAGCTGTATGTACGTCTGAAACAAGTCATTATTTTAATTTTCTCAATTAATTGGTTAATCCTTTGCTTTATAAAATGTCAGAAAATAGTGAAAAATATGCTGCCCAAAGTGATGTCTTCAAATGTCTTGTTTTGTCCAACCACCAGTCCAAAACCTGATGATATTCAATTTATCATTATAGAAGACTAAGAAAATCAGAAAATATTCATATTTGGAACTTGGACTTTAATGTTTAATTGATTATCTAAATAGTTGCCGATTAATTTTCGGTTGAATGACTAATCGATTAAATGACTATTTGTTGCAGCTCTAGCTTTATGGTTCACCTCCTCTGATATTTGTTGACTCTACCTCTGGAGATATTTAGAGCAGCATAAAAGGAACTTTAACTCAACTAACCTCATCTATCCTCTCTCAGACCCAGCCCCTGGCCGGCGTTACACCCCCCCCTCTACCACCCTTGCTTCGGGGGGGAAGATGGCCGAAGCCCTGCCCCTGGGCACTCAGGAGGCCGGAGGCGGGTCCGCTCTGGTGGGCAAACTGCGCATAGCCGACCGCGGCATGGTGGAGGTACCATGACATGGACCTAAATATATACACTCTTTGAATGTGATATAACATCCAATAATGAACATCACCAAATCTAAAACTTCCACATAGCTCATTGTTGATATTTGAAAACTCAGCGCAGCTCACAGTTGAGTTCAGAAGGTAACTGTGACGTTTTTCAGGTGATCTCAGATCATCCAGGAGAGCTGGTGAAGACAGACAGTCCCAACTTCCTCTGCTCTGTGCTGCCCACACACTGGAGGTGTAACAAGACCCTGCCCATTGCTTTTAAGGTGTGTGTGTGTTACTTTACACTTTTATTATATTTTACTCCACTACATTTAATTGACAGCTATAGTTACTAGTTATTTCACAGGTTAAGATTTATATACAAAACCTAAGATCAACAAATAAAATATATTTCATTGTTACAGATTCAACAATCAGCTCTACCATGACCAACTATAACATTAAAATATTACATCATTAATCATCTCATAATATAATGTATATAATCATATAACACTCTGCAAATTGTTACTTTTACTTTTGATACAGTGAGCACATTTTGCTGTACCTCTGTACTGTTACAGGCAGAATTTTGACAATGCAGTATTACTACTTTTACTTACTCAGGATCTGAATACCTCACCCACCACTGCAAATATTAGATGTAGCACAGTTTGTCGCTATGTTTTTGCTCAAGCACATCAAATATTGGTTAATTGTAGAATGAAATTGGAATTTTAGAGTTCATTCATTCAATACATTCTCTTCTTTACTTTCTAAGTCATCTTTGTTAGTGTGACACCTCAGCTAAGGATACACTAAATAATTATTGTCGTTATCACTTGACCTGTTGTTTATTTTTTCAGTTGCTCAGTCAGAGCTTTTGTCTATAAAATGTTTTAAAATAGTTACAAAATCCCAAGATGAGATCTTCAAATTATGGCACTTGTCAAAAAATTTACTAAATAAATAGTAAGTAATATTACCATAATATAATATATCATATTATATTATTATACTGTATATGATATAAAATGTATAAAATAAAGAAAAGTAGCTGGAATCAGTGAATCTAGGGCTTTTTTTGCTTTTATAATTTATTTAATTTTTTCACTTAACAGATTGGGAGAGAATATTTAAGCATAATCATTGTGGTAAGAAATACTGTCCCTAATATTTGTTAGTATCCCCTAAACATTTCATGAACGAGCTCTCTGTGATGAGGCATTTTTCAGATACAGAAAGTCAGAGGGGATTTAGATGGTTTATTTTGCTTAACAAGTAGAATAATTTTCTCTTAATCCAAAATCTATTAGATACAAAATCACCAAATTTGGTTTTCATTTAACAGTGATGAAAAGTCTGATCAGACAATTAAGCATCTGATTTCTGTTAGAATATGACGAAAATCCATGAGAACATTTGAAAATATTTCCTTTTAATTTCCTTTTATGTAAATTTGTATTTTTCAAGACCATCATTCATAAATAACAGTGTGCCAAGTTACAGGGTTTTATATTCGTATTTCTACAAGAAAAAAGAATCATTTGATACATCCATCCTCAGTGGTTTTACATGGGTTCATTTTCTTTGCAGTGTATTCCCTTATGTATCGATGTGTGTGGATGTGGACGGCTTTCCTGCACTTTGAGACAAAATGCATTTGTGGAAAAGCAGCTTTTAGCAACAGAACACAAAACTGATTGATTTATTGAGTTTTATGCATTAGTGTTCGCACATGTCTGTGTGTGTGAGTTTGGTGCATTATGCATCATTATGGAGTGTCATGAGCGGATGTCACTGCCTTTTACTGATAATGGATGACTGTTATGATGCACGCACATACATACATATATATCGAGACACACACACAAATACATGTTTTAAATTAAAAAAAATTACATTTCCTGAACAAGCTAAAATATGCACAGGTGCAAATGTAGTGCATACATGACAACACACACACACACACTATACTGTAGGTACACACACAGGTACAACGTGTATGTATACTTAGGCATCTGTTTTAAGAATGTACACACACACACACACACACTCACACATTGGTCTTGGCCTGAGAGCTTCATAATTATTTCCTTTGTCTTGTTAAATCTGCTGGGCTGGTTTCATGCTCCATTGCTGCCAGTCTCTCTTTTGTCAGCCGGTTTGTGTGTGCGTGTGTTTTTTCTTCCTCTCCCAGCTCTTGAATGTAAACTGTTGCAAGCCAAGGCCTGTATATTCAAATCCAGCGAGTCCAACCACATTCCACCGCAGGCTCAGATCAATACTGTCATTGGTGGATTATTGGAACATCCGCACATTGATATTTCAACTCATACTCAAAGCAACTTAGATGGTAAATAACAGAGTTAGACCAATGTTATTCCCCGGAAAACAATGCTTTTGCTTGATTTTAAGGGGCAAATTAAGGTTTAACTGACAGGTTAACTCAAAAGTGTTGCAGTTATCATGGATTGTGGTTACTCGCTTGGAGAGCTCAGGGTTAAAAGAGAAACTGTCCATAGTACAGTATCTGCAGTGGTCATTTGCACACTGATGGTTTCGTGTGATTAGCGTTAATATGGAAATCGGTCTCCCTGGCTTTATATTTGCGTAGGTGTGGAGGAGGAGAATGTGCTCTCTAGTGCGTTGGGTGTCACACATTTCCATTTTACGCATGTATTTTGGGAGAGTTTCCCCATGATCAGGTAAAATCCGCTAAGCCATCAGCATTTCATTCCCACCTTGATTACTTTGTATCTAGCAGGATATATAAGCATGATCCAAACTTTATTATCATCTGATAGGTTTAGGGTTAACTGCTCCAGTGGAGCTACTCAGTGACCAACAGATCAGACTGTGGTTGTACTATAATTCAATATATATATAAATCCACTTAGAAAACGTAGACAAAAGACGCTCTTTCTAACTTCAGATCTTGCCACATAATCATCAGATCTGAATATTTTCTTCAGTATCTACATTAATCCAGTGACTGTTGTCTCTGCATCCATAGTTACACTGCAAACAGAAACTGCTAATAGTTAATGCAGTATGAGCAAATTCTCCAAACAGGACACAATTATAGGTTAAAAACGGGGTTCCATTACTGACCTTGTCAGTAAAAAGGGAGTGCTCTCACATGTTGTTTTGTCGTATATATTATATCGTATATATCACAGTTGGTCTGGAAGTTGTATTTTAATTCATGTTGATAAATCTGCTTCCAACAAAGTAAAAATCATCATACATCCAAAACTCCAACTTCTCCTTTCCTTTACTCCATCATGTCACTAGGTTGTTGCCCTGGGCGACATCTCTGATGGCACCCTAGTAACAGTGATGGCGGGAAATGATGAAAACTACTCAGCTGAACTTCGCAACGCCACAGCCGCCATCAAGAACCAAGTGGCCAGATTCAACGACCTGCGCTTTGTTGGCCGCAGTGGAAGAGGTACACACAAACAAATAAACACACAAATACAGAAACAATGAAAATAAAAATATGAATGCAGATTTTTGCCATGGTCTAATTTAAAAGATGGCACAAATATGAGCTATAGTGGCATCAAATATTACTGGGAACAGTATATGTCTGCAAATCTCACACTGGTTCAAATTTAATATGTGTGTTTTGCACAAGCACACAACACAGCATGGATGAATTAGGGGAAGTACATGTGAATAAAAACAGTATTCACACAACTTCCTCGTAACACCCCATTCAACCCCCCCCCGTCTTTAACGGACACACAAGACCACAGTTACTCTAAATCAGTCGCAGGCAAATGTCCCAACTTATCTATTTAAAACACCAGTCCTGTGTACACAAGCTCTACTAACACACACACATTCACAAACATACATAGAAATGACAAGTGTTCCCCAGCTGAATGGAAATATGGGAATAACTGTCAATATTTGACAGATTCCACAGTCCTGCTGTTGAAAATGAGCACATTAATAATTCATGTGCAGTAGAATTCAAATGAAGAAAGTTGAGGTGTAGAAATTTGTTTTCATGCAAATGTAAGTACACATACTACAATGAGGTTCGTTTTCCCAGCATCACTCCATCTGAGGAGTATTTTAAAATACAAAACATGTTGGTTTTTTAAGTTGATCAATAGCTGCATCAGTGTGGTTAATGCAGGAAACCCACACCCACAATGTTTTGAGAGTCCTGTCTTTACTGTAACTATTAACAGTATGTTTTCATTATACCTGCATCCTTTTCTTATATGTATTGTTTTGTATTCCCCTACTATAGCCCACTATTTTCATGTTACAATAACATGTCAGAGTAAGAGTCTACAGCCATGCTCGCTGCTCTGTGAGGCTGCACAGCTGTGCTTTGAGTGAAATGCTAACATGCTCACAATGACAATACTAACATGCTGATGTTTAGCAGATATGATGTTTACCATGGTCACCATGGTGGTTAGTGTTGGCATGCTAACATTTGCTAATTAGCTCTAAACACAAAGTCACTGGGTTATGACTGAATGCTGCAGAACCAAAGTATTGGACAAATTAAAACGCTGACCTGATGATGGCGCTAGATAAAAAGACAGAGGATCAACAAAGTTATTACAATTCTTCCTGAAGAGAACTAGAATGTCTCGACCAAATTTCATGGTAATCTATCCAATAGTTATTGAGATTTCCATCTGGATCTGCCACTGTCAGGAAGTCAGAAAGTCTTTAAAACTGCTCACAGATATATGGTTTCATTTTTTAAAAAGGTTCAGTAATTTCCTAAAACAGCTGGACACTGTGGTTTTTAGCAAACGGTACTCAAACAGGAGGAAATAGTGCATTTGTTGGGGACTATTTTCAGCAGCGGATTAATCCACGTGTGGTGCTCTAGTGAGTATTTGGGGCAGCAGGTGTGTGTGTTCATGGCAATGAAGGAACATGTCACCTAGTGCAACAGTGTGGCTCATTGATGTGTTTTTAATAGTTTTTGGACAACAATGGAGCTCTATGACACAGAGGAAGAAGATATATCAGGCTGTGATACACACACAACGCTTGTTAGTAGATACATTCATTGTTGGTTTGGCTCTGCACATGGGATTTGTTAACAAGAAGAAAAATTTAGAACATCACCAGAGTTGTCCTTTAACCTTTGGCTCCCTGACAGTTATGTTTCTCTCCTGATATGATGAGCGTAATGAAATTATTTTTGGTAGAGGGTCCTGTATTGTTTCAGTCCACCATGATTTCTGGAAGAAACTGTGAATACTTTGAGGGTTTAGTGTATTGTATGATAACATGCCACATGAACCCACATGTCAAGCAGAGTTTCTCCACCTAAAACCTCTAAAATGTTATTAACTGTCTCTGTGGGAAGTGGTTAGTTTAGCTGCGGACAGCAGTGAATGGTTTAGTGGTTTGACTAGTGGTTTCTCTGTGTGTGATTCTGTGTGTGTATGTGCAGATGGGAGTCAGTGTCAAAGATGTCAAACTGTCAAAGTCATCATTAGTCAGTGTTCTCTGTTTCGCAGAAGCTCACAGAGACACTGATACACTCATGATATGTGCAGTATTTACACAGTGTTTACGTCAGTGTAGAGCTGCTTTGTGGATTTGCATATCTGTAGCTGTTTTTCTCATTGCAAAAAGTCAAGGTGAATTTATCTGTTTCACTTTGGAAGTTGATGATTTACATGAATCAGGTTTTAAGAGAAATCAACTCTGAAATTGCACTGTTAATGATTTTATTAAATCCTATTCCTGAAATCAGTCTACAGAAGTTTAAGGGTTGTTTGAAGGGGAAAATATCTTTTTAAACGGTTGTAACTACAGATACAAACCCTAATTTGGTTATGGTACCCCCAAATCACTAAATGTCATCCTAGCTCACTTCTGATGTTTTAAAACACCAGAATATCAACAGTCATTTCAGAGGAAATTGCTGATTTGGTGATGATTTAACAAAATCAATCATTTGTTTCCAGGTTGGTGAAACTGTCTGGGATTATGTGTTTTTAGCCATCTGTCTACACTAAGCCAGCATTTCTGTTTTGGCATCTGATAAACCTTCAAACCCATGGGTTTGTTACTCAAACCAACCTTCCAGGATCATATTTCATCAACTCATCGGTACCTGAAGCAACACGCCCCCACCAACGCAGTCTTTTGTGGGGGTTTTTGATGCAGTACTGTTTTCAGTCTGAATGGCTGGTAAATTTGGGTACGTAAGGTGGCTCAGACACAGTTGTGGGTTGTGTTAAGAAGTCAACTTTCTGTCTCCACTATAGCCATTCAGTACAGCAATTGTCATCAACCTGTATTTGTTTATTTTGTCAGATGACTTTGCAATCATAAAATAGAGATTCAGTAATCAACATCTCTGCACTGCTTACACGCAGATTGCATAGCAGCAGCATCACCTTTTCACTAATGAAATTTATCTCATGTTTTGCAACATGAGATTACATGTTGCAAATTTGGTGAAACAGGTTCCAGGTTAACAGGTGCTGTAGCACCTATTGGCTACAAACAAGCTGCTGTTTATACTTGTTCTCTCTGAAAACAGAAACAGAAAAAACTGTAAATGAGTACGACTAAATTGTGTGTTTGGCTAAAATAAAACACTACTAAAGTAAATGGCAGGAAAAGACAATTTGTCAACAGATGATGCAATATCTATCATGTCTTGTGTTTGTTTCATATGATGGTTCAGCCGACTACCACTATATATGTCTGTGCTTGTGTGTGTGTTTGTGTGTGTGCATAAGTGTGACCAGTCTCTCTTTTAGTTCCTCTTTCAAACAGGGCCGGCATTTTTCTCTTTCACAATATCTGACTCTGTGTGAACACACACAGACACACAAACACCACCTTGTTATTCTGGGAACACACACACATTGGTTTGTTGAAGACGGTGTAAATAAGAGATTCTGTCTGATCGGCTGGTTGTGATAAAAACTGGACGACCGCAACTCAGCAAGCCCTGACATGCTGCACACACACACACACACACACACACACACAACTCACCTCATGTGTGAAATCTGCTCTTATCTATAGAGTGAGAGAGACATAGGGGTGATTAGAGAGAAAGTTCCGGAAAACACTGCTGTCAAGACACACACGCCTTTATGATTTAGTAATCTTGTGTATGTGTGCATGTGTGTGTGTGATGCCACCGGCTGGCTGATAGACACAACAGACACAAAGACTTCAGCTGTTCTCTCCCTCCTCCTGTCTCTCTCTATCAGCCAAAATCTCTTACTGTAAACAACCTGCACAAAAACACACTTGATGTTTCTCTATAATGTATACAATTTATACTACACAATTTGTTTGTTTATAGAGCAGAATATACAGTATACAATAAGTATTCTGTTTACATGTGTGTATTACTGGGAGATCAACAGAGAAAAGAGAGACGGGGGAGGTTTTAGGTGATAACACACCCTCTAGTGGCCATCAGT
Source organism: Oplegnathus fasciatus (assembly GCA_003416845.1). Classification (NCBI taxonomy): domain Eukaryota; kingdom Metazoa; phylum Chordata; class Actinopteri; order Centrarchiformes; family Oplegnathidae; genus Oplegnathus; species Oplegnathus fasciatus. The sequence goes on from NTHP01000326.1 coordinate 110,430, forward strand.
ATGGCAGATGGAGTTGGTCAGCCATCTGTATCTACTTAAACCAAAGGCACAGAGCCAATTTGTGCCAGTTAGGTGTGGTCTACACTTAATTTCAATACAGCACAAAGAACAGCACATGCCCCATATGCAGATTTGAATCAATGGCTTGTGCGGCAAGTAAACAGTATACTACATGTACAACAGCGTGGCAAAACAATAGAGAGAAGACTTAAACATGGCTGATCATGGCTCAGTCCAAATTGAAAAGATATACTGTAATGTCTCTACCAGCTAAAGATACCTGCAGTGTAGGTTTTGATTTATAGTTGAGCGTCATTTGGCAGGTGAGGGAACCCTAAGATCCGGTGTAGCAGTGCAGCGGGGAAAAATGACTCACCTTGAAATAACTCCCAAATTGATTTGTACTATGAGCTCCGGTGGACTTGTTTTCTTTGTGGACAGGCTATGTGATCAGCTGACCGTCTTTTAAGCACCCATATTCTTGACATATTTTTCTGGATCCCACTGGTCCGAAGGAGGTCCAACCAAAGAAATTACTATCAGTGCTGAGACCTTGTTGATTTGTAGTTGTGTCCGTAGTGGCATTATTATATTGTTCATTTCAGAGAATCTGTTACTCTGCTGTGGCTCTGGGCTGTGCTGCTCTGGCTCTGGGCTGCAGCTTTGAGGTTTACTGTTCTTTGAGGATTTAGCCAACTGCATTCTACAATATAGATGTTACATGGGGTATCATACTATAATGGCTGCTTTCCAACCCCCAGTCATAGTATAAAAGTGGCAAGTGACACTAAAGAGCATCATCAGCTTAAATTCAAATTGCTGACTACTACCCTTGAACTAACCTAACAGTGACCATTACAGTAAACTTCACAATACTGGAAACTACCCAGTTCCATAGCCTGCACAAGTTTAAACTGTCCAGTATACTCACACAGCCTTTGAATAACACAAAACTGATTATCATCTAATTTATTTTCAAAGACATTTCACAATATGAATTAAGCAGATAACTTCAACAACACACCATGTACATATCCACTGTCTGATTAAAGAAAATTCTAAAATGAATGACATTATTTGTGCAGGCTTTAAATTTCTTACAGTTTATCAAATGTCCTTACCCTTGAAAATAATTTCTCATCTTCCTCTTCTGTCCTCTCTTTCTTCCATCTTTCTCCATCTTTCTGTGTGAAATTATCACACATTAACGTTAATAATGTACTTTCTAACTGGGAAATACTCATCCCAATTTGAGGGCACTTTAGACTTGCATCCCTCACCCCCGTGACAGCTCCGCTTCTGAGCACGACCTAACGTCACTCTAGCTAAGCTAGCCGAAGTGTCAGCTACCATACTGGTAGCTAGCAAGACAGATAGCCAAGTTACACATAACAGCCTGTGTGTTTGGTGATGTTTGAAACGTTGCATTTGAAATTACCTACCACTTCAGAAAACAGAAACTCTGTTTACACTCGATTCCCTTCCGTAGCTAACTAGATGCTGACAAGTGCCGTGACCGCGAGTTTATCGACTTCTGCACGCATGAACCCACTGAAGGGATGAGAACATAGAAAGCTTGTGTATAGAGTGTGGGAGGCGGGGCCATGGGCTGACATTACTTTCTGATTTGTTGAGTGAGTATCTCGATGGCAGCAGCTGGAAGGAACAATAAAGTTTTGGTTTTTTTTAAAACAGACGGAACGCCATGCTGCAGCACACAAAAAATGAACTCGCTTGACATTATTATATATGAAACTGCCAATCTGATTTATTTACTTATTAATCGAAGGTGTCGGAACGCTGTTCCGGATCATTCTGGTCCACTTTAACTCCTGCTCCCTACTGTCTTCACATCCAGTTATATGCAGGTTATTTCATTTTGTCTCGATACTGATTAGAGAGTAAGTGAATATTCAGACTGAAAACAGCCCTGCGTTGAAACAATCCATTAGCCCTCTGCACTGGCACCCCCACTGCGAGTTGCCCCATTCAAATGAAGGAAAGGGCTGCTTTTTTTCTAAAGTCGGTGTGAATCCTAATGTGGCGTGTTTAAGTTCATTGTTTCATATGGGGGGTTAGGGTTAGGGTAGGAGTGGTGGTGCTTTGACACGTGTGTTATTGAAGAGGAGAAAAAATCTTCCTCTTTCAACTTCCTTAAAGGTATAACGAGTAGGATTTTCCTAAAAAACAATGTATAGACTCGTACAAAAATATCCCTCTCAATCATCACTTATGACCCACTAGAAGTGTGTGGTGGTGTCTGTATCTGCAGAGACTCTGCCCTCTGCCTGTGTTTTCTTATTTTGCTGTGTTCGGGACGTTTCTGGGCATAGGTAGATACCTTGCGGCAGTGGTGTGTAGCCCCCAGCCAATAACAGCGTGCAGGGTATGAGGGCGGGACTCTATAAAAACGTAGTGACCAGGTGCCACATCGTAAGCACGTGACACCACCAGAAACGCTTTGAGCCGGGGAGGAGGGGCCAACTTTGAATGTTGTGTTTTACAAACCGCAACCGACAAATCCTACTTGTTACTCCTTTAATGTTGTCTTCACTCATAACAATCTCCACCAGCATCAGAAACAAAATCAGCCAATCACAGTTTTTGTGGTACCCACATGGTGTCTCTGTCACCACTGTAGCCCTATGAAGTTACATTTTTGAGGAGGCATGTCAGCGTAACTACGGCGCCAGGCATATAGCCGCCATAGGTATTCAGCTGTAGCTAATGAGTGTGGAGGAAGGGTGGTGGCTGAGTGTGTAGCATGTCAGATTCTTCAGGAATTTACGTCCAATACATGGTAACTTTTTTATTAACTATAACCACAACCTTTCTCTAAACTTAACCAAGTTTTTTAGATGCCTGACCATACCTTAACCAGACTTTATTTGGCATAACCACGATCTTTCCCTTTACTTAAACCATACTCTAGTTGATATATTGCTATAGATATTGTAGAAAGAATCCTTGTAAAAACATGGGCATTGAGTTTGGAATTGTCCAGTATCAATATTCTGTCTGGCAACAGGATTGCATCTCCACCGCCTGCAACTGTATGATTATTAGCTGATTCAACAATGGTATAGTCAAATGGAGCTCAGCTGGTAATACAATACAAGCTCCCACAGTTTGAGGCTCAATTCTGTTTCTTGTCCATGTATTAACATGTACACGGTATTTGATTCCAAATCATGTGGACTCTGATGTTTGTGTGGAAACAGAGCTGGCCACTCATTGAGGCTTTAGACAGTCAGCTGTAACTGTCTTTGGAAATGTGATTTTTGTTCAAAGCTGGAAAAAACAGGTTTTTCTTTCTGACATTATTAAAAATGAAATCTGTACATTTCATTCATCATCATCATCCTTTGTATGCACACAATGTAAGACAAATGTTCAGAGAGAGAGAAGACAGACACACAGGGAGAGAGAGAAGTGAGAGTAACACCTGGCATTACCCACATAAGGCTGTGTGTGTGTGTGTGTGTGTGTGTGTGTGGCATCAGACTGTCTGCATGTGGTAACTTTACTCCAGCCCTGGCACACAACAACAGTGGTGGTCTGCACGTGTCTTAGTGTGTGTGTGTTAGCAGCAAGCATAGTGTTGAGTGAGTGCTACTTCCAAAGCTAAGGCTGGTAGTGACCCCCCAGCAGGGTTCACACATACACACACAGAAAAATAGTACTAACTGTGTAGTACAGACACTCATTACAGTGAATTTGTGCTCAGATATGAATAGGGTTCAACTGATATGTTTTTAATGAAACTTCATTTGACAAGTGGCCATGGTTTAATGACAATAATGCACTTCTATCTTGCATACCTTGTCATGCATAACCATTCAGTCAACAGTTTTTGTGGCACTATTCAAAATCAGCATAATAAATAATCAAGCTGCATCATATCCATCATATTTTAAATAACTTTACTGGTTGTGTACACATGTCTGAAGGCCCGGTCACACCAGTGTTTAAAACAGCAGAATTTTGCTTTCAAGTATCCAAAATGGAGAAAGCTACCTTAGCTTATTAGCAGTGTTGTACAATCCAGTTTTATACAAATATAAACTGCTCTATAAAAGAGGAATGGTTTTTAGACGTGAGTCAGGAGATTATTTTCCCCCCTTCAAAATCTCTTTATTGAATGACATATAGTGACAGCATGTTCCGGGCTTGATAGTGTGTTAGCTGTTAGCTCGCCAGTTACAATAGTTCACCAGCTAGCCATACAAGTAGTCCCTACATCACCAAGCTTCTGGGCTTGGGCTTCTGGGAAATGGGCATGTCAGCTATTTTTTTTGAAGGCCTCAATGCTTATTAACACAGTAAAACTGTGAAGATGGAATGGAAATTAAGTCTGTTGTCACCGCCTTGAAAACCTCATAATCAATGTAGTCTAATATTATACACTTTGTAGGATTTGGTCTGTGACATAAAAATACAGCAACATGGAAATAATTACACATATACATATACAAAGATGGTCAGCCCTCACCCATCATTGCAAGATTACTGGATGGATTAGTCTATCATGGTCTTCCTCTTTCTTCATCTTGTAGTTTTTGTGTGTGTGTGTGTGTGTGTGTGTGTGTGTGTGTGTGTGTGTGTGTGGCATCTGGTTTATTCCTGTCTGGGGGTCCATGACTCACATGACTTAATGCATTAAGCAGACCAGGAGGATATTTGGGGAGAACAGGAGGGTGGTGGTGGTGGTAGTGGGGGAGAGAGGAGAGTATTACTTGAAAATCCTAATACTAATGAACACTCTTTTCTTTTTTCCTCCCTTCTTTCCTCTCCTTGTCTCTCACAGGAAAGAGTTTCACTCTGACCATCACAGTGTTCACCAACCCTCCTCAGGTGGCCACGTACCAGAGAGCCATTAAAATTACAGTGGACGGTCCTAGAGAGCCACGGCGTGAGTGACACTGACACACAAATGCTGACATTTTCCTCCTCAGCAGATAACAACATGTGGAGTCCCACAGGGTTAAATTTTGGATCCCATCTAATCCTCCATTCACATGGCTGCACTTGAACACAACTACCCACAAATACAGCATACAGATTTTCAGTGTTACTTTACCAGCATCTAAAATTCACTAAAGCTGCATCACTGACCTGAATTGATGTCACAAAATTCTGTTCAAATATATTAAACCAAATTAAATAAATTCAAGTGAAGCATCTTGGCATTGTTAGTATGCCATTCTTTGAGAAAACCCTACCACTAGTTTCTTAACTGAATTATGTTAGATAACAAACATTCTGTTTCGCCTAATGCCAACATTTTTAAAATGTTCCCTTTCTACATCCTTCATCTAGCATGGATGCCTTTAAATGAACACTGCTGGAGTCTCTGTTAGTATTTTAGTGTTTGCTCCGACAGCAGTTCAAGAACATACCAAATGTAGAATACTTTGGAGTATACTGCCATAGAGAGAAGGTATGGATGTTATTCGAATGCTTATCCCAACCCGGGGTCTTTCCAAAGCAGCCCAGTATCCCTAGGAATTATGACCATATTACCCTATGAATTGCGTGCAGTGCCAACGCCGGATGCTTTTTCATTAACCATAACTACAGTCTTTCCCTAACCTTAACCATACAATAGTCACCATGTGCAGATATTGAAAGCAAAAATTGTAAAATTGTTAGCATTGGATGTAATCCGCGATTTTGCAGAATCATCCAATATCAACATTTTTGCTTGCCGATATGGTTGTATATTAAGGGAGACTACAAAACTTCAGAAAGTATAACAGCAGTAAAAATCTTGATCAAGATCAGAACATTGTTACTATACTCTATACTGTACTCACAAGATTCATGTAACATTTGATCTTAATTCACTATTTATAGGCCCCATCATATATTGTATACGTGGCTCATAAAGTTGGAACATTATAGTTGTGTGGTCATTTTATTTATGTGCTGACAGAATTGTGTTGTATATAGAATATGGTTTGGATCTAAGGCTTTCATTTGATCACTTAAAGTTGTATTTAATATTTGTCATATTGTTGTATTGAAGTCAACAAACTAGCTAGATAATCAGTGAAGACATGCCTCTAATCCCTACAGACAAACTCTCAGCTAAGTGAGTCAATAAGGAACCCGATGCAACACTGAGTTCCTCTCCCACTCACTGTGATGAAACATGGGGATTTCTAATGGCAGATTAAAGCAAGAAGAGAAAGACAGATATTTTGTTTTGCTAATATATGTCCTAAGAATAATGAATGATGTAAAATGGAACTGAACTGAACTGAACAACACTGGTCAGAAGAGTCAGGAGAGACATGAGGTGACAGAAAGAGAGGAAGACTCCTGCCAGCTCTGCTCAGCTGTGAATAACCATCACTCGTCTCTAACTTGCCCACACACACACACACACACACACACACAGATACACTCATGCACACTTCCCCCATTGGGAGGAAGTGCCTGTAACTGGAGCTCAGTCTCAGTGCTTTGAAGTGCAGCCAACACCACAGACAGTGTGACAGACCGCCACACACACACACAAACACACATACTCACACAAGGAGACAGCCAGACCTGTAAGCGGCGCCCATCATCAGATTCTCAAACGCAATAGCAGACAGAGTGTGTTAACAATGTCGGGACGTTGTTATGGCCTGTTGGGTTGTAACTTCTACTGTAATCCCTGGATTACGGAATCAGATTACAAGTATGAAGTAATCTGCTGACAAATCACCTCTAGATATTTTTGTGTTGCACACTTTGATTTTCAATTGAAACTGTAGAAAGTTAGTGCTAGGGAGCAATGACAGTTTTATGTCAATCCCCCAGGTCATCGCCAGAAGATGGACGAGGTCAAACCCGGCTCTCTGGCTTTCTCTGAGAGGCTAACAGAACTGGAACATCTGAGACGGAGCTCAATGAGGGTGACACCTCCTCATCACCATCACCATCAATCCTCCGCCAACACCCGCCAATCTGCAGCACTCAACTCTGCCGCGTTCTCCAGCCCCGCGCACACTCAGATAACTGCCGGTAAGAGCCCAAAACTGATTCACGTCTTGTCAGCCTTAATCAAGAAAAGAAGCGAACAAGCAGCAAATAAGAGAATTCCGTCTTCCTGCCAGCCCAAGACCAGCTGTACTCTGTACAGCTCCTATGTTGGTATGATCACTAGCATTCTGCAAGGGAACCGAGTCAGTGTCACATTGTTTCCTTTAGTTGAACCAAATTCAACTTGTATGTGAGCCAAGTTTAATTTGAGGCTGACAAGCTGCACTTACCAGTTTCACTTCACTGTGATCCAGCAAGGTTTAAGACGTTCTGAATTAATTTAAATAGTCAGGGAGAACTGCTGGGAGCAACAGTGTCAATGTTAACAAATAATGTTAGCAAGCTTACTCACTGACTGCTACACTTTCAACATGTTCAGTACTGCCACTGGTGGCCGGAAGCTATGTTAGAGCACTAGGCCTACCACTGAAGAAAATGGTAGTCTTCTTTATATAACTGGATACATAGTATGACTCTCCTGGATCAGGACTGTTGTTCAGCCCAAACGTTATTGAAATGTTGATTCCCATCATTTATAATTATGCAGAGCACAACCCACCAGTGCATTACATTAATCTGGCAGATGCTTTTATCCAAAGCAGCTTTCATTTGGCATTCAGTGTCTTGTTCAAAGACACTTCAACGTGTGGACAGGAGGAGCCAGGAATCCACCAACCCTACAGTTAGTGGTCGTACCTGTAGCTTTAGTATTGAGAAAGTACTCTGTTGCAGTTTTTCTACGAGCTCAAACACAATCCAATAAGGCGATTATTTAGACCCTAAAAGACAGGGTGTATTCCACTGATATGGTTGTGAAGTACAGTAAATTATACAAAAGTGGCCACGAGAACGGTTAATTCCAACTCTTTGAGTCACGCAGCATTTATGTGGCATGGAAACCTGAATGGTCATTGTTTTTAATAGAAAAGGAAATCATTTTCCACAAAGGTTATTTTCCCAACTTGTGCCTTTTCCCAACATAAATCTTGGAGTTCCTGTTCTAATGAGGAACTTGAAGAATATCCCTCTTTGCCCACTTATCAGAATCTGACTTAATTTTGAGGTTTTAAGGATTACTCAGAAAGCTTGTGTGGTGATGCCAGTAGAAGAGGTGTCTGCTTAGTGTGTGATGACAGAGAGTTGGTGGAGTTGGTCAGCCATCGTTGAGTTCATCTTTCTCTGGAAGCAACACTTGCTCACAGCTGTGCAACAGACATTTGGGGATTTAAACATATTTGTCACTTGTGTAGAGATAACATCCCACTAATTACTGAGCATGACCAATTCATTTTAGCAAATGATCCAACAGTGTCTCTAGTAGTCAGAACTTTTGCCTTTTTAGGTTGCAGTCACGCTTGCTAATTTAGACTGACTTTTTTAAACTAATAAAATGTATATATTTTGATTCTGTTACAACACCTAAAAGAACACCCCCCCACCACCCCCCCAGCTGCTGAGTTTTAAAACTTTTTAAGAGTTTTATGTTCACAATGGGAACACTGCAGGACTTCAGTTATTGTTCATGTCGACAGTGTTGAAAGTGCCTTAACCTCCTTAAAGGAATAGTTCATCAACATTTTTGGAAATATGCTTACTTTCTTACCAAGAGTCAGATGAGAAAATTGATACCATTCTCATGTCTGTTCTTAAATAAGAAGCTACAGCCAGGAGACAGTTAGCTTAGCTTAGCATGAAGACATGAAACTGGGGGAAACAGATAGCCTTGCTCTGCCCAGAGGTAAAACATCAGCCTGCCCCCAGCAGTCCTCAGCTTGCATCAAACCTCATTGTTCCTCCTTGTGGTTTTAGTGAGATTCATTGTGGTCTGTGTGTGTGTGTGTGCATGTGTGTGAACCTGCGGGAGTCTGTGTTGCGGTTGCCGTGGATACTCTATGTGGCACCAAAAGACAGGATCTGTTCCTCTTCTGCCTTCAGTGGTAGTGACGCTGTGTGTGTTTACGCACGAATGCACAACTGTTGAAATGCAGTTAGAGTGTTTATGCTTATATGTGTATTTGCATGTGTGTGTGTGTATGTGTGCGTCTGTAAGTGAGGAAGCAAGTTATGGCTTAAGGAGGAAATGAGAGTCAGCTGGCAGGAAGTGCTACTGTGAGAAAAAAAAAAAAGCAAATGTATAACTAGAATTAAAAAATAAAGTCTTCTGACCAAGATTTCTGATTTACTTTCAAGTGTGGTCCTCCAGTGGATAGGATGCATTTTACTGTAATAAATGTCGTAGTAATTGTGGAATTAATACTGGTTGTCTAAGGGAAGCCCTAGGGGGCATGTGCTGAGTGGAAAAGGTGGTAGGAGTCACAATCAATAACTCACACAGTCCTATGTCTTAAAAATTGCAATAAATGCAGAAACTTAGAAAGAAAATAAGTCAAATACAAATGCAGATCAAAAAACCAAAAGAGGATATAGAAATATGTATTTTTTTCTACAATGAATGAATCACATTCAAAAATCTAAAGAAGACCTTGAATAAAACAGGATAGAATAAGATACCTTTTTTTTTACAGTAATAAATCTAAGATCTCAAAATGACTTAAATTAGGAATAGAGGCTACTAAACAAAAACATCCAAAATACAGTGCAATTAATACATACAATATTTTTCAGATAATCATATGTAAACAATTTAAGCATACAAAATCCAAAAAGTTAAGATAAATACATATCATGAGGGCCTCAAACAAAGTCACTGGAGCCATCGTCTAGTGGCCAATAGAGAAACTTCAGCTTAATGCACTGAGCAGTGGTTTCACCTTTCTGCTGAAGTGCTTGCTGCTTGGACTATATCATACTTACAGCCACAACTAACCACTATACATACAAGCCTGGAATGTTGTCATTGTTAAAATTTAGTATAAAAATGTGCCTATATAATGTTAATACTGGGATATCAGTGGAGAAAGTGTGCTTTTCTATTTTTGAGAGGAACGCTACTTCATCCCAAAGAAATACTAAGCTAAGCTAGGCTAAGATCACCATCAAGAACACTGCATTCACACACAAAGAAAATGCATTGAGAACTTTGTCTATAATCATACTTCCATTTTAATGATTTTGTTTTGTTCATGGAAATGAAAATGTAAGTATATAAATAGTGCATAACAGCACAAAGTATCACCTATCGGCAGTTTCAGTCTAAATCTATTTGTATCCAACATGACTTTTAGCCAAACAATCCATGTCGGACTATTATGAGGGCATACAAACTTTAGCATAGGGGACTTCATATGATCTGTCTCTTTGTGTTTAAAGAAAGCTATTATATCTGCTCTTTCTTATCGGCTCTTCCAAGATTTCCATGTAGGTTTCACAAACATGGCAAGGAGCTGAGATGTAAAACAAATAGAAAATGTAGAGTAGCGGTGAGGGACTGAGAAAAAGACCCACACACTTCTAGATGGAGGGAAAGAGAAACAGAGAGGTAGCTCTCAGTGCTTCCTGCTCCCTGTGTTTTTCTGATCCCTCTCAAAATGAAAATAGCAACAGGAAACCGTTATTAAGCCATTCTAGACCTCACTCTCTTTTTCTTTCTCTTCCCCTTTCTTTCCTTTTCTCTTGACACTCTATCCCCCATCATCACCCCCCCGCTTAGCTTTCATTTCTCTTTTAATAATTGTCTTCCCTTCTTTCACTTCTCAAATTTTCCTAACTGTGAGTAATAAATACTGTACAATAATGTAATGTGTGTGTGTGTGTGTGTGTGTGTGTTTGTACATATGTGTTCATGTGTATGGACTTTAGTGCTTCAGTCTGCACATGTGTGGCAGTGCAGTAAAATGTTCCCTCTGCTGTCAAACCACTTACAGCTCATAACAGATGTAAAATACACAGAGTAGTGTCACATGAAAAAAATGAAGATGAAGTAAAAGGTAATGTGGGCTTTGCTGCAGCCAATGTGCACAGCCAGTATACAGTAGTAGAAATTTATATATTATTATTCAATTCAATTCAATTCAATTTTATTTATATAGCGCCAAATCACAACAAAAGTCATCTCATGACACTTTACATATAGAGCAGGTCTAGACCGTACTCTTAATAATGTTATTTACAGAGACCCAACAATTCCCACTATTCCCACAATTATGAGGACTTACATACTAGCATTACATACTAATATTAACTATATTATTGTCAGGCCAAAGGTTGTTTGCCTGAAGACCAAAGACCCCTTTAATGTTATATAAATGTTATATTTTTGTTTTATTCATTTTGTCGCTTTTTTATTGTATGTGCTTCTCTTCAGTTCAATCATGCCCAACCTGTGGCAAACAACCCCTCTGTTGAGCCTGGACTGGCTGTTTTATACTGTACTATCAAGGCTAGATTATGGGGTAAAGTGGGTCACTGCTAGTGCAAAAGTTAATATATAGGAATAAAATAAAATATAACATGAAATATAATACTCAGGTAGACTGGTGTACAGTAGTGAGACTAGTGTACAGTAGTGGATGAAGAGGGAGGAAACATGGAGTAAACAAGGGTCCAGAAGCTAATATTTGTCCCAGGCCTCCTGGCAGGTTAATCCAGCCATGTTCCTCCTGTAATATACAATGTTACCAGCCACTTGCTGACTTTCTAAATGAAACCCACACACGTCACGACATAGCCTGTATACATCTCTATAGCTGTCTTGTGAAAACTATGTATCTCTTTTTCTTTTCATGAGCTAAGACAAACTGTTTTCAGTTTTGTGACTGCATTTTTCCAGATAATCCAAAGGGGTTTTTAATTGTTTATTTAGCTAAAGAAGTAGAAGAATGTTCTCAAACCATAAAGAAACACTAAATCCTTCAGTTTATCTGGAAAACTCAAGTCACCTGTTTGGAGATACATGGTTTTTGCAAAGAACCACAGCTTCTGCAAACCTTCTGTTTTTCCAAATTTGAATATTTGCATGCCACAACAATCACCTGGTGTGTCATGTTTGCCCCACGTTTATTTGTAAAAATATTTGTATAAAGCCTAAAACATCCCACAGAAACCATTTCATAAAAATAAATTACTACTATGGGTATAACGGTAAGTATTGCTCAGTTCTTAAATATGCAGTCAAACTGTATCATACAAATCACATCAATTCAATTCAATTCAGAATTGGATAACACTGACTGCATCAGGTCTCATTTTAATAACATAAATGGGTCTGTCACATTATTTCTGATATTCATTAGCCCATAAAACACCACAAAGATGTCTTTCTATGTGTTGTTGTTCTATTTCCAAACAGCCAGCCGTCTATGACTCCTGCCCCACATTAGTGAACTCTGCCTGGGGAGAGAAGCCAGGAAAAAAGGGGGCTTGGCATGGGGCCTGGGCTTCACCACCACCCAAATGCACCACACACACACAGACACACGTCAATGCTTCGGAGAGCTCTTGGCTAGACTTGAAAAGCCTTCATTGACGTCTTGGCTGCTGTGTACATTTTGCTTCCTCGTCTGTCTGCACATACGCACACAGACACAAACACACACATACACACACACATACACACACACACACACACTTGTCTGCAAGTCTGTGGGTGATCAGTGCCATTTATTAGACTGTGGGGAAAAAGACTGGATTGAATGAAAGAACTCACACGCATGCACACACACACACAGCCCTCCCCTTCATCCGTCCACCCCCAAACTGAGTTAATTGCTTCCTCTCCTCCATCTCACTTTCTTCTGTTCCTTTCAGTATCAACAAAACCTTAAATCAGCCTTAATTTAAATAGGACATTCTGTACAAATCATGCAATTCAAAATGTTGTTAATTTATGCATATCAAGTTAAAGTCGAGATATTATCTGGCCCAAAAAGAAACTGGGCTTTCATTTGTGATAAAATATAAAAATTAAATAAAATATAAAATACATAAAATAAGTAACCAGAGTTGTAATAAATCATAATTATCCTTTTACCTTTAAGTTGAGTTTATTCGCCATGAGGATTATTGTCTCTTAAGAGAAATGTTTTCTGTGGCTGTTGAAGAGCTTATTAAAGCCTGAGAAAATAATCCCGATGATGTCAGAGTGATGTCATCAGAGTTATCTCATCTTGGGCCTGAGACTTAAAATTCTTAACAGCAAGCCTACTAGGGTAACTAGGGTATGGGGTTTGAAAAAGTAGGAGGCAGGAGGGTTTTTGAGAGACATTTTGAGTTGCATTATGGGAATTGTAGCATCCAGCTTATTTGGAGCTCGACCCATACTAAAAGTCACGATATCTCTGACTCTTCTGCTACAATTTTACTTTTTTTAATCTGTCTCTTTTGAGTCCCCCAACCACAATCTAAATCTGCTAAGTACCCCTTCAGGAAATAAAGATGGTGTGTCAACAGCACAGTGCAGGCTCAAGTGGAGACAACCTCTCTCACAACATTCAACTTACTCTGATACAAAACCCTCTGCTTTACAGCTCTGAAGGTTTCAATGATTAATCTCTCTCTTACTCTCTGTCTCAGATTCCAGACAGATGCAGTCGTCTCCATCTTGGTCCTATGACCAATCATACCCCTACCTTGGCCAAATAAGCACACCTACCGTCCACACAGCCAATCCCCTTTCGCCTAGTCGATCTTCACTCAGTGACCTGTCCTCACGACTCACAGGTAACACACATGAGCATGTGCACAGAGAGAAAACAGAAAGTAAAATAAGCAGGTTGTAACCTCTGACCTTTGCCCCCCATCAGGTCCTGACCTCACGGCTTTCGGCGACCCAAGGATGACCTTAGAACGACCTTTCACCTCCCTCCCCTCCTTGCCTGACTCCCGCTTCTCTGACCCCCGGGTCCACTACCCTCCCACAGCGGCCGCCTTCACCTACACCCCCTCTCACAACCCTGTCTCCAACAGCGCCCTCGGCATCACCATGGCAACGGCCATGGCAACCACCCCAGCGGGGAGGTACCACACCTATCTGCCTCCTCCCTACCCGGCAAACACCCCCCACCAGGCTCAGAATGGGCCGTTCCAGTCCACCTCCTCGCCATATCACTTGTACTACTCCACCGCCGCCGGGTCATACCAGTTCTCCATGATGGCAGGGGGAGGAGGCAGCAGTGACTCTCGCTCCCCGCCGAGGATCCTGCCGCCTTGCACCAACGCCTCCACAGGTTCCTCCCTCCTGCACCCCTCTTTGCCCAATCAGAATGAAGGAGTGGGTGTGGAGGTGGAGTCCAGCCACAGTAGCTCCCCGACAAACATGACAGCTGCTGAAGCTGTCTGGAGACCTTACTGAACCAGTTGAGGTGGTAAAGGACACACAATTGGGTGGTGGTCATGTGATGGCAGACACCGGACATCACTGAACACATAAATACACACCAATCCAAAAGAAGATAAGTGACATGAGGAGCCATAAGTCAATGTAACATCAAAGATAATGTGTCAACATATAGAACCCCTAATCTCAGCTAAAGGATAAGGAAGGTCTGGTGTATATTTTTCCCACAAATGTCATGAAAAGACCAAAACCAACAATGTGTTAGTCCATCTCTCAATACTTTCTGATTTCCTTGCTCTGTCTGTGGCTCACAGCTCCAAGCCCATTGATTCCTGCTGAAGATGTAAATCTCACACCTCACAAATACATAGGTTATTTTTTTTTAAAAAGGACAAGTAATTTCCTGGTCACAGCTGCTCACTGTAGTTTTTATCAAAAAATTTGTTAGGGACTATTTTGAGCATGAACATTTGGTGCTCTGATGAGTATTTTTTAATAGTTTTTGGAGATCAATGGAGC
>NTHP01000326.1:130214-155888 GCA_003416845.1 Oplegnathus fasciatus
TCACAATCACTAGACATCATGAAGTTCATCCGCAGACTGACGTTAATCTCAGCCCAACACCAATTCATCATCCGCGCCGCTCACGTTCCAGGCTACAAATACTCCATCACTGACTCCCTCTCCTGTTTCTCTTTTCAGAAATTCAAGTCCTTGGCACCAGATTCAGATCCTCACCTGTCACCGGTTTGTCCGTTTTCAGCAACCATCTTCACCTGAACCCCAAGCCTCTCCACCTGGTCATTGCATCACAACAAGCAATCCTCAATAGTCTCGCTCCAAAAACCCTCTCATCCTACTATTCAGGATGGTGCTGTTTCAAGACTTTCCAAACCTCGCACAACCTACAGTTTTCTTCCACCAACATTGTATCATTAACCAGCTTCATCACTCACGCCCACTCAGATCTCAAAATCAGAACGTCCACCATCCAAGTATACCTCAGCGGTATTAACTTCTTCATTAAACTGCTTTCCGGAACTCCAGCCCCTTCCATTTCTCACCCCCACGTCAACATGTTAATTAAAGGCCTACGGAAAGCAGAACCCCAGCTCGCAACTAACTTCCTACCCCTGACAGCAGACCTCCTGATCCGTTGCATCCAAACCCTCCGCGCAGGGTACTTATCCCCTTCCATCAACTCAACTCTTGAATCCATGTTCCTCCTAGCGTTCTTCGGTTTCCTACGATGCTTGGAATTCACCACCACCTCATCAACCTATGACCCATCACGGCATGCAAGCCTCTCCGTCATTTCTGTCCACTCCCCAGACACCCTCAGATTCAACCTTAAACGAAGCAAAACTGACCAGCTTGGCCTCTCTCACCCCGTCATCCTCTACCATCTAAACTCATTCCTGAGCCCCTTCGAACCCATTCTTGCCCACGTAAACCAGAGACTAGCCCACCTCGCTTCTCCCCGAGACCCGCTCTTCACCACCAAATCAGGCAGAGTCGCCACACGCTTCTGGTTCCACCACCACCTCTGGCAAGTTCTGTCAAAGTCACCGAATCATCCAGCCAATCCAAATAAAATTACTTTTATACCATTCTACAGGCGTGGTCTTGTTAGTGAACACCAAAACAGACAAAGAAAAATGTAAGACAAACTGTTAGCATACAACATAGGACATCAAGTTCATGTTCAAGTTCAAGTTATTTTATTGTCATATGCATATGAAGAAGTCACTGACAATGACATTCTTACAGTAGTTCTCAGGCTCCCTCCAACAATGTTCAAACAATATGTATAAAAGAAAAATCACGTAATCATATTGAATGTTCATCTGCAATTTTCTGTAGTGGTCCCAGTAATATTTTTTGTGTACTGAGGTAGCATATCACATTAAGCTGCATTTGACTAAATTATAAATGCAGTTGCAAAAACAAAACTTTCCACTCTATCTTAAGAGGTTTGATTTGAAAGAGAACATATTATAATTATAACTATTCTAATGATCTATTAACTCCCTGCTCTTTCATTTGTTTCTATCTGCAGGATGTCTCTCGTTTTTCTTACTTGCTGTGTTGAAAGTTTTGTCAGAGTGGTTAATCTTTGCGCTGTCTCTCACTCTCTGCACAGCTGATTTCTTGTTTCTCTGCTACTCTGTTCTGTGCTGGACTGTTACACTGCAAAACCATCTTCTCCGCTTCTCACAGTAGCAGGTTTTACCTTGCTTGACAGTTTCATTCCCTCATGGTGAATATCAGGTATCATCTCTGTGCCATCTGTGCACATGTGATGTACTGTGATACGCTATTGCACTGTGACGCATTGATGGAGTGTGGGCTGGTTATTGTTTTACGTGAAGTGGGTGTGCGTTTATTTGTGCAATTCTAAAGTCAAGAGTGTCCTGATCTATATATATTCTATATATATAAATATATATTCATTCTTTTGATCAGCTACTTCAATGGAGTGTGACTATAAGCTGTAAAACAGGAATAACAGTGGTAGTACGAGGTAGTGTAGTCTTTACCAGCCAAGTTAACTACACACTGCTGGGTCGACGGCGCTGTATACGCTGCAGCCAGAGACCGGAGAGCGTACCGTTACCACTGTGCCGCTCCAATTAGCACTGCGGTGGGATCGTATCCCTTTCAGAAGCTTTGTAATCCAGCCTTGAACTGCGGTGTCTTTTTGGAGACTTTGTGAAATAAATCCATAATGATAAATCCAACACTGAATGTCTGCTGTGATAATTTATCAATTTTTCCGTGTTGAAAATAGCTATTGTTGTTGTTAGCCGTCCATTAGCAATCCCATGATGCAGGGTTGAGTCTGTCAACCAATCAGAGGCTGTGTTCCTGACTTGCCGATCAATCAGAGACAGTCTCTGACTTACACAGTCACAAATAGGCTACCTATATAGGTAACGTTAGTTCTCTCGTCTGCAGTCCCTATCAAAACTCCACATATGGGGTAGACTGCTCCTCCTCCTTCTCCTGGTAATCCTTAAATCGGCACTATCCACCCGTAATTCTAGCTGTAGTTTTAGAGGGCTGCGCCTGTACTCATAGTGTACGTACGTAACTAACGTTCCCGCCTATTCATTTTGAAAGAGCAACGGCCAATGATGAAGCTCCAACACTCAGCCGACCAATCATGTAACTTCATCACTCACTCACTCACCTACTCACTCACTCACTCACTCAGTGACAGACTTTTGCGTTTGTAGTTGCGTTTGTTGTAATGTGCAGAAGTCAAAATATAGGAAGAGAATATAATATATATAAAATGATATATGATACAATAAAACTAAATATGATATTGTGGTATAATTTAACTGCAAAGAATGTGGTAATGTGTTGTGGGGGCAAGCCTATATAAATGAACAACTGAATGAACATAACACACATTCCTTTGCATAAGCCCCCTCAGTCCCACATTCCTTGATACTGCCATATATTATTATATTACTCCCTATATTTAGGTATATCAAAAAAAACATAATAAAACATAATGAATGAAGTCACTGGCAAAACGTCTGATGTCCTCTCTACTGAACCACATATTTTCTACTCTATCAAGCTAGCTAATGGAAACACTTTTTTTCTGGAGAGCCTTGGCAGCTGAATGGTTACAGCGCATGCCATATGACTACATGGTCGCAACTGTTGCTGGTTCAGTTCCGACTGGTGACCTTTGTTGCCTGTCTCTCTCTCCCCTGTTTCCTGTCTGCCTCCCCACTGTCACTATCCAATAAAGGCAAAAAAAATGCCAAATAAATAATCTTGAAAAAAGTTTTTTTTCTTGCTTTTCAAAACATGTCTTTTTACATCTTTAATGTATAATGGTCATAAACATTAACTCATGGTTCGCTGCTGCCTAGATGAACTACGCCTCTACTATAAACGTATTTCAACATATCTGGTGGAAAACCAGACTTTTAAATTTTTAATTTTGCAAATGCAACGACTGGAATACTTTGGTTGGGAGGATGCACCAAACTGTGAGTCCTGAACAAAACAGTTTGATGTGAATACATATAACGTTACTGTTACACTCCTATTAATGTTGTAATGTAACGGCAGAATGGGCTAAGATGCTCACACATTAGCTTCCACTCAACTGACAAGGTATGAAAGTAGCTACGTGGTTAGCTAGCTGGCTAATGTAGCAAACGAGTCACAGGAGAGTAAAATATGGGGACGTTGTTTATTTACTTTCCAGCATTGCATCTCACTAACAAGGTAACAACGTAGCGTGAAGTCAACACTCAACAGACTCAAAGCACCTACTTTTGTTCACACAGTTTTTCAAAAACGCTGAAAAGAGTTCAGATCAAGCATTATCAAATTTTGATTTGTACAGTACTTTGGTTTATGACCAAATACCTGCAGAACTCATTTCCAGCAGCCTCAGCTGTACTTGTGATTAGTGATAATTAGTTTGATGTAAACATGTTAACAGCTAAACTAAGATTGTGACACTGGTAAACATGAAACGTGCTACGAGCATGTTAGCATTGTCATTGTGTCAATGATTAGCATTTTAATCAAAGCACCGCTGTGCTGCTAATCTGGCTAAACTGTTGGCTTGTTTACAACCTGTAGGATCATCTACCTGCGCTTGTGATGGCTGCCCTGTTGGGCCTATTCTTAGTGATCTAATAGCATTCCAAGATCTCAGCAGTTATTTTTGTACAATGTTACATAGCCAGTTGAACCAGTGGCCCAAGCTACAAAACTAAAACCTAAGTTGTAATAGACCATAGTTTCCCTGTAAGGTACTGTCATGTAATAAAATTAGACCTTGTGGTAAGGTTGTGGCTTCCTTTAAACTAAACCCTCGGCTGTTACCATCGTGGTCTTGATCTTACTGTTAGAGCAGTCACAATGAAGGGTATGGATCAAGAAATAAAACAGATGACAATGGGAAGCTGTATTATGCAAAACAGTGGATTTTATATATTGCGTTAGTACCAAAAGACAAAATACACTTAGAAGTGGACATTGTGTGAAAAAGTTTGTGAATTTGGTGGGGGTTTTTCACTGTTCATTATCCGATTCTTGAAGTGAGAGTAACTTTGGAAAGTAGAAATAACACATTCTTCCTCTTACAAATGAATGTAATTCATAAGAAAGAAGACACACCCTTGCTCAAGTCAGTACACTCGTGGTATGACAAGTAGCTCATGGTGGCTAATATCAGCAACCTTAGAAAACTGACCTCACTGAGTCACTTAACTGACTTTGCGATTCTTCTTTACTTGTTTTCTGACTAATTAATTAAATCATTTTAGTTGCCTAAACCTGACCAAACTTAAACCATGAGTAGTTTTTGAAATGGCCATATCGGTCTGGAAGGCACTGACAAACAACCTATTTTGCTGGACTTGTTGACAGATACTGATATATATAAAAACTTGGTATGCTTTGGAAAATGGTCTGCAATAATGATTTGTTGTTAATAGGCTAAAACATGAAGAAAATGATTCAATTCAGACCTGAGTCAACAGCATGGCATTTCATCAGAGTTCAGCTCATGATGGTCAAACATGCAAAAATGGTTCATAAGCCAAGTGTAAACACTTTTCTTATTGGTGTGACATTTCATGTGTCCCAGGAAACGTGTGACTGAGCGCTATATATTTTTGTATCACTTCCTCATAGCAGAGAGTTAGAGGTGGCAGTGACCTGTGAGCCGTAATAACCTGCTGCCAGGACCATTTAATCTGAGTCATGGTGACACTAAGTCGGAATGGTGCGAGGAGGGTGGAAACTCAGGAAAACCAGTGATTAAAAATGAGAGAAAAGTGAAACTGGCACATCCACACATACCTCGAAATCATTAGTCAATTGGAAAGCAAAAGTTGTGACGTGTTCATCTCTTATCTTCCCGATCTTGTCACACGATTGGCTCTCTGAATTTGCCTTCAATCCCCCTGGCAGCCTTTGATTGGCCTGGATCCACAGGTTTTGTCAGTGACTCATTCCACCCAGAGAGGCAAAAGCACTGCCTCTTAATGGCGTGTTTCCATAGAAACCTTGTCGGGGGGGGTCAGGCGCCGATGAAGCACACAGGAGCCATTTCCTAATAAACTGGGTTTTATTGTCTGTCTGTTTTCTCCTGTGCGAAATGTAAACATGCCTTAAACTAAGAGAGAGAGAAAAGAGACAGAAGAGAGGGAACAGGACATTGAGGCATGTTTGGAGGGAGGGCGAGTTCATAATGGCTTTCCTTTCTTGCTTACACATATCGCATTCGCTGTCCTTGAGTTTTATAAGAGTGGCTCCGTCCTTGACCCCTCTGTACACGAGTGACAGTAAAATGTACATGGCAGATACAACTCTTTATATGAGCTGACTGTGCTCTGTCAAAAACCTTCAAACACAGCTAAGTTGGAAGGTACCTACATTTTTTGGCCTCATGGGGGCAGCGGAAACACAACACTGACATATCATCACCTTTTAAGTTGATATAGTGAACGTGTTAGCAAACAGTTGCCTATGTACACATCCAGCGGTAACGGACAACATTACCATTCATTTGGAGTTATGTTTGTATTTATGTTTGAGTTATGTTTGTGGCCACTGATGAATGTACGTCCAATATTCACTGAAATGTCTGCCTCTTCAGCTGCTAAATGCTTCACAATGGACCAGCTAGTGGCTAACTTTATCTGTCGGCTGTTTGGTGCTGGGCAGGTAGTGAACAGTGGGTTATCAGAGTTTTACCTGATTTTTAGCTGTAAACAGCTGCCTGATGCAGTTAAAGTTGCAGCTGAAAAACCAAAACAATGAGCTTAAAGGATGTTAAAATGCTGCATAGAGCTGAGGGGAATTGCAGAGTTGTTGATAATTTTCTGTGAGCAACTTTTCACATCACACATAGTTATTAGACCCATTGTTACTATAAGAATATTGATTAGTGCTGCTTTAAAATTCAATTTTTTTATTGGCTATGTGCAAAGAGTTCCTCTCTGTCTCTTTTTGTTTCAGGTTTTTTCTCAACAGAAAGCAGAGTGTGCAACTGCAATTTTGGTTGTGGCAGGAAAAAAATGCAATTTCATTTCTGTTGGACATGAAGTGGACAATATTTGATCTTCCAAATACTGTGAATATTTGAAATCATTTTGCCCTATATTATATCCTAGAGACTTTCATTTCTTCCTGTGGGTGTCAGGTGATTGACAGGAAGTAGAGCGTAACGGAATGCAGCAGGGATATGAAGACACCCAACCGAGACATAATGAAATAATGAGAAAACAGAAACTTTACTGATGGACCGTCTCGCTCCATTGATCCTCAAGTCTATTGGAAATTGTTTTTGCCGACATGATCTGCTAAGCCTCTAATTTATGTTCTCATATGGGAAAATTCTGTGAAGATGGAGCCTGCCTGGATGCCCGAATGGTTATAGAGACAGGGATCAAGGTTGTAGGTATGGGGCGTCTTGTCGGCTCAGTGGACTGATCCATCCGGTACAACATGAGGACAATGTTAGAATCCATTGCAGGACTTTTTTGTGTATTGCTGCTTTTACCGAGTCATTCATCCACTCTACTTTGAATAATCTTACCTTAGAAAGCTAAAATGGCAATGGTCACTTTGACAGTTTTGCTTCACGGTCACAAAACCTTTATTAATTACTTAATTTTATATTTTTAAAGCTGCTTACGTGTTTTATGTTAAAGCCACTATGTGTAGAAGTTTAATGTCATTATAGCATTTTTCAAAATATTTTTTGGGTTGTGGCAAAGTGAGAGGCTTGGTGCACTGTATGTATTGTTGCCTTTAGTTAATTCATTTCGGTGGCGTGCATTGCTGCCTGCCACAGTGTTTTTTTTTTTACTGCTGCTAGGGGGTGCTGAAGTTGTGAATTTTTGAATACTACTCACAGTGGCGTAGTGGCACTCCAGTGATTTTACACATGAAGTTCACTTTGAGTTGAAAAAATAACCCCTGATTGTGACATCTGGGTTGTCTCATCTTGAGCTTGACACTACAAACAGAAAGCCTTTGTTACAAAGTGGAGATCTGAAAGAAGCAAGCATTTAGGAGGAAGAGCAGATGCTGCCAAGTGGCATTATGGGAAATGCAGGGTCCAGTGTTGTGTAGCTTGAACCATACTAGGGACTAAAATTCGTGATACCTCCGCTGCTTTGATTTTGGCAGTTCTTTTTTTTAATCCTTCTGAGTCCTACAACTTTATGGAAATGCACTTATTTACTTCATCTCTCAAATTAATGATTTATGGTTTAAATGACCTAATAAGAGGTTTATTTAGATTTAGGGTTGGCTTGCCCCCTAATCTTGCAAGTGATAGAACATTTGAGGTGTGCTAATTACAGACATTTACATTAATGCTGTTTGTATAGATTATTAAATAATTAAGGGTCTTTTTATGGGATGTTTGTTTGCTAGTAGCTCTTATTGTGTTATCATTTTGTTCTGCAGCCACACCTGCCAAATACATTGAGAGGTTGCATTCGGCACGTGTCAGTTTTGTTTACTTTTTTTTTGCATAATATATTTATTAATTAAGAGGTATTTTTACTTTGTGTGGCACAAGATTTTACGCACAAACTGATTTGCACAAATGGGAATTATAACGCTGGTTGTACTTGGTGTTAAAGAGTCACATAATCTCTTAAAAGGTCAGAATCTGGCAAGTTTTGTCCACTTTGTTCTTCATGTTGTGAATGAATGAGTGAATTAATAAAAGCTGTGACTAAGTACATTTTCACAGGTCACACAAGAACTGCATGTCTTGTTGCAACACAAAACCAACACTCACTGAAAGTTTAGTTCAAAGCCCTAAAATACAGTGTATATGCGCAGTAAGTACATTGTGCAGTGAGCCTCCGACTGAATCATAAAGCTGAGTGAAATATCAGGAGCGTCAAGGCAACAGTACCTGTGCATTCGTCCAAGGGAAAGGCTTTGTGTGTTGCTGTACTTGTGTGGGAGTTCTTTTGACTGTTTGTCCTAACCTGCTTGGAGTTATTTCATGAAAACACAAGGTGTATGTAGAAAGCAACCTTCTTTCTCTTCAGACCTCCAACTCTGCATCGGATTTGTTCATGCCTGCGCACAAGTCGTGTGGATATGTAGGCCTGTGAGCCTGTTCCTGTCAGAGTAGAACAGGTAACTTTATCTGACTTACTGTCTACCCAACTGATCCACCCCCGCTCTGCTCCCAGTCTAGGCTTGATCTTCCATCAGGCTCGCTATGGTGTTGCATGTGTCGTCAACAGGATAGTCTGTCTAGCTCCATCTTGTTCTGTTTCCCCTTCCTTAAAGTATTCATAATGTTTCTTTCAATTTCAGAATTAACAAAGGATGACCATTGTGGTTTCGAGGCTTATTGATCTGACAGGAACACAAAGAGATTTTCTTCTCAAACAATTTTCTGCTTATGAATAATCAGTTGCTTTATAAGCTGTCATGAACAGCAATGACTAAGGGGATTCATTAAAAATGGCAACCTTCCAGGAAATAGGACCGTATAATTGATGCAGGTGGTGTGTGTTTGTGTAGGGTGTTTGTCTTTTCCATGTATTAGTTGTTGTCTTGCTCACTTTCCTTGACAGCCCATCACAGCCTCAATTCCTTCCTACATATCCTGCAAAAAAAAAAAAAGTAGTTGCGTTGACGTGGCCAATCTGTACGAGGCTTTCCATGTTAAGCACTCAAGTGAATTTCCCGTGAAATCCCCAAGGGTTGATTAAAGGGAATCTTCTGTATATGTCTGGGATTCCTAGGAAGCCCTCAACACATTAACTGCATGTTTGTGGGAGTTCTTCACAGGCTGTCAGAGATCTGGGATTTCTCCTGCAATAAAGTCAGGAGATTTAACAACATCCAGTATTTAAATGGAACCATGCAACACATTTTTGCAGACGTAAGTTAAATTCCCTGTTAAACAAAGTCAAGGTTGATATATCTCAATATATATACAATTTTAATATTACAATTGTACTTTTTGCTTTAAATGCAAGGACATAATTTCCACAGGAAGGACATGTCTTCCACATGTTCTTATTTTTAATTTGCCCTCTTATTGTGCAGCTGTATAATCCACGTGGGAATTATGCATCAGTAGATACTTCCTAACTTCCTAACAGGTAGTTAGCAAGCCAGCTAGGTGGGATATTGTGGCTGTTGGTATACTCATCTAGGTCACCCTGAGCCCACTGTGACTCCAGACAGTGTTTGGTTACACAGCGTTTTCTACACAAACCGTAGATCTGTCTATTTATTGCAGGACTGTTGTATTAGACTGCATTAGCTTTAGCTACGTGTACCTAATAAGCTGGCAACTGAGTGTATAAGATACCCCGAAAGGCGCTAGAATTCAACATTAATCAAAAATGAAGTATTAAGTACAGTGCCCATTTCGCTCTTATGCACATTATTGTATCTATCAGTGAAACAAAATGTGATTTTAAGAAGAGTTAATATAATTCAGAAATTTACACACCATTTCTGATTCTTTCGTTAAGACTACCATTATAATGGAAAGCTCCGTGTCATCTTAATGTAATATTTGCTAGATTGATGAAAATACATTTAAATACCATGAAATTGAATACCAGTAAATATCATTCACATAGTTTTAGAGTTTTTAGAGTTCTTTTTCTTTGGTTGAAGAACCCCTGATTTAAAGTGACAATAGACAACCCCTCCTAGCCTTTCCTAGTGGTATTATTGTTGGCGCCGCTGTCGCAAAGATGATTCAATCCAATTCAATCCCATTCAAACTCTATTTCAGACTCACAAGAGGGTCCATAGCAATAAAAAAAAAGAAAATAAGACATACAAGATATAGGATTGCTCTCTGTTTTCCTCAGAGCCTAGCAACTACCAACAACACAGCACACTGAATTTGTTTCCAAATTTCTGTGAAAAAACACCACTTTGGAAATAAGACAGAAGAAAGAAGCATGTTCACTGAAGAGGGAAAGTGAAAATGTCATCATTTTATATTGCGTAATTACATAATTTGAGTATTGCTTCGTAACTACAGCAGGGGTTGGCGTCGGGGTGAAGGGGGCAGTAGGAGAAAAAGCGCAAGTTTGTTCATTCGTTTAGTCTATAATGGAGACATGAAAGCAGACAGAAATTCTTAGTATGTGTTGAGAAAAGTGAACTGGGTTGGTGTGTTATTTTATGTTTTTACAAAATGGACAAAACTGTACAACTGGATCTGACTGCCAGAATAAGCAGCTACGCTGTGACAAACTGTAGTGAGTGAGCAAGGTTGGTTGACTGCACTTCGTGTACTGCTCTTGTTATGATGTTGTTGTGGAGTTAATAAACTACACAGTACAACAGTTTATTTGACAGTATACTCAATGCAACTAAAACGTAACGTACGCCGTACCGCGTGCCGTAAATCGAGCCTTCAATGTCCCGGGAGATCGTACCCGGTGGCAGACAGAATTGCATAGAGAAAGCGGCTTATGGGGAACTAGTCTAAACGCTGATGGTGCCATTATTCAATAGCCATAACATTGTGCAATTAACATTTACTTCATAATGATAGTTAAAGTAAAACCACTTTAATGAGCTCCACCCACTTCTGAAACTAAACCTAAGTCCTGGTTTAAATGAGTTGTTTTTTGATAAACTATAATATATATAAGTGCTGATTCAAGTTGGCATTTTTATTGAGTACATTTTTGCTGAAGTGGCATACTTTTGTGGCATACAGGGAATACACATTTTGAAAAGTCTGAATAAGCGCTGGGAAAATTGACAGTTGTAAACTTGTCAAATGTGGAGCTTTGCTGTGTGCGGCCACATAGCTGAGTACAGTAATTTGTCTTTATTTGTGCACTTTATTTTGAAATTTCTAATCGTTGCAATTGAATGAATGTAGTTTGAACTCCGCGGTCTTATCCTTTTAGAATCACATGGGAACAATTGCGCAGAAGTTCTTCTATTTCATCGAAACATTCTGTCGTCGAATTAGATCGTTTAGCTGTTACAAAACTACAGCATGTAAAGGTCCTGTGAGAAATGACTGACAGAACAATACGTCTTTGTTTTAATACTGTATTATGTTTTGATATGACAGGGTCTCTCATGGTAGTCAGTTAGAAACCTCAGAACATTTCTAACGGTTGACCGAGCTCAGATTCACCTCATCAGGCTGGTAATTACTGGTTAAACCACACAGAGCAGGCATCTCCTCTCGCTGCTGCAGAGGAAGAGAAATAGCTGACGCTTAAAGTGCTAATAATAAATAAAAATAAAATGAATAATCAAATTAAATTGATAATTAATAAAAAATAATAATAAGATTTCGTTACCAACTCTCTCTGTTTCTTTCTGTCTTTTAATGTGTCATTAATAGGCCTTTATTGGTAATGCATCCTCTTGTTAATGTAAAAGAGCTCTTTTGATTCAGAGGACAGTGTGGTTTCGGGCAGGTTTTGTTACACTAAGCAGGAATTTAGACTGTTGAATTTGGTTACATCAGTGTATTTAGAAAAATCACATGAGGAGTTTTAATTTAAGTCAACATTGAAGCAACACACCCAACAACATGGAAGACTTCAATCCTGGGCTGCACTACTCAAGTAAGGTCTTGATCTCAAGTCCAGTCTCAAGAAGGTTTTTCTGGCACTGAATTATCATGGTGCTGTGATTTTTTTTACTTGGACTCATTCCATTATGTTCTTAGGACCCAACCAAGTCCAGGCTTTAAGTTAGAGTTAATGTTTTTTTGAAAAGCTACAATCAAATAGTGTGCAGGGACAGGAAAAAAACACAAGACAGGTTTAGTCTAGCTTTAGCAATATGTCTGCCTAGCCTTGTGGAAGACTCCAGTCATGCGCAATGAGTGCATGAGCAGAGTCCGCGCATAGGTAGGTAGACAGGCAGGTAGGCCATCCAATCACTTCATTCGGTCCAAATGAAATGACTGGACAGGCTTATTACAGGCCTGCGACAGACACCATTTTTATTTTTTTTTGTCAGAGCATTTGATTATTGATTGCTGTCGGGATGTAAATATAACAAAAATGCATCTAAAATAATTTGCCTGCCCTAGCTTTAAAAGTACATGTTTAACAAGCATCAATATCATGATATATTAGAAGTTCCAATGTAGGAGCAGACTTAATGGGTTGTTATTTTAACAAAATGCAATATTTAGTAAATTTTCTAATGAAATATTCAGTTTAGTTACTTTTTTTGGGGTTATAATCTCCAGAAGTTATCTCTTAATCTCCTGAAGTTATCATGAATGATGATTCAATAATTATTGTTATAATTAATAATTTAATTATAATTATATTTAAGCCTGTTATAATTAATAATTTAAAATTAAATTAAAATAATTTTAATTTATTATTTTTTATCAATGAATGAAAAATGAATCAAAATCCTAATTTTACAAGACATACTTCGGCAACTCATTTATATATAAATTTACACATTTATATATTTATAAGAAATAATAGTGGCCCTAGAATCGACCCTTAAGGCACACCACAGGGAAATCACTTTTGTTAGAATAGCAAACCTGTGTATGAACAACATTTTCTCTGTTGGAAATATAACTTTTGAACAATTAATATGCTGTGTCATGAAAACCATACTTCTGGAGTTTTTAATATATGTACAGTTTTTTTTTATCTCAGAGGAACATGGCAGAATCAATATCGGTCTGTAATGAGAAACATAAAATTAGTTATAAGCTTTAAACAGTTTTTAGTTCTAAGGAACGACACAACAATTCACAGTTAAGAAATTATATCTAAAAATGGCTGCAATTTGGTGTGTTTGACAAGAAATGCATTTGTAGCATAAAACAAGGGAATTAAAGAGCAATTATGTATTAAAATATAATCTAGAGGATTTCTATAGGTCACTGCAATTTTGGTAGCTAATATTTACATAAAACCATTAATCTTTTGAGAAATATCAGCTGGATCGGTAAAATAGTATTCATTATCAAAAACTGGGAGTCCAGAAGTTTTCTTTCCTCTCTGTAGCGTGATTGATAACATTCCAAGTAGCTTTACAACCTCTTGAGTTTTGCTTAATTTTTTTACTCAAATATTTTTTTTTTGTAAATCTGATGCCTCGAGTAGATGTATTCCTATAGCCTTTATACATACCACGGTTTAAAGTGTGTATTTTACTAGATGTTTTTGTATCATTTATTCTTTTGCATTGAAAACAAATCTAAAGATTTTTATATGAAACAGTAACATTTGTACACACACAGATGTACATACTTGTAATCATTGATCCAAATGACAGATATTACACCTGTTCACGATTCTTTGATGTATGAGAATCTTGGTATGGTTTCTTCTATATATCTCTTTTACAGAAAACTGTGTAATGCCTTGGTTTATCTTTCCCAGGGAATCATCTTTGGTCTACCATCTTTGTTTTGCTGGGATGTTCATTCGTTAATAGTAACATTGTGCAATTACTATATTACTACATTACCAGGACTTGTTTGCAAGCAGTTATGTTACTTTACCAGATTTCAGTTTTCCCAGACTTAGTCCATCTGGACTTGACTTGGTCTTGACTCAACCTCACCTGTATCTGGTCTTAGACTTGTCCTAAATGGTCCTGACTACAGCCTTGCTGTAAGTAGCGTAGAACTCATTAAAGCTGCACTAATCAATATTTATATATTAACGATGAATCAAATTACTATACATAATGTGAAAAGGTTCACTTGACATGACAGACACACAGGTAATTGTCATCCGACTCTGCCGTTCCTCTCAGCTTTATTTTGTTGTTTTGGCTTTCCTGCCTGCAACTTTGCTTTTGGTTTGCTCTCACCACTCTCATCAACCTCGTTTCCAGCAGCAGCAGGCAGCTGATAAACCAAACACTAGACAAACAAAGTTAGCGACTAGCTGGTGAAGTTAGTGGAGCCTTTAGTAGCTAAAGAGTAAGATATTTTTCTCAGGAGAGTAAATATTGGTCTCACATTCGCCAGGTGGACACAAACACGATTTCAAATGAATGCTAAAGCTGCTCTACGTGTGCTGGATGTGTAAATAGGCAACTGTTTGCAATGTGTTGGCCATATCAACTTTATAACATATCAGTGTTAGTTTACACCTTGCTGCGTGCACCCAAGTGGCCCAATTATTGCAAGTTTAATTAAATGCAGCTGAATCCAGGGGATGCCTGTCCAGATCAGGGATGCTGGAGTTACGGGACATCACACTAAATGCTGGGCGACAATTATGTGTTAATTTGAATGGCCAGGATAATTTATATCTGATAGTTAAACAACATTTTACACACATTTTCGAACCTTTTACACAACAGCAGACAGCAAACCTGAACACAAACATACTGTATGTCAAAGCAGCCACAGCAACTACACAATTAAGAACACTGACGTCAGCATGGAAACCACAAGGAGAAGAAGAGAGAGTAAGACGGTGCCTGGACACAGGAGAGACATGTGGCCCATGACCAGTTCATCGTAGGTTGGAAAACTGCAGGGCAGCGAGGATACAACCATTTCATAAAGGAGACAAGCGTATACACATATCAACAGCGCGTTCAACCCATGTTGGACCCGGTCACATGAGACAGTCACTCTGTTGTCACTGTTAACCAAGACTCCAGTCTGCAGTGCACTTCATACACTTCACAGAAAAACCACAGAATTATACAGTTACATTAGAATTCATGATCAAAGAAAGTTTTTGTTTCACTTCTCCACTTCTGTCCACATGTCTCTCTCTCTCTCCCTCTCTTTGCAGTAAACATCATTAAATTAATACGCTGCCAAACCTCCAAATTTTACAGCACGCTCTAGTTTCCAGAGCGTGCTCTGTCACTGCACAGTGGCGGTAATTACAGTTTCCTTACATACTCTGGCTACTAGATATAGAAATCTGTCTGGATTGACCTCTCTCCAGTGGTCTGTCCGACTGGTCGATCAGTACTTTGACATTAGGATAAGCTTCAGTTTCTTAAGAACCGTCATTACACACAAACAAGAGAAAGAAGGGTAAGGATCCAAACTGTCGTGCCCTAAAAACACTGCTGTAATCAATAATAGTAATTGGAGAAAGAAATAGCAAGAAAGTAGTAGAAATGGAGAAGCACATTTTTTAGATTAGAACTCATTTGAGTGCAGAGAAGAATAAGGGGATAGGAATCAGGGAGAGAGGGTGTTGTGATTTATTAAAGGGTCTTTGACAACTGATGGGACATAGGAAGCTGATCAGAAGAAGAAAAAATGGAGTCCAGTTGGAGATGTGCGTCAAGAACAGAGAACTGAGAAACCTCAGACCATTTCCTGTCAGCTCATCTCTTTTTTTTCTACAGCTCACTTCCTGTCGGCGTGAACGATCAGACAAATCAGATCCTCCATGAGTCATAAAGTGATTATGATATGACCCCTGCCTTGACGTGGACTGTTAGTCGGTTATGATGTGGCCTTTAGATTGAGGTGTCGTTCAGTTAAGACGCTGAGCACACCCTTAGCAACCGTTGATACGGCATACGTGACACCAATGTTTGCTGCTGCTTCAGGCTGTACACCTGGTGTTCTCCGTCAATACGTCTGGGCAGCCTGGAGTATGACCACAGAAAAAATATTAATGGGGTGAAATGCATAAAAAGGACCCCCCCACTCCTCATGGTGGTGGATTTGCACCATCGTTTATTATTTAAGTGGCTTTTCATGAACTTTAAAGGGCATTCTCGCCGTGTTAATGTGTGTGTGTGTGTGTGTGTGTGCGTGCGTGCTCACGTTTGAGTGTGTATAGGTTCACTGCATACAAATACAAGTTTAGAGGCTGTACGTTAAAGGACCATATCAGTGGTTGTGCATATTTAGCCGTTAAGCTGTAAGTTGCTACTACTGTGCTTTACTGCTGACCTTGTTGATTTCTGACCTTCCAGGCTGCCATTCATTGCTGTTCTTTTGAGCGTACTAGAGAGACTAGAAACTTGCTTGAGATACTATGGGCAGTCCATCAGTTAATAATTTCCTTTTTTAGCATATTTATTTATTAAAGTTACAATATCTTTATGTAATTGTGAGTGTAGTAGAGTATATGTCAGGTAGATAAGTAACAAGAAATGCGGTGTCACACTGTCAGCGCTGTGAAATGTCCCACTCTGTATATATCTTAGTCACAATTCTTTAATAACCAAATTTAAAGGGGTACTCCACTGATTTTACACATCGGGTTCTTTTTACTAGTCATGAGGTAGCACTGCTCAGCATCTCTGGAGGAGCTTCTTAAGATTTGAAAAAATAACGCCGATGATGTCACTGTGATGTAAATGTGGAGACTACGCATTTATAACAGAATGCCTGCGTTACAAACTGGAGGTGTGGAGTTTGAAAGAATGGCATTAAGGAGACAGGAAGGTCCAATAAAAAAATATTGAGTTGCATTATGGAAAGGGTGGATCAGTGTTTTTGGAGCTTGACCAACTCTAGAGACTAAAAGTCATGGTATCTCTGCGTCTGCTACATCAATTTCGAATATTCTTTTTTTAAAATCTGTCTCTTGTGAGTCCGCCAACTCCATGGAAGTGCAATATTAGATCGTGAGAATTATGTTCGCAGAGGAACTGATGCGCACGCCTGCTCAGTGTCTTCAACCATGGTGTTGGGAGGCAGATTCAAAATGTAAAAGAAAGAAATCAAGTTTAAAAGAACACACATGCAAACCTGTGTATTGGTAAAGGTGAAGCCAGTTGCTGACAGAAAGTTTGCTCTGGAATTTTTGTAAAATTATTAGCAGTACTATACCAAGTATCCACATCAAGTTTTTGTAGTTAATGTGCTTAAACTTTCCAAACCACGTGTATGGTCCTTTTCATCCTTTAATAGGCAAATGTGCACAAAGTGTGTCTCTGTCAAGTTGTGTTCATGAGTACATGGAGCTGTTAGTCCCTGGTGAGGGGTTGCCAACCATGAACTGCCCCGTGTTGGAGTCCAGTCTGGGGACTTTTGATGCTTGTCATTCCCCTCATTTCCTGTCATTTCTCTGCTGTTGGTGTCAGTCTCCTGTTAGAGGTGGAGCAGCAATACAAACACACCACACGGTTCATGTTCATCTTCCTTGTCATTGGTCATCCCTTCCCTTTTTTTGAGCTTCAGCCACTTGAGATCCAAATGTAGTGATACCAGATTGCACCATCCTACTGCAGGGACAAGTTTGGTAATATGATTGACAGCTCGCTGAGACTCCGCCCTGGCTGCTGCTTATTGGTTCTCCTGTGCCCAAAAGCCAGCGTGAACCAGATCAGATCTGCCGCTATGATGATTGGCATTTTTTGCAGCGTGGTTTTTGAGGATGCTTTGAGTAGTTATTCGGAGAAGAAACTATGACCGTGTTTGGGACTTTCCTCCATCTCAAGTTCAGATAGTGCTGATGAGGTTGACTGATCTTTCTTTTCAATCACGAACTTGATTTCACTTTGTAATTAAGGCTTTTCTTGCTTCGAGTTCGAAGTGACGTCAATCAGCCAGAACAGTGCAGGTAATTACATTCTCCCCTCCTCTGCTTCTCCATCTATCTGTTTATCTTTAAATATGTGTGTTAGTGTGTGTGTGTGTGTGTGTGTACAAGCGAGGGTCAGACCCTGACCTCAGATCCGTCCTCCTCCTCTGCCTCGTGGTTATGATTCATCCAGTCGACCAGGTGAAGGCCGCGCTTCAAAGGAACACCGCACGCACATAGATACATATACGTAAGCATGTTGTGTTACTTAGAACTCTTTGTGTGTGTGTTTGTGGTCTGTGAGTGGGACTGCTATCTGTGAGTCATGCTCCTCTTTTCATTCATGATCGCACGAGGCAGAGCGAGCGCTACTGTGGTGTCAAAAGCAGTGAGGAGAGGAGATAAAAAAAGACGAGAAGATCGGAGAAAACAGGGAGAACATCGCAAGCTGATGGGGTATTTATTCTCTCTGCTTTCTCCCCATCTGTGGCATGCTCTGTAAAAACACAGCTGTGAGTACTCTGAGACCACGTAGGTTGTTTTATCTGCCTGGTGGCTGTTTTTCAGGATGTTATTTAAAGATCAAAGTGTCTTGTCTGCTGCAGGAGTGTGTTTTTCTGTGCCTCTCAGGCTGGTGTGACTGGGTTAGATAGAAGCAGGGCTTTGAGGTCAAAGTGCAAACACGTGTTTGGAGGACACATCCTCATAAATCGGTTTGCTGAAACGGGTTGTGTACTCTTTTCATGAGTCTATAAATTATCTCAAGAATCCCAGTCACTGTTGTATTGTATTTTATTCAACATCATTTACCCAGAGGAAGGTTATTCCACTTATTAGCACCATTGTCCTGCAGCATGAAGGAAATTGCCATATGAAGCGTTTTTCTCAGCTGATAGTGGTTATAGAAGCTCTGCTTCATGCGTTTTCGTCTGCAGAGGTTGAAAGCAACAAATTTAAAGTATTGTCATTACGTGTTGTTAATGTAACTGAGCAGCTTTCTTATGCTCTTGTACTTGGTAAGTGCATGAATTCAGTAGAGAGTATAGGTTTCGCAAATATTAGAAACTTTGCATGTTTTTTTTAGCTTAAACAGACCGGATACTGTACAGAGGTTCTATGAGGCTGTAGCACCCTCTGTAGCTCAATTACAAAACAGCACCTACCAGTGATGACATTTCCTGTGCTTGCTGGAAAGCACTCTGGAGTTTTTTAGTGGTTATGAAACAGTCTCAATTTAATACCGATGCCTCTGTAAGACCCACATAAGCAAACCAGACCAACAGCGAGAAGATTGACTATTTCTATTAATTTCTAATATTTATTCTTAATGTCTGCCACCGGGTCGGGGTTTTCCACGACATCAGACAAAATGGTGCTGGGGTTTGCTCTGGCTGAATTCCAGTTGCTTCAGGCGCTAACTGAAGGTCCGTCTCTGGAGCTGCTGCCTGCTCTCCTAGCGGAGAAGTAGTCTCCTTGCAGCGGGGAGTGAAACGGAGGGAACACGTAACCTAACGTTAGGTGAAACACTACCGCCTTTGTCCACAGGGACCGCTAAAATCAACACAAAGTGAAAAATTCCACGGAGTTGCTCTAATGAAGCAAGAAAAACGAATAGAAAAATACAGATTTTTACGATTATATTTGAGGATCAAAACACATAAAGCAGCCAATGAGAGGATCAGACGATTTCTAGAGCTTCTTCAGTACTTTAACCTGAGTGGTTTTCAATCCAACTCTTTCTACCTCATGAGAGGTAATTCAGGGGGCAGTAAGTCATTTCTGTCTCTGGTCGACATCTATCAGTTATCATCAACTGCAGCTCAGCTAACAAAGGCAATTATGCTGACATGAATAATACTTTCATAACAGAGACGAGCTGATTACAGCAGAGATCCAAAATGAAAGAACAGCAAAACTTCTACTGCTATTTCCTTTGCTTGTAAGAACAACATATGTTGCAACGCTCATCCCACTTAATACCAAACAGAGTCATTTTTGCCCTGAAGACTGTGTACAGCCCTCAACAAGCTCGGCCAGTTTGCTTTAGCTTATTGTTAAAGTTCAAATTTGCCTCATTGTTCGGGTTAAGGCAACGTTTCTCAACCTTCTCTCCACTATTTCTGACTCGTAGTCTTATTTTTGGTCCCAGAAATTTTCAGGACCAGCAACTACAAAGCTATCAAGTTGTTATGTGAATTTTAGTTTGCATACTTTTGTGTTCTGTTTACACCATCATAGAAGGAGTACCAGACATAGAAATACATAGAAATAATCAACTTTTAAACCAATTTTTATTTGTATTAGAAATAATATATATGCACAAATCTACCTCGACTCCAGGGGGATTCCCGAACCTAAGGTTGAGAAATTCCTGGGATATTGCTCGGTTAGGGTCTGCAGAATCAAGTGAGGGCAAAGCTTTCTTTTTCTTTTGAATGAAGTAGTTTAGCACCTAATAGTGAGAGTAACATTCACAAGCAGTCACACAGCCATAAGAGAACTACTCTAATGAGTGTCAAAGTTCATCTGTTGTGTTATGACTCCACCGGTATCACAGGCATCCTCTTGTCGCAGATTATTCATGAAAACACAAGTGCACCCACGCTCCCAGCCAGGGCTGCATTCACCTCAGTCAAGACACTCCTCTGATGTCATTATGAAAATGGCAGACCTTGTAGAGATGAGACAGAGAGGACAAACATAGAAAGGGACTGCATGTCAACTGACCACAATATAAAAGTATGGAGTGACAGTTTAATTGAAACAGTCTTCATCTTTCTCTATATCTTAATTCTTAACTTACACATTTAGTTGAGGAAATCCCCTTAGAGTGGGACTTTTATTTTTTTGATTCAGATATGACTCATTAGACTTTGATTTGCATTACTGGAACCAATATGTTATTTCTTGCTTATTTTTCTTTTTATTATTATTTTTAATAATTGTATTATTATTCCTGTAGATAATCATCCATTCATTCAGCTTCAGTGGAGTTTGATAGCAGAAAAATNGGTCTGTCCGGCAGCCTCCCCCGCCATCTGATCCAACTCACCACCAGGTGGTGATCAGTTAACAGCTCTGCTCCTCTCTTCACCCGACCGTCCAAGACATATACGGCTGCAGATCTGAAGATACGACCACAAAGTCGATCATCGATCTTTGTCTAAGGTGTTCTGGTACCAGGTACGCTCATGAAACACACTGTGCTCAAACATGGGGTTCGTTATGGCCAATCCATGACTAGCACAGAAGTCCAACAACAAAACACAGGTTCAGATCAGGCAGGCTGATCTGAACCCTCCAGGTTTCTCCATCATTGCCCATGTAAGCGTTGAAGTCCACCATAACTATGGAGTCCCTTGGCGGTATTCCTTCCAGGACACCACCTGGCAACTCCAAGAAGGCCGGGTACTCAGGGTACAGCAGCGCTTAGCTGGGGGCTCGTGAGTATCCCCACGCCTGCCCGGCGCCTCTCATCCTGGGCAACTCCAGAAAAGGAGAGAGTCCAGCCCCTCTCCTGGAGTTTGGTTCCAGAACCAGTGCTACGCATAGGGGTGAGCCCAACTTTATGGTATCACTCCACCTCCCGCACCAGCTCTGGTTCCTTCACCGCCAGAGGTGACACTCTACGTCCCTAGAGCCAGTTTTCGACGCCAGGGGTCAGCACGCCTGGGTCCT
The DNA here is from genome assembly GCA_003416845.1 of Oplegnathus fasciatus. Taxonomy (NCBI): domain Eukaryota; kingdom Metazoa; phylum Chordata; class Actinopteri; order Centrarchiformes; family Oplegnathidae; genus Oplegnathus; species Oplegnathus fasciatus. The sequence continues at coordinate 151,802 of NTHP01000326.1, forward strand.
TGCCTTTGCCTTCCACCTGTCTTGCCATTATATATATACCGTATACCTGTATATTATATTATATTGTATTTATATACCCCAATATCACAAATCATAGTTTGCCTTTAGAAACACCCTCTGCCTGTATTGGATAAGAAAAAACTCCCCCCCAAAAAACCTTTAACAGGTAAAGAGGAAGAGCAACAGAGGAGGGATCCCTCTCTCAGGACGGACAGACATACAATAGATGTCATGTGTAGAGAATTAATCAACAACAAAAATCACATTGCATACAATTTTGATGACAAATATGTAGATTGTAGAACAAAAGTGAAGAGTATGGATCCAGGAGGACATTGGGCCACTTCAGGGGTTGCCCGAATAGCTAGGACCTGAGCAGAAGAGGCAAGCTCTGCATTCACACAGATGGGAGAGACAAACAAACACACGGTGGGAGAGATACATGATAGCATGCAAACTAAGGAGAGAGGGAGAGAAGAGGAGAGGCCTGAGTGAAAAGAGAGGAGAGGGAGGAGAAGGCGAGGGAGAGGGAGAAGAGAGAGATCAAATCTCTTGTCACGTTTCATAAGCTAAAGCTCTAACTGCCATTTCATTGGACCCTAGAGCAGTCACCTTCAGATCAGAAGTGAAATTAGCTATCGAAACTGAAATTTACTTGTGGAAAACATTTTTTGACTTCAAGACTTAAGTTTGGGGTTTTCCCATTCACTTCAATTCAGTTGAAGTATTTTTGAAGTATCATTAGAGGAAGGCACTTCACATTGGCTTATTCCTCAGAAGAAAGAGTAAAAGCTTTGAAATGCATTCTGGGAAATGGAGGAAAGTCATTATGGAAATAGAAGTTGATGAAACAAGTTTAGGGAAAATGGGTACATCCAGAAAGGAAATAAAAACTAATTTACAAAAATACTGAACATCATAAATGGGGAATAACAGAAAACAGATGAGTTTCTGAGGGAGGATCATTTTTGGTTTGAGTGTGTGTATCACATACCAAGCTGCTCTTATTGTCTTGCCAAAACAAATAACCCCAAAGGTGAAATGGCAGGGACATCAGGAAGATGTTGATAATGGTGTGTGTGCGTAGGGCAGTCGGAGGTTCGGGCCGATGCCAGGAAGCACATTCTTTGGCAGCCCGCAGGGCTGCTGTCAGACGCCGCTCAGGAACACGATGTACAGTACTCTGGATGCAGCAAAACCAGCGCCCTGAGATTAAACCACACACACGCACACACTGCTGAGATGGTTGGCGGAAAAGGAGCTTTGTCATAGTGCTGCGGTTACATCATTAAGGAAACTGTGGTGCCTTATTTGGCATTGGTGGTGATTGACGTTTCCCTCCAGCCAGTGAGATGCTGACTTTGCCCTCCTTGCTGCCGTCTTGTTAACACTGCAGTTGCTACATTGCATTAATGCTTTAGAGTCCCTCGAGCTGTAACAGTTCCCTCAGCCAGTCAGATGCTCTTTCCCCTGGCTGTGGTCCTCGTCTGTCAAACCCGGTGGATAAATGTCCAAGGGCAATGGAAACAACGCTACCACTGTGTCGCTCCTGTGTGTTCCCTGCTGGCCAGGCTTCCCTTCGCTGTCTGTCAGTCACACTCTGCAGGTTCGTCCCCTCAGTGTGGGAAACCAGCAGCCAGCAGTGGGCAGAGATGGGTGACTTTATATTGATGTTAAAATCCAATCTGTCAGTAATAACTGAGTAATTATACTGGTTGGACACTGAGGCTGAAATGAAATTTTTTTTAACAACCATCTTGTACGTATTTTTATGGGTCATGTACATTTTTGCTGGTGTTTTCTATTTTATTTTTATGGTATTATATTACATTTTGCTGTTTCAGTAATTTTGAAAATAAAGTTAGTATATACAACCTTGAACAAGGAATATCAGTTATTTACTGCCTGTAAATTAGTTCCTATTTTTCTCTAGTTCCTTTACATTACTGTTTTTCTACAGTAATACAAGAATAATGCTTTTGAATTGTATTATAAGGTGGATTTGCTCTTTAACCACAAAATCTAACAATATGATCCGGTTTGTTTTACATTTGGGCCAAAAAACACAGAGTGACAGCACAATCTCGCTTGTGGATACAGTTAGATCTCCAGCTGGTCACAGCTTGTGTAGATTATACCTGTCTGACTGATGTGTGAACACACACACTGCATTTCCATTATACAGTGCTTACTGCAGCCCAGCTGCTTAGATTACACTCCTTGAGGGAATTGCATACAAAACACTCTTGGCCACACTTGGCCCTTTGAGGTCTTCCCACAAATTACTCAGCAGATCACCATTATTGTATGTCCAGATTTGACCATAAAAAGGCTGGCAGCCTAGTTTTAGGAGATACATTAGTATGGTGTCATGGTACGCTACAAGTAGTGTTGTGAGTTGAAGGTTTCTGGTTCAAATTCTAATCACATGAAGGAGGCGAAAGGGAATTTAAAGTGCTTGTTAGCGAAGAACTTAAAGGTGCATGAGGCAGATTTGCAAGCTAGTAGCCTCTAGTGGCGAGAGTTTACTGCAGTCTGTATTTACTCTTCAAAGTAGAAAATATTTCCAGAAAACCTAGTGTAGCTTTAACCCTCAGTTGCCAGTGGTAGCAGAGTGTGATCCTCCTACGTCGTCTGTGTGTCTGCAGCTGCACTGAGAGCCGAACCTGGTTAAGCGGAATTCAATCCATCGCCATGTTGTCACATAATCCAACCAGGCAGTGTATTACATTAATGTGTGCTGGGTGTGTGATTGACATACGGAACAGCTTGATATTGATATGACTGCACACACACACACACACACACACACACACTGACTAATTAAGGGCATTACAAGTCCATGAACTAGGCTGCATCTGTGTCGTATACTGTGTTGCACTCATGAGAAGCCCAGCAGCTGTCAGTAATTAAATGTCTGTATGTGAACTTCCTTGTGACACTCCTGCAGGTATCATGGACACATTATGCAGCACAGGGAGGTTTGACAAAGATGTTGAGCCTGAGGGGACAAGAGACGAAAAGAATCCAGAACGGACATGTTTGTTGTGCCAAATACATCCACACATAAAGACACAGGGCCCATTGTCCTGTGCTAATGTGCCCTTTCTGTCCTTCTGGTTAGCTCTGTGCGTCTGCTGCTGCTCCTCAATCACACAAATCACAGGGATCAGCGTCTGCAGCACCGAAGCACACCTATTAGTTCATCACTGAACCGAGACCAGACGCCTGTGTCTACCTGTCTGTGAGCATGTCATGTCACATGTCAGAGGACATGTGTTGCCCTCAGATGTGACTGTTAGGGGCATTTTCCTGACTCATATTGCATATAGGCAATTTGAGATTGAGATTTGAGATTCTACCTTCAAGGTGTGTTTTATTTTAAATGATAGTGTACCACATCCCCACACCTCCATATTTATAGGGGCACTCCACCGATTTTACATGCAGCCATACTGTTGGTCCAGAGAAGCTTTGTCAAGTGTAAGAAAATAAGCCTGAATTACAACATGGGAGCGTGACGTTTGATGCAGGAGTATCATTTTATATACTTTCACACTATAGTAAACTTGAACTTGAATTTAAACGTGAACAGACAGGTCTTGTTTTGTGAAAATATTGTGGTTTATCCCCTTGTGATGTCTTGTGTGTACACAACTGACATTGTGATTTCATCAACTATCTAAAATACAAAAAAAGTTCATCCTCTGGCACGCGGTGAAAGTGACAAAAACAAATTTCATGGCAGTCTGACCGTTATTGTTCACTGTTTCTATTTGTTGGGGATCAACGATTTAAAGGTGTACAAAATATGTACGGCTATCAGAAATAATTAATAATTATCGAAAATAATTAATAATTATATTAAATAACTGAGCTTAATTGACATTAAGCCCAACCTCGGGGCACCACCCTTCATAAAGGGAAAAATGATAGCCAATTGATTGATTCAGTCTCATAAAGTATACTAAAATATCAATTTGGAACTCTGATTAATAATTAACTTAATAACTACAACCAAAATTACCTGATCAATACTTAGTAAAGTTGAAGGATTTGGAGTTCTACATAGAAGGGGTTGGCAGCA
>NTHP01000326.1:163101-174969 GCA_003416845.1 Oplegnathus fasciatus
TGGTCACCTGACTGTGATGTATGTCGGCAGGCGCACAAGCAGGACGGGAGGATGTAAAGGCTGAGAGATGAATGGAGGGAGATGGGTGAAAGGAGGAAATGAGAAGAATGAGGCCTATTGTGTTGTGTTTGAGGTCTTGTAGGTGTTTTATTTGATCTGAACTGATAAGGCGAAAGGAGGCAGTAAGAAAATGTCACAGGGTCAGAAGCTTTTGATTTCTGTTGATCAAGTTAACCATTAGGTGTTGAATCACACAATCATACATGTGTCCCTGGTAGATCACTTACTCTTCTGCTTCATGCTAATGCATTAGCACTGGATGTGAATGAATGAATGAATGAATAGCAGAGGAGAGAGTAAAATATTGTGAGTGGCAGCCTGGGATTGTGGGTAAAAAGCTGGGACCACAAAGGTATCAGATGACCTGGGACGAAAATGGACTTATGCAGAATTAGGTGAAGGTTCATGATAAGCAGGAGGTGGTAGGACACACACACACATTTATACACACACTTTATGTGTGTGGGTTAGTTGTGACGCATGATGAAGAATGTATGTGTTCTGTGTGTGGGTGTGTGTGTGTGTTTACATCCATGCAAATTGCCCCTTAGTGGTTTCCCGCCATTGCAACTGAAGGCATCTCTCTGAATTCCTGATCTCCAACTCACTTCCTATTGTGAACTAGCACCTGCCAAACACACACACACACTCTCCCACACACACACAGCAAGCCGCAGTGTGTGAGAGTAAACCAAAGGCAAGAGTTTTATGTTTTGTGTGTGTTTCCATTTAGCGTTCTGTGGTTTGAGACCGAGGCGGTGAAGTTTGTGTGCAGTAACAACTAATTTGGAGCTCCCTCTCTCTCTCTCTCTCTCACACACACACACACACACACACACTTTCTTAAAACAGAGTTTCTTCTAAAAATTCAGAGAGATCGATTAGATGAGGGTCTGCTTGTTTCTTCCCTATTGAGTCAGAGCTGGTATGATGACACTTTGAATGGTGTTGCAGTATGAATCACGGTGCAACACACTCACACACACACACACACACTAGTTTTCAGTGGCTGTGTGACAGACTCAGAGGTAGTCTGCGTTGAAGGGAAGAGGACAGACTGGAGAAGCCTTGAGCTGGAGTCCAACTTTTTTATCTTTTTTTTTATCTTCTTCCTCTCTCTCTCTGAGCAGACCACAGATTCAGCAGGCACCTTCCAACGTTTTCTCTCGTGAGTGTTGATGTGTGTGTGATTTATTGTTCTGTCAGTACTTTGCAGTTTTGTCCGACTTGTGTCATGAGTTTCATTCCACCAGGTTACAGCGAAGACTTAAATTCAAATGAGCTTTATTTGCCTGTATGTAACCACGGTCCACAAACGCAAGTGTATGATACACACAGAAAAGGCAGCATATTCTCATAAAGCACCTTTATACAGGATTTATAAGTCATAACTAATGGCTTTGTTAGTGGTAATTACTGATCTGTAAAGCACTTACAGATCATTTATAAGCCATTAATGAGAACAACCTTTTGGTGGCTGGTGTTCAGCCTTCAGCATGACACTTGCTTTGTCTTTTTTGTTAACATCCACAACAGGCAGGCTCGACCACTTACTGTAAGAAACTTTTATTAATGACTTAATGAATTAACTTTTAGAACAGCAGGTTGTTCTATCGGCTTGTTAGAAATGGAGAAACTCGTGACTGTGGAGAGAAATTAGACTCAAAATGCTCACAAATGTGTATTACATGATCTACAAATGAAAAGTAAGATTTACAAACATGTACAAGGATTTGTGTGTAATTTTGGGTACTCACAAATGCCACAAATGCGCGTTCCAATCCACACTCAGATACAGAGCAGTTTGAACACGTGTAAAACAGTTTTTCAAAAATGCACACATCACAACCTGAATAACTATTCATATTTTACGTACAGATTTTTAATTTCACCTTCACAGATCTGATCATTTTTGCTTTCGAAAGGCTTCCTGTGTGTACAAAGTCTAAAAATATTCTTTCGCATTTATTTACAGATTGTTAAATGTGTGCCCGGATCGCCTGATACGCACGGATCAGGTTACATTTGCGCACAGAGTTTTGAGACTCTTTTCACGCTCTCCAGACCCACACAGTTCCACAAATACATGCTGCGTTTAAGTGCTGGTGGAAAACTGGGACATCTGGCGTTTCGGTGAATTCGTTCGTAATTTCCAAGTGGGAAAGACGTTTTTCTAAATGGACAGAACAGCTCGTCACCCCTCGATTAGAACACATACATTTACCAACTGTAGCCTGTATACAGTAGCCTATAAATGTTAGGCGGTGTAGCGGTGCACATAGCAGAATTTTGAGCTCATGTGATTGGATGTTTCTTGTCGTAATGCACCTTGGGAGCTGTTGTTAACATTTATTACATTTTTATACCCACAGTCTTGTACTTGCACTCGACTTTTTATCAAACAACACAGTTGAACAACTGTGTTGTACTGATGATTCAGCCATGAGAGTCTGCGTCCGTCAAAGCCGTGTAAATGCTCCAAATATGAGTAACTAATACGTAATAAGTCTTAACTGCTTTCTCTCACCCTCTGCCTTTCAGACACACTCATCCATACTTATTATTTCTTTGGCTCTCTTGTTTCTTTCTCTCTGACAAACACACACACACACACACACACACACACTGTTGACTCAGCACTTTGCTGCCCCGCGTTTTGCTTGTGTTCCTGGAATCTGACCAGGTTTTGTGAATGGCTGGGAGGGCTGGGCGTGGCACTGCTGTACCTTTGCCCTGCACTGCAACAATATCACATTCATAAAGGCTTTATCTCTATACACACACAAACACACACAGTTGTTGACATCTTCATCCAGTGGGCTGACAGGTAGGGGCTGCATTGTTGTTCCTGCTCTGTTTTGTTGTATCTCACCTTTGTGTGTGTGTGTGTGTGTGTGTGCATAAGCGTAAACAGAAGCCTCATTCTGTCAGAACGTGAATCTCTGCAGGGGGTAAACTGAGTTCGGCCTCATTAGCGAGGAACCTGCTCATCATCCAGGTCACACCTGTGCAGTCTCTCTCTCTTGCTCTCTCTTTTACACACACACGCACACACACTACACACACTCGTAAAGGTTCGACCCAGCTGTGTGTGTGTGTGTGTTTGTGGCCATGGATCATGCTCCCTAATTGGAGACACAGCTCCTGTTCTCCAGCTCTCACCTTCTCTGAGCAGCTGTATTTATGTTTACTGCTGTGACCCAGATACCTCCGCTACAAGCTGGAGACGGATCACTGTGGTCGGTTAAAGGGATCGTTCACCCAAAAACACAATGAAACTTAGTTTTCCTTGGAGTCTGATCTAGTTTGAGTGGGATTTGCTGAGGGTTGGAGATATCAGCTGGACCTCCAGTGCTCTGAATCTCAGTGGTGTCTGTTTGTTTTATGGTGCTAAAAGTGCAAAATACGGAAACTTAAATTGAATTTAAAAGGAAAAATAATAATATTGTGTGTTTGGTTAACTGTCCCTTTAAAATCATTTGCATCTAAATAAAAACAGTCATTCGATGTTTGCTCGTTTTATTCGATTATCAGAAGAGGCTGAAAAGCAAAAATGGGAGAAAAATTGTGGTAAGAAGAGATTTTTTTAGAGTACCAACAAAGACAGTTCATTCATGGTCAGTGTAAACAGGTATACTGTCCTTGACCTCTGACCAGTGGGTGGCTCAAAGTCAAGAGAGTAAATTTCTCCTCATTATTGTGACCCTCAGCAGTCTCGTCTGTGTGGAGACCACTGTGATCAAGTCTGATACCCCGCAGGGAGGGCATGTGAACTGCGTTTGCTTTCCCACAATGCCTTGTGTGTACAGAGAGGAGGTGGTGGTGGTGGTGGTAGGGAAGGGGGGGATGAGGCCGGCGGGAAGCGCGGCCACTTGGACAGAACCGCTCTTTGCCTCTGGCATCGCCATGGAGACGGGGGCTCTTTTTATAGAGTCCCTCGGCTGCTCTCATTCTCCTGCTGTTTACCATTCAGTTCATATGTTGGAGGCTAACGGAGCGCAATTTAGAGCCCGGAGGAACCGGGACTTTTTTTTTTGTCTTATTTGACTACAGAGCGGAGATGGTTTGTGTGTGGTCCTGCTGTGTGGCTCAGTGGGCAGAGCAAGGCACTAACACTGCCAGGGTTGTCAGTTCAATTCCGTGTACAGTCAAATTGTGTGAAGTCAATGGTCCTCCACTTTCTCCTGGTATTCCCTGTCATCCTTCGGCATTGCTGGGATCCCATCCAGCTGCCTAGGAAAATGGAGCACTTGGCATCACACACACACACACACACAGATAAACACACAATCGAACACTCTCTGTTGCCTTTGGATGCAAAGTGTGTGTGCATCCTGGAGTCAAGGAAATGCTGACAGTGACACAGAAAGAGGGAAAGTGGAGCTTGGACGAAAACACACACACACACACACACCCACACACACACACACCCAAACACACACACACACACACATATACTGTCACACCTACTGTGCGCGCACACACACAAGAGAGCAGTTCAATAGTCTAGCACGTGGGTGTATGCTTCCTCCTCTTTACTCGCAATTTTTGGCTTGTTTCACAGAGACACACCCACTTTGTTTTGTAGGACAGGACACACACACACACACACACACACACACAGGAAGAGAGAGAGGAGTGTGTAGCTCTGTCACTGTCAGGACACACGAGAGGCAGGAACTACCACTTGAAGCAACTGCTGGGGAATGGTGTATGATGGGACAAAGTAACAACAGAGCGGGGAAACATTCTTCTTCTGATGAAACGGATGCTGTCATTGTGGCCAAATTCTGAAGAAAAGGAAGGTTTTGCTCGCAAATGTTAGTCATGGGGGAAAACTGGGAGGAGACAGGAGGAGTGGACAAGCAGACAGAGGCAACACACACTTTCACCTAGACACACCATAGCACAGGGGACGGTGAGTAAAATGGACTAGAACAATAACTTATTTTTATGGCTTTATGTAATGTAGATGCGATGCTCGTAATGTTTGCCGTTTGGCTTGTTTACAGGAGTGCATATGCAAGTGGGTGGGTGTGTGGGTGGGTGTGTGTATTGAGTGCTCACGACTGCCCCATGCAGTACCCGCCTGGGTTTGTTTACCTGGCTGCCTGCTTTCCCACATGAACTCACGTCAGTGGAAGGTAACAGGATCCGGCGGGCTCTGATCCACCCCTCCTGCCATAAACAATTACCCTGCCATGTCTTAATAATGCTCTGTTGTCATCAGACAGGTGGAGGTTGTGTGTGTGGAGGTTGAGAGGAAAGGTGAAAGTCTGGGAGTATTGACGAGACGCTAAATGCCGGCATAGGGAGGGAAACATCTCCTGCTGTTTTTTTCCACTAGGAGATGAAGCTGGAGAGCAGGAGGTGGACAGGTTAACACAGCAGCAATACCAGACTGTGCTTGCATAGATCGTAACACTCTGATATTACCAGATTGTGATGTTTCTGACGACACAAGCACGTACAGAGCTGTCAGATTGGTTGACCCTTTAGATTACAGCCTGCAAATGACTGTGTGGTTTTGTTGTTTTTGTATGTGGAGTTTAAGGACAACCTTTTAAAGTACATATTTTGTTGTATATTGTCTAATAAACAGTAATGTGGGATGCTGAGTGAAACTGCTGTTTTGTTGTTTGATATGGCTATTGTGGCTGTACATAAAAGAAAGTCTATAGTTCTTCTCGTACATCGGTTTTGATCATGAGATAATAACTACCCACCAAACTACATTACTGTAATTAAATAGTAATAGTAGTATAATGTCTTTTTAAGAATATACTCTTTAAATATTTTAATTAATTAATTAAAGTTCCTTAGAACATCCCATTTATCTCAAACTTCTTGTTTATATATAATATAATATAATATAATAAAAATTATATAATATTTTAAAGCCACTATGTACCCTTACTAGCACTGGTTATTGGCATGCACCGCTTTCTGCTGCAGTCTTTTTTGATATTACCAATGGGGGGCATCAGAGTTGGACATTTTTGAATTCTGGGTTCCAAAACTTCACACAGCTTTCTTACCCCAGTTGTAATCCAGCATTCCACTGACCACAGAGGCCAAAAAAAACCAACAACATAGTGCTGCTTTAAAATAAATTACCACACAAATACTTAGTTCCTCAGGATTATAGTATTATTTCCTTGTTTTTTTTTTCATAGTAAGTTTTGTTACACAGTAACAATATCACCGTAATTACTTAATAACGGCCTTATAATAATAATGTAAAAATTCTAAACACAAAATTGTTAACTACTTGTTACCTTACTGCTTCTCTTCTTTCCTTGTGCCTACATTTTTTGTACCAGTGAGTAGTATATATTATATATGGTTCCTCATATGTACAACAAAATTACACTGTAACTTGCAGACTTTCATTAAAAGCACTTTCCACAGATTGGACCTGGCTCCTTTTGATCCTATGGGATGCATATGTAGTATCCTCTTAATGGAGCTATAATTGCAATACATTGTCAGCAAGACACACTATGCATTACAGGCATAATCGGTGGTCATGTCTATGATGTGAATGCCTGGATATTAAATGTTCATCTGCAATTTTCTGTAGTGGTCCCAGTAATATTTGTTCTTAAAGTGTACTGAGGTAGAGTATCACATGACATGGTTAAAGCTCCGTTTGACTGAAAAAACGTTATAAATGCAGTTGCAAGAACAAAACTTTCCACTCATATCTTAAGAGGTTTGATTTGAAAGAGAACTTATGCTAATTATAACGATTCTAATACTCTATTAACTCCCCTGCTGTTTCATGCGTTTCTATCTGCAGGATGTGTCTCGTTTTTCTGACTCACTCTGTGTTGAGTGTTTTGTCACAGTGGGTGTTATTAGTAGGGTGTTAAACTTTGCGCTGTCCCTCACTCTCTGCACAGTTTCTCTCCTGCTCTGCTCTGTGCTGGACTATTACTGCACTGTAACCATTGTCTCCGCCTCTCACAGCAGCAGGTTTTATCTTGTTTGACAGTTCCATTCCCTCATGGTGAATATCAGGTATTGTGCCGTCTCTGTGCCATCTGTGCACATATGATGTACTGTGATGTGCTATTGCGCTGTGACGCATCGACTGGTTATTGTTTCACATGAAGTGGGTGTGCGTTTCTGCTTGTGTGTACCGGAGGGATATACGGTATATTATATTTTATGAGAATGTCTGATATACACTCGTCGACAGGCTCTGGAGTGTAACTTTTGTCATTCCATGTTCTTGCTCTGGCCTACATTTTATATTTCCCACACATCAAGGTAATTGAATTGATAATACCAGTGTCATATAGCGTTACACCCTAGAGTCTGTGTGTCGACAGGTAGTTATTTTTCCATCAGTCACTGCGTAATGCATGACAGATATACGTACTATTTTTCTTATTTGATACAAACTTTAGCATCGCACCCAACAGGTACAATAAGACAACTTAGGCGATAATTTCCAGGCAGAGACTTCTTTTCTCAGGTGTCAGATGACTAGATTGAAACTTGGACTGATACACTGATATTGTCCTTTCATTTACCAAACAATCAACAAGGGAATTTCCGCGGGCAATTGATTGAGCTCATCGCTGATCCCTGATGCATTTGTGTAATTGCCCAACCCTAATTCCTTTCCTGTACCTGCTTAGCCTGTCAAAGGCAAGAGATCAGAGTTCAAAACATGTTTTCACCAACCCCAGCAACATTTGACACCAGACCATTAATTGGTGTCAAAGGAGCACCCTCAAACCGAAGCCAGTGTTGTGACGCGAGCCTAAATTACATCATTTCCTGCCAGGGTGGGAGCTGGCAGCAGCCACGCCAAGCGCTTTGTTTGAGTTGGAAGCAGCGACGGAGAGGCCGTGTCACGACGGGGTGTGTTTATGTGCTTGTGGTGGGTGTTAACGTGCTGTGAGAGAGCCTCTGACTCTGCAGCTCGCAGTGGAAGCACAAACGCCACTGAGGAGCATGAGCTGTGATCTCACACTGCTGTTTGATGTGTGTGTGTGTGTGGTCATAGTGGTGGTTTTGATCAAAATGTGTGAGGTTGTAGAAGAGACATCATTTGTAAAACTCAGCCATTAGAATGTAAAAACAAGCTGTTTGAATGTTCCAATGCTACTCATGGCTCAGGTCAAGTCTAGTTATGTTTATTTACAGGCCAGTCCGACAGGAACGTGATTAAGGGCCATGCCTGAAATCAGATGGGGTTATGCTGCAGTCAGAGAGGAATGGCAACATGAAATGTATTGGCACGCTTTGGCGAAAAGCTGGCAGAACAGGAAATAATGTGGGAAGGTTTGCCAGCATGAGCCGCATAAGCTAGCAGGCTAACTTTTGCATTCCACAAGTTGAAAATCAGATCAGATGCTTGCAGGGAGGTCAGTCCCACCTTGTCTGTCTAATTGGTTGGATGTGAGTGACTCCAATTCAGTCATTTACGAGACGAGCAAATTGAGCAGTTTAACAACATCTATTTGCCACAAGAAGTGTACGCCCTCTTCTTCGTTGAAATGAATGGGGGCCAAATTTAGGCGTGACCGTGGAATTAGGGTTAGGTCCCATCTTACATTAAAATCCTGATTTATGATTGATGATCCATGTGAGAGGCGGGAGCATCTAATCGGCATATTATCTGTTTTCTCCACCCATGCAGAACAAACAGAAGACCAAAGCAGAGAGGCTGGGATGCGACTACGGTCAAAGTATGTTGGACCAAACTGATGTAGTGCCTACCTGAAGCTGAAACCAGTAAGTCATGTTATTGTTTATATACATCATATATTTTTTGATATGCAGGGTAGACAGTGGTGGTTAGGAAACTGTCCCACTGACTTTCAAGATGTGATAATGTTGATGTTGATGATAAAGTAGTTCTTTGAGAAATGCCTAATGACACCTCTTTTCAACCATGGTCTTATTTGTTTACAGTAATAATGCTGAGCTGTCACTAAATGTAGCTAATGTAGTTTAATGTGGCCTTTTGAAGCACATTCGAAAGTCATTTATAGATTTGGCAATACTGTGTCTTTCCTCTGCGCCCTTACACTCTTTATTTAGAGTTCTCACGACTTAACCTGTCTCCTAAATTGTTCAGCTGAATGAAGGATTATGTCCATGCTGTGTGGAATTGGGCCCGGCTGTCGGTAACATCCCTCTGCGCCTATCACTCTGTCGTCACAGCCATGTTGCTATGTTTGTCTCCACACCCCAGCAGAGTCAGTGGGTCGCAGCGTGACGTGGCTCAGTAAACCCGCAGTTCCTGTATCTGTGCAACAGGAGATGAAGCCTTTTGTTTAGTTACACACCCTCACATCTTAAATTAAACACACAGTTGTGACGATTGACGCTGGTGCGGGCTGCCACTTCCTCAAATATGATATTCGAGTTTGAATTTTGTATTGGAATACGTATTGGAAATGTGTTGCAAATGTCCCCGCTGTGGGATTATAATAATGTATTATCTTATCTTATTCTCTGTCTGCAGATTGAAGGCATGTCATGAGAAAGTGAAATCAACTGACAGGCCAGTGCATGACATTAGTGTGTCAGACTTCAGTGGGTGTGTGTTTGGTGTGTGTGTGCTGCTGCTGACTGCGAGTTGTATGACTCAGCAAGATGGATGTACAGTATGTCGCCAACATATATATATATACACCAACAAAGGTTTCTCAGTATAACTGTAGTTTCTTGCTGGCTTTTTCTTTGTTTCTTTCGACTTTCGTTATTAGGGCTAAAAAGTCACAATCAATAGTTCCAGATCATCAAGATTAATCAACCAAGTATCAGAAAGTGTGTGTGTGTGAAGTATGTGTGTGTTTCGATTATCAAGCTCTTTGAAATGGGGCACAGGGGAGCTGAACTTAAAATAAAGGCCTCAGTATGCTTAAATGAAGTGCTTATCAGATTGTCTAACAGCGTCTGAAACCCCCATTCCCAATGTCGAAATTGGAGGGGGGGCCTGCGTCCCACAATTTTTGTAACTCTCCAAAACTGACAACCTGACAAGCTCGCCCACTTTAAGCAGGAGTGAGAAAGTTGACAAGATTTGAACTTCTCTCTCTCAAACTCTCTTTCGAAACAAACTTTACACCACTACTTCCATAACTTTTTTGTGATGACAAGCAGAGTCTGGACCCAAACTGAGACCTGCTTTTTGAAGCAGTCTCAGTCCAGTTGTTTGGTCCACACCAGAGTTTGATTGACAGTTTTCTCACCAGCGTACACGAACTGAGTACCATTCGTAAACTGCACCAAACAGGTTAGGTGAAGTCAGGGTCTTACATGATGATGCCTGATTTTGAAAGGAAAAATAAACTGTATTACTTGCTCAAATCTAATGACTTAAAATCCATTACACTTATGACTGTCCTCATAATGGGTTTTGCATTTACTAATGTGTTCCTGCACATGACATAGACTGCGTGTCTGTGTCAAAATTCCCATCACGCCAGGTCATCCTGACATTATTGATTTTTTTCAGAGGGGAATGGCTCGGGAATGCTCAGCTCCAGCTTGGCCATCGATTGTTAAAAGACAGAGAGAGCTGGCATTGGTACTCATGGGGGCAATTCGCTGTTACTGAACAAAAGCTGGTCAACTCTAATGGAAATCGCCACTACTGGGGAGGAAGAGAGCTTAGAGAGTGAGGAAGAGATGTGTTTCCCTTATTTATCCAGGGTGCTGTGCACTGATTATCGTTTTATTTCATCAGAAAGATATCCACCTTTTGAAAAAAGTGACACATAAAATCAATACTAACTTCTGTAACTATACTTTGGTACCAAATATGGCTGAATGGCTGAATGTTTGAGAATTTTTGTATAAAATAATGTACAAAACATTTATCTGTAGGATATTAATACTGCAGCCGTACAACATTTCATCCACATTTCGTCCAGTATAACTCTGATTCAGCTTTAAAGCAATAATGTTGGGTTTTTTGGCCACTTGGGAGCAATGGAACAAGCTATAACGACAACATTGACACATTGTCACCATATAAAGTTGTTGTAGGTAACGTGTTAGCAAACACTTGCCTAGTTCCACATTCCGCAGACAGTGCAACATTCACTTTCCTTTTAGCTCTGTTTTTGGTCTCCACCAACTCCTGAGAAGAATATGTGGCTCTTTAGCTGCTAAATTTTCCACGACCTTCACCAGCTAGTCACTTACTTTGTCTGTCAGCTGTTTGGTGCTGGGCAAGTAGTAGACGTAACATCAGCACTGATGCTCACGTATAGCTGTTCATCTTCATCTGTCCTTAAAGGTAGATTTCAGTTTCATACAACCTGGGTCTTATTTTCATAAATTTGGCCAACACCAATTGCTGAGATCTGGGAGCGCGGTGACAAAGCTAAAAAGTCACAAAGAAACAGAAGCAGTCAGACAGGTTGTAAACAAACCGTCAGGTTAGATAAACCTTTACCTCAGAGAACACAAAGGTGAACTGTAAAATTATAACTCAAACTCTCTGTAAACATCTATCACAGTTTACAGAATCATGTCTTGGTTCAACTTTGACCTACTGTACTTAAAGCTAGGGTAGACAGTGTCGGAGAAACCAGCAAGAGTAAGCTAGATTTTGAAAGTATCCAACCACCCCACCTCTTGCTTTATCCGACCTCTTTTTGGTCGGAGCCTTTTCTTCTTCTGTCTTTCTTTTCTTTCTCTGCCATTCTTGTGCAACTAGTTCACTAGCTTTAGCCGCCGTGTGGAAGACTCTGGGCATGTGCAATGAGTGCAGGGTCAGAGTGCGCGCAGGTGTGTAGGTAGACAGGCAGGTAGCCTATTAAAGTCCTTTTTTTT
>NTHP01000326.1:177206-193226 GCA_003416845.1 Oplegnathus fasciatus
ACACACACACACACACACACACACACACTCTACCTCAATCACTCTCTCTTTTAAAACCAAGAGGCTGGAAGCAGCATCCTCTAAACTCTGATACCAGCCTATATGAGTGACTCAGACTGTTGTCATGACGACATATCCATCCAACCCCATCCCTCCTCCAGGGTCACCCCACATCACACCACCCAGTCCATCCATCTGATATGAGGCCGCGTCCCCCTCCTCTCCTTAAGGCCTGTTTTCCAGTTAACTTCAAAACCACAAGCGGCAACATGCTGCTATTTTTACCCCGCACTTCAAATTGGCCTGTTAAGATTGTTTATCTGTGTCCAGGGAGGAAGGCCTCTTGGCCAGGCGGGCCGCCGCAGCGCTGGGAGTGGACTGAAGTTGTGATCCGTTCCCGGAACTGAGCCCAAACAAAGCCAGATGTTTGAAATTCTCCAGAAGGAAAGGTTTTTGTTTTGTCCTCTCTCCTTTCCATGATGGAAAAAAGGGTGAGGAGAAATAAGTCAGCCTTGTTTGTGTTCTAGATGCAGGAACTCTTGAGGCTTATCCAATGATGTGGGCTTTTTTTTTCCAAAGGAATATTGGTGGCCTGTGGGCACTCTAGTGTTTACTGAAAGGATATTATCTGTGTTTATTTTGGCTCCTTTAATTTGTGGCAATCATGTAGGTTGTTGTCTTTTATCCATTCCTCTTGTAGGTGCCTGCCATTGGCATTTTGCTGCCCTGCGTCTGTCAGTGTTAGTCATTCAGGTTCATTCAACACTTCAGTCAAAGGCACTATTACAGGCTAGATCGCCATGAACTTGGGTTTCCCAAGATGACCCAAGAGTATGATTCCTGGTGATTGTATTGACTTCTTGATTTCATATCCAGTGCCAACATGCTTCCCCTAGCCCCATTTGTGACCTCAGCACTCAGCACTTTGTGATTCTGTCACATATTGTTCTCTGCACAAATCTTAGTCAACACCTTAGTTGACCCCTCATGTCCACAGGATGGTTACACTGGCGAATGGCCGTGGATCATTACCAACAGCTGAGACCAAGCAGGAATGTAACTTAGCTGCATCCAGTGGACACTGAGGGTTAGGGTCACTTGTAGTATTAAAACAGCTTCCATATTGTGAGACAATCCAGCATCGTACATATGAAGCCCTTATTTGGCTTAGTCAGAGTTTATGTTTAATGTTTTCATATCACTGTGTTACTTCACGCTCTCGTTCCTGTCAATCATCTGACAACCGCAGAAAGAAATGGAAGTCTCCTCCAGGAAATAATACTTAACAAACACGCTGTCTTACACACTGAATTGTCACATTCATGTCATCTGGGGTGTCTTTGTTTTCCTCGACAGCGGTTAATTATAAGCTACAGTAGGTTTGAAACCATGCCATGAAATATGGGTTAGAAAATGTGCTTATGGCATGAAATGCGGAGTCGACAACGGCCACTGTGAACTGTAAAATATGTGTTATTCTGCATAAGTGTGTCTCTGCCTGTGCAGTATCCTTGTCAGCTGTGTGTCAGCTGTGTTGAGTGTGTGTGTGTGTTTGTGTGGCACTGTGAGGCGTAGCTGCCTTGCTGACTTAAAGTATCTCCATGCTCCTTAGTTGAGATTGATGCTCTCCGCTGCCGCCATCAGCAACGCTTCCATTAGCATAACTCTGCATGCAGGGCTCATGCCCGTCTCCCTCTGGGCTTTCTCTCTGCACGACCTCCACCTGAACTGCACCACTGACGCACATTAACAGGAACCCAAGGCTATACACATTACTACACCACGAGCCGCTTTGTGGTAATGTCAGTGATAAGAGAAACAGCGGTGGTCTGTCTCAGAGCCTGATGTTATCCATAAATTCAGAAGTTGCTTAACATTAATAAAGGGCCCTATAGTCAGACACAGTGTGGGATAGCAAACTGTGTCCAAGAGAAATTGTACAGAGAGAAGAGCAATTACGACTGCTGGAAGGTTTCGGATTGTTTGCCTTTTTTTGATTTACCCTTGGAGGTATGATGCATTTTGGTACTATGTTTTGATTCTATAAAACAGAATAGGTTGAAGAGGCCATTGGTTCAAGGGGTCAAAACTTTAAACCCAAACATGATGCCTTAGATGGCACTGGTCTGATTTCGATAAGACTTACAGGGATGATGCATCCCAATTTGAAATAAGGACACAGATACAATTGACCTAATGGGGGCCCAGTAATTACAGGTGAAGATTTTAAAGTCAAATGTGATATCTCAGGAATTGATTTAGACAAAAAATGGAGGATTGCATGGATGATGCAGTTTGAGACAGTTCCTGCCTCTTAGTAAGTAGCATTTTCATCAGCCTGATGGAGGCGCTGTTCATTCAAAAGACACATCAATACTAGGCATTAGCATTGATTTGAAGTTGAATGTAAGTCCTGTATTCACTTTCCTTTTGGCTCTTTTTCCATCTCTCTTTAGGGTAATATGTAGCTCCACTATGTTCACTATGTTCAGTGGTCCCATTGAAATAATTAAGGGGGCCGCAGTTTTTCTGTCTTAACGTTGGCCTGAACACAGCCTTAGTCATTGTTGCAAACACTGGCACATATTGGGTTTAATGCAAATTGCAGCATGTCCAGCTACTGTTTGGTGTGGCTATTGTCACTTATTGGCCCAGAGGAGGCCCACATCTTTCCTGGGAGATGTTATCATTTAGTGAAAGAGCTCATTGATTCAAAGAGCAGAACAGGCATTAGAAGTAGGATAACAATCTGAGTGTGAGCCACACGTTCTCTCCCACATTGCAGACACCTGTATGCTGTGGCTCCTGATGATGAATGGTTGGGTTTGTGCCAACTTTCACTCCCCAGTCCCTTGAAATGAAAGAAAGAAAAAAATCATCTTTGACTACAGTGTGTTAGTGTTCTTTAGGGAATTGCCAGAGGATGGTATTATTGCTTTAATCAATAACAAGTGGTGACTGCTCTGTGATTCACCGTCTGTAAAAACACACCGTTGAGTTCTATCAAGCATCCTCACTTCCCTGTGTCAGTCTCAAGCTGCTCTAATTTTCCTGGAACAGATACATACGAACAATAAGATGGCTCAGGGGGGGAGATAGGGGGGAGGTTTCTTGACGGGAAGGGAGTATCAGTATCAGGTCAGTGGCCCTGAGGTGCCGGATCTGTCTGACAGGCTGCCTGCTGGAGGAGCGGTCCACTGGGAGAATTTAGAGGAGCAGTGAAAGCAGAGGGTGCTAAACAGTTTTTAATAGTGCACGTGCAACCAGGTCTTTCTTCTCTCTTACAGGAGCACTTGAAGGGTTAAATACCACTGCACTACATACCTCCTTTAGGAAATGTTAAGTGATATTCAGTGTAAACAAAGATGATAGCTATTCAAGGCATTAGTGCTTAAACTGGGGTACAGGGACTTCCAGTTTATTCTTCCCTCATTTTACTCACTAGAAATCAAAGCCAAAATGATGACATAGGTCCCAGTGTCTCTGTAATTTGTCCCAAATCTAATTATCAACATTAACTCACTACAAAAACCTCCCCAGGTGGATTTCCTTGATATAATAATCATTGCCATTCGGATCAGAAACGGTTAGTCATCCATTCCTGAACATCATGGCAAGAAACACCGCTTGTATATGTTTCTTTCATGTTCACTCTGGTGCGTTCAGAGGAAAGAGAGAGAGGGAGAGAGAGAGCATGAGGATGCTGACAGGGCACAGAGAGCAGGTGACATGGAGGTCTTTCCATGTGTTAGTGAATTTTTAAATATTTTAGAATGGCAGGAAATGAGTTTTCAAATTTTGATTTGTAGAGACCCCCGGCAGATTACATGACATGGTTTAGATACCAACCCCAAAAAGCAATAGCAGCCGTAACATTAGCAACAGTAGTAATAGACTGTCTATTACTATGCCTATTATAGACATGCTAACAAAGCTCACAACTGGTGAAAGTCGAGCTGAAATTTGAAGCATTTGAATTTGAAGAAGTAAAAGGAAATTTAAACTCTAACGATAATGCGGCTATTGTGCATATTTTTCCATTTTTCAAAAGAGGAGATGTTTTTGGACGTATTTGAGGAAAAATCCCATGGCCATGGTTGACTGACATCGGAGGGCCGGTGTTGCAACAAGACGAGCTGTCAGCATCTGTGGTGCGCTACTGACTGGAGCACATCATAGTCGTGTAATGTTATAGACTACAAATGTTGATACAAGACTTGTTTTTCCACTTTCTCAACAAGCCCACATAGCATTGATTATGTAAATCTAAGTGAAATGTGTTCCTGGGATTTGCTATCCATGTTTTAAAATAAAGAAGTACCTACTACAGCTCTAATGAATTTGAACCCTTTGTGATTAACAGTTCCATTTGTTAGCTTGCAAAAAGTGCTCCCATAAAGCTTTTTCCAGTGTGCAGGCAGCGCGCAAACAGTTGAGCTTGAAGGTTCTTACTTGTTGGACCTTGTAGAGATTGTAACAGTTTCTTTTTTATCCGTGATATCCACCCACACTCTCTTTTAATGTCATTTTTCTAACTTTTAAACTTTAATGTCGGCTGTCTAAACATCTAACATTTATTTGGCCCTGTCTGTCCATTCCCGTAGCTTGCCACTCAACTGGCACAGTCTGTCAAGTCAGTGATGTTTAAACTCCAACAGTCTTGTGCTTGTGGGAAATACAGTTTGTTTAAGGATGCTAAAAAATGTTGAGTCCTGGTCTATGCGGTGAACTGCACAACATACTCCCAACAAGCAAGGTTATGTTGAAGAGCTTTGTAATTTGCTTTGTTGTAAGTCAGTGCGATTTTTGATGAGGTTTTTCTCTATGAATCATTTCTTCCTATTACATATCATTATTTCCATCGATCAAAGTTAATGTGATGCAGGCAGAGGTTGGTTCATCTTCTTCCTTAAAAGTACTCTATTGAGTTTTTAACTGGTTATGAAACAGTCTCAGTTTAATACAGATGCCTCTATATGACCTACATAAGCGAATGAAACCAACAGTGAGTAGATTGGCTATTTCTATTAGTTTCTAATAGTTATTCTTAATGCCTGCCACCAAGTCAGATTTTTCCGCAACATCAGGCGACACGGCGCTGGGGTTTGCTCTGGCTGAATTCCAGTTGCTTCAGTCGCTAACTGAAGGTCCGTCTCCGGAGCTGTCGCCCGCTCTCCTCCCGGCGAAGTAGTCTCCATGCGGCAGGGAGTAAAACAGAGGGAACATTTAACCTAACACTAGGTGAAAGACTACCGCCTTTGTCCATGGAGACTGCCAAAATCAACACAAAATGAAAAGTTCCATTGAGCGGCTTTAACTTATCATACCACACTCTGGTGGGTGGACTGAACTGCATATAATACCACTGAAAAGCCATGACGCAACTCGGAATAGAGGTTAAGTGCACAAAGAGGTTGCTGCAATCTTTTCACACTGTCAAAATCACCAATTGCGAGGTGATGAGGCTTTAACAACTGCACTGAAAAAGCGGTGATCTTGTTTTCCAGTGAAACTTGTCATTCTCGGACAGCAAAATATCCATTTTTATTAGCGACTCACCCACACACACTCTCTTGCATGCAGTTCGCTGGCTCTCCATTTCTCACCTGAAGGTGTGTGATGATGCGGCCTGTGGCAGGTGGTCCAGACAGTGGTGTGACTAATAGTTGTTGCTAAATGGCGTGAACATCCTGTGCATCTGTTCGGTTAATGCTGCTGTTCCCCACTCCTACACTCACGTCCCCATCTCTCCATCCATTTATTCACTTATCCATTGGATGAGTGAATGAGGTTAAGTATAGTGCACATGAAATCTGTAGTTTAAGGGATAACACAATGATTCAGAAAAGACACATGTTTGACCCCAAAAAAATTGACTTGAAATGAGCCCAATTATCAGCGCACCATGACTCAGCAAAACTGCAACCAAAGGGACAAAAAAATAAGTCTTATATAAACTTGCAATCGTCATCATTTAACGTCATTTCTACCTCTCTGCTTCAAGGCGCAGAGGCGGCGTGGGCGGACGTACGGATCGGCAGGGAGGATGACATCACCATCACCCGTGGGAGCCAGGGCCTGCCATTCATGCAAGCGGTGTGTATGTGTGTTTGTGTGTGTCAGTGGGAGCCTCTGTCTCTGCGTGTCACTTCCTGGGAGAGAATAGAACAGGAAGCCAGAGTGAGAGCCGACAACAAGCACTCGCCTCACCTCCACAAGGAAGCCTTTCTCCCCAGAGAGCAAAAAGGAGGGATGTGTGTGTGTGTGTGTGCGTGTGTGTGTGTGTGTGTGTGTGTGTGTATATGTGTGTGTGTGAGTGTGTGTCCCTCACTCACTCCTGCATTCATACTGCAGGGGGCTGGTGTTGTAAGCCTCTACTGTTTCCATTTTATTTGAGTTCAAGTCTGACTCTTTTAAAACCTTCGAACAAATTGTGATCATTTTGTCTTTTAGACAGTGGTGTGGACAGACTCTTTAGGGACAGGGGCACCTTGGCAGAGAGGGATCTGCAACAACTAGGGCCATTCAAGCAACCTTCTGGTGTGACAAAAATGAAGTGTGGCACAGGCATCCACCCATCCCTCCATCTGTCACCTATACCTGTGTATCCTGTGCAGACTTACAAGGCAGGGTATCAGATCAGTGCCATTTTTAAAACTCAATTTTCGTGTGAAAACGACCTCCACAGAAGCGTTTCCAGGTGGTTTTAGTAGAGTCCTCTGTCCACCAGTGCATCACCTCCAACATCTGGTAACGTTTCTTTTTTTACAAAATCAATCTAAATCCAGGTTAACGACAACAGCCATGCTGTATGATCGGCTATAGACATTTAAAATGAGACAACAGAAAGTTGTCAACCAACCAACGTCACCTCCACACCGCAGACTGTGACTGAGCAGACGCAGCCTGTTACACCTCCGCTCAGTCCCTTCCTGCTCTCTGTGGTCACTCATACTTGGTTTTGATGCAGTCGAATTCTCAATATAGTTGTTCTCGGTATAAACACCTGTATCGACTCAGATCTTCTCTCATCTGCACTGTGGTGGCTGGACGGAAAGAGAACAAATTTCAGTGACACGTCAGCAAGAAAGTCAACCTGAAACAATAAAAGTGAGGGGCACAAAAATAAGATTTTGAAAACTGAGCGGGACATGCCCCCCCATTGCCCCCCCATCGCCAGTGGAACTTACAGCCTTTTGGATTACATTATACTTGGAAATGAGATGTTCCCATTATTTGTGCTACATCTTAACTTTACACTGACGCCTTTATCTGCTATGACTAACACTAGGTTGTATCTCTGCCAGCACTGCTGCTGCTGTACCACTGACCCTGAGCTTTGACCTTCCTAAACTATAAGTGCAGGGCTGATGACACCCTGTGTGGATACACAGGCAGTCACATCACCATAGTAACTATTTCACAGGGCAGCATGGCAGCTTCTAGATGTCACGTCGCCCTCTTGTGCCAATAAGCAGAATCACAAGACTCAGGCAGTGTGTTCAACCACATACAACAGCATGACAAAATATTCATGAACAGTCATGAATTTAAGTCAGTGTGAGGTCATATGTGCTTGATTAGTTTAGCTGTGAGATGCTGTCCAACTCTCCCCCCACTGTCCCCACCCTCCTAAGCCTACAGTAGGGTGTCATTACACCCCGAACAAAGATTTTCCAACCTGGACGTGCCGATTGCACCCCCTAACACCCCCTAACATCTGACACTCTCTGACAATCTTTCAAACACCTGTTAGGGGCATTGGGACAATGCAGCATTTACTGTAGGCTTGTTGTCATGACGACCTGGCCGGTTACATAAGTGCTGGGCACTGGGCGTTTTCCCACAAACAGCGGCGCACAGAGGTCTTTGTGCTCACGAGACGCCACAAACACACTGTCACTGTTTACATTCCTCCAGCTGGATGTGCTCCTCTGCCCGTATGTCACAGAGGAAACAGAGGTGTGGAGACGGCGAAACAATGCAGCCTCTTTACTGAGCCATTTAATCTAGTGTTGAGGTTTCAAATCAGATTTTTAGTCAAGCGAGTGGGGAGAATTTGCCAGCTGTGTGGCACAATTTGCCCTGAGTGCAAATACACTCATTTCATTTCCCTGATTCTACTGGATGAATCAGACTTACTTTGAGATTTTGTCACTTTAATACAGCACATTGTGTTATGTCTCACTACATGTTTTAATCTGCCTGTCTGCATGGCCAGAACCTGTGACTTTTATGCTCACATAAGCATGGAACCCCCGGTCGGTTTTGTTAATTGACAGTTCCAATGAAGATCATTTAAACGACAGTGTTGACAGAAGTGAGAAAGGCAGCGTTACTTTGTGCAGTTCTGCTGGGAACAGGAAGTAAGAAAACAAGATATGGAGCAAACTGCACATCAAACGACGACGAAATTCATCTTAATTCTAAAATTAGTCTGGGGCCAATTGGGGGTTAAAATTGGGTTTAATCCATACAGTGCTTTGCTAAACCGCTCACAACTGCAGCAACCGTAACTAGAAATGGTAGGTCTGTCAAGCTTTGTGTTTCAACACGTGCTGAAGAGGTGTGCAGGGGACTGCTGACTCAGCGATACTCTGCATTTAAAGAGTTTGGAGGGTGGTGTCTTTTTTCAAATCAAAAACACGAGCAGAAATGTAAGGAATGGATTAAACAGTGTGTCACAAGATCCAATTGTCAGCATATCCAGCTAACTAGTTTAACTAACCTAGTGTTACTTCTGAAGGCCATGTCAGTAACTAACTACATTACTTTGTGGGGTTACAGGTTATGTTTACACTGTGTGTGGAAGCCTTTTCTCTTGTAATGTTAAGTGAAAATAGGTTTAAAAATACGATGTACAGTATGAGCTAAGCAGCCTAACAGGCTTATGTTAGAAGGAAATAACAGTCTGATCTTATATTTTTCCTCATCATTCTTATAATAGTAAGACAACTAGCTGTACACTGCAGTACAATACATTTAGACGTCTTCAACGTGGAAATAAAAACTGGTGCTGATGCTGACTTTTTGTCTGGGACCTGTTAGCTTATTTAGCCTCAGTCTTTTAGCACAACATCAATATGTATGAAGCCATCAAGTGCACACTGAAGACCCTGTAGTGCTGTGCGACTACAGAAAGCTTGTAACAAGCGAATTTAGCAAATTCGCCTTCAGAGCAAAACTCTGTTTTCTTGATTATATTGGACAAATCCGACTTGACTCAAGATTTTGTCACTGAAAACTCCTCTGACCGGTGAAGCAACCTCACCGATTTGCTAGATTTTTTAAAAATGTTTGAAGAGAAATAAGATTGAAAGGGTTTTAAAGGGTCATTTCCCCATAAACACGAGGGGATGGGAGTGTTGCAGCAAGGGGAAGGTGTGTCACTGCCCTGTGCACATAAGTATGTGTCATGTGTCCATCCATACCTGCAGGACAGGTACAGTCAGTTGCATTCAATGTCACATAGCTTTAGCTTGGGGGATTTTAAATGAGCTATTGTTGGAGCTAAGGGGTATGTACAGTGCACTCATGAATACTAATGCGCTCAAACACATACTGTACATACATTCATTCACAGCACTTCAGCTCTGTCGTCATGTGATGATTCTGTCTTCTTCCCTGCAGGATCAATGGCAGCGAGGATGAAGCTGTAAGTACCCAAACACGGTTCAGAACGATTGGAAGTGCACATCATTATATGCTGCATGCTTGTGATGACTAAAATAACAGCGTGCTTCAGTATGTAGCTGACAACACCCGCTGCGAATTTCTCCTAATACAGGCGTTACTGTCGTGTGCTGTCAGCCTTGTTTGTTCTGATGCCTATTCTGTTTGAATTTCTCTCTGCTGCTGGAGGCAAATTTTTCACGTACCAGCCGTCCGTGTCACTGCACTGCCATGACAACCACATTCACGTTTAAGACACACTTCCTCTAAATAAGAAGCACTGTCACGTTTCTCCTCCTCTGACAGAGCGGCTCATCCACTGACAGGGTGACACATGGACATACTGCAGGGAGGATGCCAGTCGAAAAGAGTATGACTGAACTAACTTGACTACCAGTGATGTTATGTGTGTTTTTGAAGCATGGCTGAATGGCTTTTCATGGTGTCCTTGTTGTTGTGGCTGCATTACTGTCGTTATGGTGTGGTGCTTTTGACAAAGAATAGGCCTTATTACTTATATTATCTGGCTATTATTATTATTAGTTATTGTTATATAAGAAAATTTGACGTGATGATGGCGCTAGAGGAAAGGTCATAAAAAGAAATACATTTTTAAAAAGAGATCGTGACTCTAACTGCCCTTGGTTCATCTCACCGCTGCAGCTGTGATCTGACACCACAAACGTCTTCCCCCAGAAGCTGGTTTCACGTGGTGGTTTAGATGTGTGTTCCTGTTGTCTAGCACCATTTGAAATCAGTGTTCTTGGGGACAGGAGGACAGCTCCGGCAGTGAGTGAGCCTCAGGAGGACAAGCACAGGACTGCCCTTCCTCCTCTCTCCTCCTCCTCTTTCTCCACTAAAAGATAACTGATTTCCTCTGGTGCTTAGAGCCCGCTGCCGCCTTCTAGCACCATTTGAAATCGGTTATAAGACCGTGGATCAATGTGTCTTTGAGTCTTCAACAAAACACAGGGCGAGCAGAAGAAAGCAACTACTTTCTCTTTGTTTCTTGACTCAGTTGGAAGAGTCTGCAGGATACACATGGATGTTGTTTTTCACTAGAGGCAGATAGAAGTCACAGTGTACCCCTTTAAGGTTATTGAGTTGTTCGAAGTGAATGCTAAGGCCTTTAAAAATGCACAGAATACTATAATGCATATTTCACAGGACGATGTGTTTTTATTTCCTGTACTGCGTGAAATGTTTTGCATAAAAAGATGATGGAGTCACAGCAGAGATCCTGTCCAGCAGGCATGGAAGAGAAGAATGTTTATTTGTGGTTGGAACATGATGATTAAAAACATTTTAATATTACTTCAAATCAAGTTGTACAGTATGAAACTAACCACAAGAATGAGAATTTGTATTCACTTTCCTAATGGGCTCTCTCCAGCTATTCACTTTCCATCCAATACAAATAAATGGGTGTAAAAAGCCAACAAAACAATGGGATTCATGAGGGATTATAATAGCCAATCAAGACCTCACACAAGGGAGGCTGTTCCTGTTTGTATTTCTCATGCTGTGTGTAATTGTAGCTTATGGTAGCTTTACATTAGAGAAGCAGAGACTTTTAGCCACTCTGTTCCAGGAAAGTATTACATTCAATATCAGTTATCAGTATGAGGGGGAGACATTGGTAGTTTGAGCTCCAACTTCTTCCTGTTTACATCGAGCCATAGTACAGTAGCCTCCGTAGGACACACCTATCCATTACCACAATATTAGCCATGTCCAGCCCCATTGGTCCAGTCCAGCAGATGGCGACAAGCAAGATGGCATGGTGGGCTAAACTGTAGGCTGTTGCCACTTTTTATATGCATTATTGCATATTGTCATTGTGACTATAACAGAAGCAGTAGGGCCTCGAACATGAAGCAGAATATGACAACCAAGTCAAGACAATATTTGATTTTGTTTGTGAAAAATGGGAATGAATGTACGTTCAGCATTTACGTTGATTGTAAATGTTAAATGTAAATTTAAATAAAACCAAGGTCTTGTTTTCTAGTGGATCCTTCTGCTCGGTGAGAAAACAGACAGGTAGGAGCTAAGGTGAGCTGTTGTGTGGAGCGTGTTTGCTTTTCTGATTCAGTTGTTGAGTAAATCACCAGTTACCACTGGTATTGTGTCACACATAGTCATTCGATCCATTGTTAATATAAAAATATTGATTAGTGCAGCTTTAAGGCCAGACATGCTAATCAAAATGTGCATATGAAAATTCTGAGCTGTGCAGTGTTTTGTACCTACGAGTTTAGTTTAAGTATAGATACATAAATTATTCAAACACTCAAAAGCAACTATAAATAGTTTATTACATAATTGTCCCTGCTCTGTTTGAGTCCTGTATGGAAATACAAAGATGTGATCCATGGTCACAAAGTGTTTTTATAGAAAAAGACACACTGGAAAGAAACACTTGCCATTGTGATTATGTAAATGATAACGATAATAAGTAAAATACCTAATTTATACACTAAAGTGGAAAGGCACCAAACCCTCATTTAGTTTATAATTGATTTGTAAATGATTACTACCATATTATCAATACTCTTTTGTTGTAAGTCCGGACCTGTTTCATAAGCACAGCCAACAAAGAACAAGTTGTAAATTGTGCAACTCAACAACTGTGACAGGAGTAATAACGCTACATGTTCCACCACTGTCACCATCAGTCAAGAAGTGGATCTGGATGTGCTCTGATACTTTAAACAAACATATCTGTGGTTGTACTGTTTACTGGGAACCAGTGATGTCTCTTCTAATATAAAACCGAACGGCTCGTGGACGATAAACCTCCAGAACGGACAGTTTAACACATTTGGAAAAGCAATATTCTTAATGTACTCCAGCCATAAAACACTAGTCTGCTGTGAAATGAATTCCCCAATACATCTTAATAAAGGACCACGGCATTTTCTCCATTCTCCAGCATTAAGTCCCTCAACAGAACTGCATACATTTTATATTCATTTCATTATTCACTGATCATTTTCCACCGTGAAGCAAGGCAAACTTGTGGCCAGAGTGCTCTCAAAACAGAAGAGAAATCATTGCTGAAACAGCCCCCAAAGGCTTATTTCAGACAGCAGACGGAAGAAGTCAAAGCAGGTGGGTTGTGAAAAATGGTGCTGTAGCTCAACAGGCAGAGAGGAAACAGCAAAGCCATGGTTTCAGGGTTTTGTTGTCACTCATAGTGAGAATAGAGATGGGTGATGGAGAACCCTGAGAGGAAGAATGAACAAATGATCTGTAGCCTTGTTCGTGATGTTGATCCTGACAGTGAGAATTATGAGAAGAAGAGAATTATCACTAGTTTAATCTGTTTCTTGTGTGTGTGTGTGTGTGTGTGTGTGGCCTTTTTGGATGAAACAAAAATGTCCTCAAACGCTTTGTAGCCTGGAACAGCTATCATTCTGAGAACACGCATAGTAAATATTCTTTTACATCAGTAAGTTTTAACCTTATAAATCATATAGATATATTTACATGTACAATTTAAGAGGTCGATCTACAGTGTAGATATAAACAGGACTAAAAGTCTGCTGTTACGCTAGTACTTACAACGATAGTCTGAGCTAAATGCTAACATTACCGTGCTAACATCCTCACAAAGACAATGCAGAAGGGTAGGTTTGCCATTGTCCTCATGCTAATTTGCTACTTAGCACTAAACACAAACTACAGCTGATTTGAATCGTTATTTTTGATGATGACGAAACTAACTTCTCGGGACCACGAGTGTCTGCAATTCATCCGATTACTGAGATATTTCAGTCTGAACCAAACCCATCAACCGACACTGCCATTTCTTATTGAAATGCAACAGCACCTCCAACTGTCAGAGTCCTACAGGGGTTTGGAAAAGTCCAGCTTTCCCCAGATGCCCATGCCAAAAGGATGCTCAGTTTATTTGGCTCTACGTACATATGTGAGCAAACATTTTCCTTATGACACTGAACAAGTGCAGCCTGGGGTCAAAGATGACTGGCAGTCACCTCCATCATGTACTTCCAGTTTCTACTACAAGACTCACACCTGATCTGACAGCAACTCTTCAGTCCAAGGCCCAGCATCACTGTTCCCATTAGGAGTGATATTTACTGCTGAGTGACATTTGATACTGATAAAATTATCTTACTACAGATTCAAGTGTGCAGCAGATTCAAGTGCTTCAGACTCACTCATTAAGTTATCAAAAGGCTCATGGCCCAGGACTGTAAACTTTTTTCACATGGCCCCTGGCATGAGTTTGGCCAGGCCTGGCGAGGTCCACAGGCTCCATGGACGTCTTCCCACAGTCTCTGCCTGTCTCAGACAATGTGCCCTTTATGGAGGCTGGCCTTCCTGGAGGCTATGTATAAAAACAGATACCTGTATAAGTCATACACCTCAATAAGAATACACTACAATAAGAATGTGCTCCTTTGTATTGCTTTGCTGACGTTTTCAGCACTGCACCACAGAGGGAGGTCATGAGTATGAGGTGACATGACATTTTATCTCTTTCAGTTTTTACATATAGGGCCCTGCTTTAATTGCGTAAGGGCAATGACAAGTGCAAAGTGGTAGTTCTTGGGCACACGACCATGTGGGTGTCTACACCTGCTATTTTGGTTCATGTATGTGCAACAGCGCAAAGTGCAAAAGGGCTGGGTGAAGGTGAATATAGATCGGAGGGTGTGGTGATTAATAAATACACTCTCAGCCAGTCACATCACTGGAACAGAACAATTAGACCAGTGACCAGTTCTCTTCACTTGAGAGGATTACTCTCAGTGAGGTCCTCAGGCATTCCTTCATCCCTGCTGCTGCCAGATATTTGTGTGGTAGAGACGCCACAGATGCTGCCGTATTAAATTCAAACCTTTTCTTTCGTGACAGAGAGAGAAGTGGTGAAGGTACCAGAAGGATATATTTTAAGAAGTATAGTTGCTAACCATATAGTTGCCCGGGGCAGACATTTCTTTGGAGGCCCACATTGACCCACATCGCAGCCCTCTAATGTGAGAAATCCTTCTGAATATACTATACTCTCTGCTATAAGTGTGTGTTGTATGTGTTCAGTACCCAGGCTCAGGACACTCAGGGTGGCAGAAATACATTAGAGTGTCTCAGTGACATGCTTAGTTGTGCAACTCTAATGCTGGATGACCCTGCTGCAGCTCCTGATGCTGCTCAGGACGCAGACGCCCCCGAGGAGATCCGAACACTTGTCACAGAGCTGAGAGACACCACATCGGGTGTGAAATAGACATTTCTACTTGAGCCTGAAATGTTGAGGGCTTCTACATTGTTGTTAATTCTACCACTGACACCTGAAGTATTAAAAATGTTTGTTTGTTTTTTAGACAGCAAGCCCCATGAGGAGAGGAAGAAGGAGAACTACATCAAGCGTTTCTTCTCATGGATGAAGAGGACATTTAGCTGTTGTAGCTCTGTGGAAGTTGAGGAGTACAGTTCTCAATGAGGATGGCCTTATTAGCCTACATAGCCAGTGAAGGTTGCGCTAGTTCTGGATGGGCTATAAGGTTCAGAATGCTTAAAACGAACTAATTTGTACAACGTGATATCAGACCGGGTCTACAGCCCAAAGTATTTATAACTGAATGGTCACACTCAAAGCAAAAAGCCTGATCTATGTCCAAGAACTCTGGGTCTTCTGCGTATCTTTGTAGTCTCGAAACAATGAATTATACAAATGAGGATAACAGTGCACACTTTCAGACAGTCCCTCCTCAAAGGAGTTCATGGTGCTGCACTTGGTTGTTCACGTGAAAAATGACAGAAGTGGTGTGTGAAGCAGACAGAAGTTCAAACCCTGAGTGTTAAACTATCAGAGAAGCACTTTGTTGAGACTATGTAACTTTTGCTGAACAGCGGCCTCTGTGGATGTTATATAACAATGATAAATGCTATAGCGTTGCGTAAGAGTAGCGTAAGTAGAAAGGAGTCATAAAGTCAGCAATCTGACTCAGTAATGTCACTAACAGCAATATCTGTCAAAGGTTAGCTAACATTAGCTAACATGTTTTTATTGCTGATGAATTTACTTTAGAATTTGTAAGAGGAAGAACGTGTTATTTCTTCTTTCAGAAGTTGCATAGTCTCTTACACTTTAAAGGGCAGCATGGTGGCTCGTTGGTGAGCACTGTCACCTCACACCAAGGTCCTTGGTTTGAGCCCTGATCCTCTCTGTGTGTCCTCCCTGTGTCTGCGTGGGTTCACTCCGGTTTCCTCCCACAGTCCAACGACATGCAGGTTAGGCTGATTTGAGACTTGAATTTGTATGAAATCATATACAAATGAATACAGAAACCTGATCTCACAAATCTGTGTCATGAC
>NTHP01000326.1:194827-208898 GCA_003416845.1 Oplegnathus fasciatus
AACATTTGAACATGCTAAACTCCAATGGCAACAATGACAAACAGTAAAGGTGCCCTGTGGAGTTTTCTTTTAAACAAACAAAAGCTATGTTTACATTCAGTGTTACCCACATTTCTAAAACTTACTAATATTATATATACAATATATATATATAAATATATATGTATATGTGTGTGTGTGTGTGTATATATATATATATATGCATATATATATACGTATATACTGTATATATATATTGCTTTAGACCAACTCAAGTACATATTTTAAAGGTGGATGTGGTGTATTAAAAAGAAGTCAGAACAGAAGAAGAGTTCTGCTATAGTAAATTACTTTTATTACATTGATGATACTGAGCCATGGGAAGATGAAAATACCAAACATCATGAACCCTATCACGATGCCGAGACCTCCTGTCAATGGCCTCAGCGAAGGGACTCCTAGTATAATTTCTGGAGCTCTGAAATGTGGAAGACTCTCAATGAAGAACATTGTCATAATTGGAAGCCACAGCATAGCAGTGCACACACTGGGCGAAGGAGATGAGATGTGGCTTTCTCCTCAGAGGAGGAAAGAAACTACCCAAGGCTCTCACTCTCAACCTAAAACAGCTGGTGATGCTCTTAGGTGTATAAGCTGGGTTAGTGCGCAAAGTAGCAGAGCTACAGTCTCCTTGAATCTTGAAGCACGAGGGACCCACAGAGAGAGCAGAGAGGTTACTAACCCTCTTAGCAGACGTCAGAGCCAAAAGCAGAGACGTTTTAGTGAATCCAAAGGAAGCGCTTAATCAAAGGGGGACTAAACATCTGTCACCGTATTCCTCATGACAGGATGAAACAGCAGCGGCTGAAAGCCAAATTCCTATCCACCAGTAGTTGTAGGAATGAAAGCATATGAGACAGGGGACACACAGTGGGATCCAAGCTTTCATCCACACACCAGCGCTGAAAAGCAGATCATTTGCCCACATAAGACGTCTCTGCTTTGCCAAACCACACAGACAGCAATTCCAGCGTGTTAATGTGGAGAGACATATGCGCTGTGCCACTGTCCCCCCGCCACCTGCAATAAGCCTGTTCCCCCTCACCATGAGAAAGATGCATCTGTGAACACTGAAATGTGTGACGTAGCTCTGCCCAGGGGGACCCCCACCGGTAACACATGAGGGCTTTTCCAGTAGGCCAAATTGGAACCTACTGAGGGAGGAATGGACACCACGCGTCTCTGATGATGTGCAGGATCGAAACGCAGATAGATGAACCAACTCTGCGGGCCGTCTCATGTGGAGAAGGCCCGGGGGGGAATCACATCTCATGCCCAGCAGCTGCATAACTGAGAGAGCTGTCACAACATTGTGAGGTGCAACCCGGCGGAGAAGTGTGTTCAGCGCCTCTGCTCTCTGCTGAGAGAGCCGCGCTCTCATGCTGAGCTCAATTCCACTCTCAGATAGATGATGAGCTGGGAGGGACAGGGAGCCAGGACCCTCACCAGTTTGCATTCAGAACCAACAGATCCACAGAGGATGTCATCTCCACCGCCCTCCACTCAGTCTTCACACACCTTGAAAATAACAACACCTTCATCAGAATGTTGTTTGTTGATTTCGACTCAGCATTCAACACAATCTCCCCCATGAAACTGTTTGGCAAACTTAGCACTCTGGGCTTGAGCACCACACTCTGTAAGTGGATACTGGACCCCAGACAGTTTGGATTGGTGGTCACACCTCCTCCACTCCAGTGCTCAACATGGGAGCCCCCCAGGCCTGTGTGTTCAGCCCCCTCCTGTTCATGCTGTACACCCACGACTGCAGTCCCCGTTATAAAAGTCATGACGCAGATTTGTGAAATCAGTTTTCTGTATTTATTTGTATTTATTTCATACAAAGAGAGAATCAGATTTACAGACGATTTCAAGTCTCCAATCAGCATAAGCTGCATGTCTGCACGGAAACCGGAGGACCCGGAGTAAACCCTTCAAAGTGAGATTATATAACTTTTGAAAGAACAAATATAACAAACATATACAGCATATATATAACAAAATAAAAAGGTGAAATCATAAGCAATAAAACACACCCTTGATTACTCCAGGGTTCTGCTGCTACAGCCTTATTTGGTCTGGTATGACCAGTAGCTCATGTTAGTCGTTAGCTAATGTTAGTCTAACCTTGGACAGATGTTTTAGTGACATTACTGAGTCAGTTTGTTGACTTTATGACTACTTTCTACTTGTGCTACTGTGACACCACACGTTTATCATTGTTTTATAATATCCACAGAGGCTGCTGTTAAGCAAAAGTGACGTAGTCTCACTTTAAGGTCTCAGTACCTCTCCCTCGTTTAACACACAGGGTTTAGAGTTTTTTTCTTTCATTCTTCACACACTACTTCCATTATTATTTTGCGTGTGATCAACCGTTATGTAGGCTAATAAGACCATCCTCGTTGAGATATCTACTCCACAATTTCCGTGGAGCTACAACAGCTAAATGTCCTCTTCATCCATGAGAAGAAGCGCTTGATGCAGTTTTTCTTCTTCTTCCTCTCCTCATGGGGCTTGCTGTTGTCTAGAAAACAAACAAATTCTTAATACTTTAGGTGTCAGTGGTAGAATTAACAACAATGTGGAAGGCCTCAACATTTCAGGCTCAAATAGAAATGTCTATTTCATACCCGATGTGGTGTCTCTCAGCTCTGTGGCGAGTGTTTGGATCTCCTCGGGGGCGTCTGTGTCCTGAGCAGCATCAGGAGCTGCAGCAGGGTTATCCAGCATTAGAGTTGCACAACTCAGCGTGTCACTGAGACACTCTAATGTATTTCTGCCACCCTGAGTGTCCTGAGCCTGGGTACTGAACACATACAACACGCACAGACAGTCACTCACACAGGTACACATTAGAGCCCTGGGCCACCACATGGTTAGAATTGACCCTGCTGTTAAGGAAGCAGTGGTTAACAACTATATTTCCTAAAATTTCTCCCTCAGGTACCGTCACCACTTTTCCCACTGAGTCTTCAAAGGAAGAAAGGTTTGAATTTGATAAGACAGAATATCTGGTCTCTCTACCACACAAATATCTAGCAGCAGCAGCAGGAAAAGCAGATGAAGGATGCATCAACAGCTACTCTACCTGTCATCAGCAGGCTCTGTCCTCCTGAAGTCGGTCCTGGTACAGGCCTGGCTGGTACTTGGCTCACTGCCTGCTGGCTGCAGAGCTTCATTCAGGTAGCTCTGTGTGATGAAGGGATGCCTGAGGACCTCTCTGGGAGTAATCCTCTCACTGGCATCCACTCGAAGCATTGCTTTGAGCAGTTCAATGCATTGCCTCCATCCTTCATCTTTGGCTTCACTCTCCAGCTCCTCACTCAACTAAATTTAAATAAATAAAGTTGTTCTCCTGATTCATGAAAAGAGAATCAATGAAGTCACTCTTCAACAGCTACAACCTACAACTGCTCACCATTTTCAGATCATCCAGAGAGCTGAAGGCAAACTTCTTGTTGCCAATGGAAATCTTGTGTTGCCAATACTGGTCATGTGACTAAAAGAAGAGGAAGATAACTTTATCTTATCTGTTATAATGTCAGACATAAGAATGTTGATGACAAAATAATGATAAGTTATGATAATGAGTTCAGTAAAGTACCATGAGGGTCCACTGATTGTTAGATGTCTTGATGAAGAACTCCTCTGTTTTTAGACCGGCATCCAGAAGATGGTCTGCTGGTTGGCCCAAGATTTCACAAATAGACTTCATCTGGAGACGAAGACACAGAGTCACATCAAAGTATTCAACAGGGATGATGAGATCCAGCCCAGTCATTCTTTACAAGGTGAACTGAGGCCGGGTGCAGTGTATGGATGCAGCGGTACCAGATCTGTTCGGATGAAACATCTTTAGTAAATTGCTTACCTGGTTATAGTCACAGAACCACGGGAAGATGAGAGTTCCAAGCATCATGTACCCCATCACGATGCCGAGAGACCACATGTCAATGGCCTCAGTGAAGGGGAGTCCCAACATGATCTCGGGAGCCCTGAATGTGGAAGAAAAGCCATACTTAAGTTTCTATTTATAGCAAAACTGGGGTATTGCAACCATACTCTAGTTGAATGATGACCAGTGTCTCTATAAACCTCACCTGTAATAAGGTAGCTGGTGACTAGAGCCCACCACGGCTTCAGATCTGTGAAACGCCAAGCCAAAGTCAATAAGCTTCACTGTGAGGGACTGCTCCTGATCCTTCACCAGCATGATGTTGTCGGGATTTAAATCTCCATGGATCACTCCGACACTCATCAGTGCATCAAATGCTGTGGCCAACTGCAGATATGAGGTCAGATATACAATTTAGAGCAGTTTGAAATCTGATAAATCTTTCAATGTTGCCTTCTGACACTGCATCCTTACCTGCTGGATTATGAGCCTGATGTCCTTTAGAGGCAGGCGATCCTCCTTCATGTAGTCCAAGAGGCTCATATCCAGCAATTCCAACACCAGACCAGTGTTGTTGTTCATCTGGTACCAGTCATAGAACTTCACAATGTTGTACTGGTCCAGATTTTGTCTCATTAGGCCTTGTAAAATGGATGCCTGAAGATACGTAACAAGTTTGACATGTTTAGGTATCAGCAGATCTGTTTCTGTATCTTCTGCAACTGTGACCATCAAAATATATAAATTAACCAACCTCCCGTGTAGCAGTCCGGACAAATCTTGAGATTTTTATGGCCACATTCTCTCCAGTGTCCCTCTTCTTGCACTTTGCCACTATTCCATAGTCCCCACTTCCCACAAAGTCAACTAGCTTGTAGTCGCTTGGGATTGGGTACACATCTGCGTCACTGCTGCTGTCCTCAGCCATGATAAATTAATTTTTGTACAGAAAGCTAAAACTGAAATGGGAGAACAGCCAAGAAAAATAAGACNCAACAGGTGGCTACTGATGGTTCATGAAACTGATCTCTGTATTTCATTGACATTTCATCCTACTTTCCAGCTCTGTTTTTCAGTTGCAATGTAACTGGACTTCAGAAACAGACTCACCTGTAGAATGTTGTTCACTTTTCAGGTTGGGTCTTTTCAATTTTTCCTTGCAAGTCAGTTTTTACACTAGTTAACTGATTGTGTGGATCCACAGGTTGTGTGCCGTCTTGAAATGACAAAGTTCCAAATGTTCAGTGCGTGTGTCACATTTGTTCTAGAACAGCTTCATGATGTCATACAGAACCTATCGTGGGGATTACACAGTAAACAGGGACACACACCAACTTTACATGAAATCCAAATATAATGTAGTGAAGCATGTGCTCTAAGAAGCATTGGGATGGTCTGTGAATACTTTCTCTTGCTACACTTCATTATAGGTGCATGATTGATATGCTAAATAATATCAATTACTCATGAATGTTCAGTATACTGAATAGCAACCAGCAGGTCTCTGTGGATTTTAAATAACAGAGTATGATTATAGAGTACTAAAGACTAGGAAAAACAACCAATTCATCCAATATATGGAGTGTGCGTTCAAAGCACAGTTTAACCCTTCCTGTGCATTAGATTTGACTTCTGCTGTAGAACTTAACGTGAACACAGTTTGTGTTTGTCAATGAATTTGTGTTTCAAGTTTTAAAATTGTGAATTTGGAAGCAACCAAAGTCAAACTAGCAAATGCCAGAGCGGAACAAAATAATGATTCAAAAAAATGTTTTTGTTCAGCAAAACATGGTTGGGAACCATTTTAAAACTGGATGCCATACTGTATGTATGAGAGTATTATGATGTGTTATGATAGCTTAATGGATTATTATCCCTATAGGCTAGGCTATTGATTTAGATGTGTGAAATTGATTAAAGAATCCAACATGTTTTCAAAAATATTTAATTTATTTAAAATATCATTTTGTAGAATTAAACCATCTTTTCAACAACACTTTGGGCTCATGTGATCCAAACCTGACCAATATTATTGAACCACAATCTCATTTAAATGTTTTAATAATGTACACAGGTCTTAATATAAACTAATACTTCTTTTAATACACAAATTGATGTCTCAGTTTAGAGCTAAACCTTTATAATCTGTAACATGAGAGCAGACTGAGGAGCAACATTTAGTTAGAAAAGTATAAAATTCTAATAATTCTGTAAGTTTAAACCCCTTAAAGTCACTTATTCATGCATCTTTCACCTTTATATGAACAATTAAGATGATATAAAGTTGAAAACTAAAGGATTTAGTTTGTTTAGAACAAAGCCAGAACAGGAATTATATCACTAGACTTCGTCTTCCTGGTCTCATTTGTAGCTACCAGACAATGCATGCTCCGCGAACCAGACAAAATAGCGACCTCACGTGGTGTGTCTACATAGTGTCTACTTCTTCATTCTTGAAACCAGAAGCTGTAGCCTACTTTTGATGATCATCCTTTTCTGTGTTGTTTATCCAAATGAAAAACTTGAAATCTTGAAAGTGACAGTATAGTATATGAAAGTAAAGTCAAGAAGGCGCTTCACAGAAAAGTGTTTATTATAAGTTTATTATAGTGTAACAAAAAACACATTCACAAATTCAGTCACTGAAAAGATTGCAGACTAGCTGTTTCCCCCTGTTTCTAGTTTTTATGATAAGCTGTGCTGCTGGTACAGACATGGGCGTG
Organism: Oplegnathus fasciatus; assembly: GCA_003416845.1. Taxonomy (NCBI): domain Eukaryota; kingdom Metazoa; phylum Chordata; class Actinopteri; order Centrarchiformes; family Oplegnathidae; genus Oplegnathus; species Oplegnathus fasciatus. The sequence continues at coordinate 201,488 of NTHP01000326.1, forward strand.
GAAGCAATCTGAAAATCTAACTCTTAGAGAGAATGCAAATAAGCTAATTACCCAAAATGTTGACCTATTCCTTTAAGCAGCAAGCACACAGAGCTGAGTGGCAGCTGGTGCTTAAACGAGTCAGATGTTGAAAGTTACTGGTGTGCAGAAAATGCAAAAAACAATAAAAACAAATCAAAACCTAAACATATGTGCTTAAAATGGCTGTTAATCACATAACCATTGCAGGTTGAGGGTTTTGGTGTCCAATCAACAACCTGACACAAAATCAGTAATGTCCAAGCACTACCTGTGCCTTTGGTAGTGACAATGTAAACTCAGGGGCCACTTTAAATACGTGCACCTGTACAATGTAATATAAAGTCTACTGTTATGATGGCTATAATGTTCATATGGTTGATACTGTCATAGAAGTGTTAATAAAGTATATGTTTTAGCATTGAGGTCATTACTACTGAAGATCTTGTACAGGACTACCCTATATTCTGAGGTGTTTCTAATATTCTGACCCCCACCTGTATGTAAATATGGAGTACAAAGAATTAGAAACACCCGTCAATACAACGCAGCACCACTTTTAACTGTGACCTCAATAATAAACATATAATTGAATGTACACATTTCTGACAATGTCAACAAAACCTGAACATTATAAACTTGAATAATTATGCATCTAATAAAGTGGCCACTGAGTGTATACAAACTATTTAAAAAGGTATACAATTATTTCATACTCTATTTGTAGAGAGAATCACAGGCTGACATCACCTCCTGTAGATTTAAGTAATAAGCGAATGATATTCCAGCAGTTTTATCACAAAATCCCTGAAATAAAACATGAGCAAACATAAAACTCATTGAAGGATACCTTGAGTAGGATTACAGCCTGCGATCTCAACCCCATGGTTCTGCCCTTGGAGTGGAAGGGGCACAGAAGCCTGAGAGAGTGTATTCATCCAGCTTGGACGTGAACTTTGATTCAGGGTGCACTTTTGTGATTCTGTGAAACTCATCCAGGATCCAAAAGACAAATAATGAAACCAGCTTTAGAGCCTCAAATATTAGAAGTGTACATGTCGTTCTTAAAACAGTTTTAAAAGCAAGAAGTAATTCTGATCATTAGTTTTATATAATTTTATGACCTCCGTGTTTGCTGATTGTTTACCTTCTGGGTTAAATCATCTGACTGGACAGCATGTTAATATAACGTTTTGGCTGGCACACTACAATCTTCAGTGTTGGTTCCTCACATGCACTTTCAAGGATTATTTAAAAAGATTCCTGGTACAAACTGTAGAACCATGTGATGTTTTTTGTCCGTGTGAATATGGTCTCTCTTCCTGGTGTTTATTTTGCTCTCATCATTCTACAAGAATGTCCATATTTAACTATGTTGTGAGAAGAAGCAGATTATCTCTATTTATATTATTTATATTTATATTATTTGGATACACTGAGCATGACACGCTAACATAATATGTACAGTGTTACATGTGTAGCCAGCCTCTCTCTGGCAGCTCCGCACCAGGCCCTTCTCGCAATGACGTCAGTTAACTTCCGCCTTTCCAGAAAGCAGTTTATCTTTACTTCCGGTTCACCGTCGGACCGGAGACTTCTCGGGTAAACGACAACTAGAAGTAACTTCGAAAGGTAAAATGAAGACTAATAATGTTTACAATTGTTTTTTCTTGATAACGTCATTTATCACTGTGTAGCTGCATTAGATGGTTGGGAAAGTAAGCTAGCTAGCAGCAACTTTAGCAACAGGCACTGCACTGCTTCTTGCCTGTGCTGTAACAAGTTTACTTCCGCTTTGTGTTACGCGTTCACTTTTTATATTATTGTATAATCACTCACCTATTCCAACACTGTTGTGTGGAATAGCTCGATAGATATTGACTCTTAATCAGAGCTAAATGCTAATGCTAATTTCCACGTGTGCTGATGTGATGAATCATTGAGCTCTTTTCCTTTGTCCCTGTGTCCATCTCTCTGCAGCAGCCCGTCCAACAAGCATGGCTCAGTCCTCAAGAAGATGCTACTGCAGTGTCCCTTGTTGTTCCAACAACAAACAAAGATTTCCCTATTTGAGTTTCCACGATTTTCCTGCGGACGCAAAAGCACGTGCCCGTTGGGTGAGGGCAATCAAAAGAGATGAGGGGCCGAGTTTCAGAATCCTTCGTGGGAGCACCTTTGTGTGTCGTCAACACTTCGCCCCAGAGGACATATATACATCACCCAGTGGACGGATCCGGATTAAAGGAGGAGCAGTGCCGTCTAGATTCCACTGGAATGACTCTGGTACAGGTAGGAGGACAGTGTTAAACCTGCTAATACATGATGTCTAAAAACAAAGGTCACTATCATTTGTTATATTAAGTTATAAATATTACAGTGCCTTACAATTAATTATATTTGTTTGAAATACACAAAGAAAAATGAATGTATGAAGGTTGAGTATTGAGTTTGTTTTGCATTTGCTTTTTAATGCAGCTTATATTCATCCATACAAAACATTAAAGCATGATAAATTGTCCTGTTGCCATATAAAGAAAGTTATATTCAATTTAGTAATATTTTTGATATTTTTGGGGCATGAAAATCTAACATGACAATCAAATGTATCAACATGTTTCACACCTCTAGGTACAGTCTCACAAGCTCGGGACCAACGAGCAAGAAAGCGTCTTCGTGCTGCTGTCCCAGGGGACAGCACAGAGGGGGCACTGCCTGCAGGTGCAGTGGCTAAAGATCATGATTATGCCTGCCATCCTTCTCCTGGTTAGTATTAACAAAAAAAAGGTACAGCTTATTCTGTCTTCCAGGGAAAAAAATGGCAGTGAATTACATTGTAACCGTCTTGTAGTAGTATTCAGAGCAGCTGGACCTGCTGTGAAAAGACTTGAAGAGGTTTTGATCCTCATCCAAGTCCAGTTACTCTGATTACTATAACAAGATATGAACATGAGCTGGATGACTGAGAACCTCCACATAATTTAATTTTATTCACCTCATAGGAGAAGAGTCAAGAATTACTGTCAAGCTCACCAACAAACAGCATCCAGTAATGAAGACTGAGTGAAAATGGATAGATGGATGATTGATACCTATAAAGGTGTATTTCTCTCTCTTTCTTCCCCGTAAGGTAAACTGGATGGTGCCACTCGGAGAATTCAAGAGCTGGAGCTGCAAGTTTTGTCACTACAAAGTGAAATCCAGCAGCTCACAGTTAAGAAGCAGCAGCAGCCACTGATTTTCAAGTTTTGTGTCACGGATGAGGACTTTCGTTTCTACACAAGATTCAGCTCGAAGGAGGTCTTCTCTTCTTTTTGGGAGTCAGTTTACCCCTCTGCTTCAAGACTTGTGTACTGGTCCAAGGCACAGCGAACAGCACAAGAGACACCTAACCCTCAGCGAAAACTTCCACTCATTGATGAATTCTTCATGTTCCTCTGCCGCGTTGCAGCTGGGCTTCAGGAGAAAACCTTGTCATCCATCTTTGAGGTCAGCTTGCCTACAGTTAGTCACACCATCTTAACGTGGACTAGCTACCTGTACCAGGTTCTTGGCTCGCTACCATTGTGGATGACAAGAGAGCAAGTGCAGGCCACAATGCCTGACAAGTTCAAGCTCTGCTGCCCTCAGGTGAGAGTGATAATAGGCTGCACCAAGATCCGCTGTGAAACAGCATCCTCCCTCTCACTACAGCCGGAAACTTTTTCCAACTCTAAAAATCACACCACCCTCAAAGGTCTGATTGGCATCGCTCCGTGTGGGGTTACCACATTTGTATCCAAACTATACTCAGGCTCCATCTCAGATACAGAAATAACTCGGAAATCACAGATCTTACAGTTACTTCAGCGCAGAGACGAAGTAATGGCCGACAAGGGTTTCCTGATCGAGAAGATGCTGTCAGAGGTGGGGGCAACACTCATCGTCCCTCCACTGAAGAAATCTACTCGGCTCAGCATGGAGGACGCCCAGAAGACCCAGGCTATTGCCCGTCTGAGGATTTTAGTAGAGAGGGCCATACGCAGGGTGAAGGAGTACCATATTTGGGATGGGCTTGTTCCTCTTTCTATGGTAGGTTCAGTCAATCAGCTGTGGGTCATCTGCTGCCTAATGTCAAACTATCAGGGACCTCTTGATATCAAAGGGGACAAACCAGTCTGAAGCCTCCCCTCCCCTTCAAGTCACATATTTCCTTAATGAGCCTAATTCATTACTGCAAATAGCAGTGTTTGATGGAGTGTAATAGAAGTGCCATGTAAATGTTATGTTCATTGGTTACATTGAACATGAAATCTATATAGCATTCTGTACAAACTTTTGTAACTTAATTAGTTTGTCCTGACTAAGATGCCCATGTACATCTTTTATATTAAAGGAACAAGAACATTTTTTAAACTTGCATCGTTTTTTATTTACACATTTGGTAATAAAATATAAGTGGGGGGGCATAATCTAAGAACAAGGTTGGAAGCAGTTGCTTGCAAACCTACATTTAATAAATCTTCACTAGTACCATGGTACATAGAGAGCAATGAGAGACAAAAACATACATGCAGATATGAAATGCATTTCAAGCTGCGTGCGCTTCCACAGGCAGCATTGCATATCTACATGTATGTACAGCTTTTTTTGTCTGTCATTGCTCCCTATGTGCTTGCACGGAAATTATCAGGCTTCTGTCGCATTGAGCGTATAATCTGCTCAACCTTAAAGATTCTCTCAACTGTGAAGTCAGTGTTGGTATCTGTAATGAAATCACACCACTGAAGTCCGCTTAAGGCCAGTTGGCCTTGAACCTGATAATAGTACTTGTGGCTCTCCTTCAGGCAGGCCTGGCCTTTAACTATGATCAAATGTTTAACTTTTGCAACATTTTCAACATCGCAACTCTTTACCTCAGCCTGCCCAAATGGCAGTGTTTCTCTTGGGTTGAAGACTTTAGCATCAGAGCTGGCTCCAAGGTGAGGCGCATCGGGGTGGATGATGATTCCACATTGTGTCACAGAACATGGAACTGAGTGTCGAGGCACTCATTAGGCTACTCAAAGGCTTTTCCTTGATCTACTGTAGCTTGGAATGTACCTCATTTGCACATCACTTTGGACAAAAGCGCAAATGGATATATGTAAATGTATAAATCAACTTATCAGTGCTCTCTGGTGGACAAATTATGTAATAGTGACACTGTTTCTAAATGACCTAGTTTAGCATTTCTACACTGCAGTTTCTTGTTATTTATCAGCCAACGTATAGACAGATACTGCTATATGTGCAATAAGCTAATATCAGCCTGCCCCATTTATCGGTCTAGCTCAATGTTTGACACGTCTTGACATGCTTGAATCATCATTCTTATAACCTGTTATAGGTTGCTATCATTACAGTGTAAGCAAACCACGAAGGCCTAAGTGTAAATGGCAGGTGTTGCATCATATTTAAAGTGAGACTGGTGCTCAGTGAAGAGAAGTACTCACATTCTTAAATCTGCAAAAACTCACTAAGAGAAATATCTGACTCTTTAGCTGTTAAACGCTGAACTATGTTTACCATCACTGACTGTGCTGAGCAAGTGGTGTACACTGGGTTTTCAGAGCTTTTTTGCTGTAAACAAGTGCCTTGTGCTAAAATGCTAAAAATGACACTATGAGAGCGGTGAGAGTGAACCAAAACAGTAAATTTGTGGGCTGGACAGCTAAACTGTGAGCTGAAACTCACTATAAAGCTCCTAAAGCTGAGGGGAGCTGCAGATTCAAGTGATAATTCTCTGTGGGTTCGTCACTATGAATGACCCCTTTCGCTTGTCATTAACACATTGTTATCTCAAAATATTGATTATATTAAGTAAAAGTAGTAATACCACAATGTAAAAATACTCCATTACAAGTAAAAGTCATGCATTAAACTATTACTTAAAGGAGCAGTGTGTAGGATTTAGGGGGATCTATTGGCAGAAATGGAATATAATATTCATAATTGCGTTTTCATTAGCGTATAATCACCTGAAACTGAGAATTGTTATCATTATCTTAGAATGAGCCCTTCATATCTACATAGGGAGCAGGTCCTCTTCCACAGAGTCCGCCTTGTTGCACCGCCATGTTTCTACAGTAGCCCAGAACGGCCAAACTGGCTCTAAAGAGGGCCTGTCACGTTTTTACATTGAAGTGGCAGCTTGAATTTGGTGGCGAAGGGTTGAACAATTATTTCTATTTTCAAATAGTTCAATCGTCGTTACTCGAGATTGCCAGGCTATGAGGTGATTTATATCAGTGTGTGAAGTGTGAACATCTTATTTAAAATATTTAAACGTTAAAAAAATCTATTTAATTGCAATCTCTCCTCTATTCAAACAGCTCCGTTTTAAAAGTCTGTGTGTCTGTGCTTGGTGCAACAATATCACAGCATCATGTTCCGTTTAACGTTATTATCATATCTTTAATATCACAATCCAAATCATATCCATAACATTGACTTATGGAGCACAGAGCAAAGTTTTGGTGAGCAGGCATATGGAGAACAGAGATGCATGTCGTCAGATCATGGAAAAGACACGCCAAACTCGTCACTTGTGCTGATTAACGGGGCTCAGCGGGCGGACATGCCGCTCCACCAGAAACATCTCTAAATGCACAGTAGGACACAGATTCTACTGATTATTTTTGCAACTAAGTTCTGATAGTAAGTTAATTAAATCACTTTAATATTGGTGTAGGAAAACCCAATCGTTGATCATCCCTTCAATCATTGATATATCAATCGGCACAAGCCTACTGTAGCGTGACTGCACCTGAAGGCCACCATAGGTTCTCCTACATGCTTGGAAAGGGAGGGGTGAGGGGAGGGGTATTCAGTTGGTTGCAACCTTGCCGCTAGATGCCACTAAATCCTACATATTGCTCCTTTAAGTAAAAGTATTATCAGCAAAATGTACTTCACGTATTCATAGTAAAAGAACACATTATGCAGAATGGCCCCTGTCTGTGTTATATTATTAGATACTATATCATTTGATTATTATTACTGATGCATTAGTATGCAGAAATTTACTGTTGTAGCTGGTTGAGGTGCAGCTAATTTTAAATACTTTACTTTTGGGTTCTCTAATCCAGTGGTTCTCAAACTTTTTGGTGTCAAGGACCCCCAAATTGATACACATAAGGCCGCGGACCTGTACTTGTAGTCTCAGGGATCCCCGTCTGATAAGATTTAATTATTCCATAACTGTCTATACTGTAGACTGGCAGATTAACAGTGAAGAGTGTGAAACCTATGATCAGAATTGGTCATTCTTATACATTCTCTCATTGGGCTAACTTTTAGTCAGTGAAATAATGGTGAAATTTAAATATTCAGCATTTTTCTGGGGACCCCCTGCAACCCCCTCAAGGACCCCTGG
>NTHP01000326.1:231095-261705 GCA_003416845.1 Oplegnathus fasciatus
TCAAACAACAAATTGACAGGCTAATTGATTCCAAGGAGTGAAATTCCTGTGCAGGTATTTAGATAAACATGAAATCATATAATGTCTCCTGTTAATTTCCACAGTCCTTGTCACACTCCTTTTATTGCTTGATTTAAGTTCTATTTGTATTTATATACCTTTCTTTTTGCTGAATCCTACTATTTTTCAGCTGCAACATCCTAATTTACCCATTGGGCTGAACATAGTTTGATCTAGCCCAATCAATCTGAAGAGATGCTTCTCTATCAGTCACCGGTTACCTGGAGTTGACTCAAACTAACTTTTACCGGGGAAACCGGAGAGAATGGCTGACAATTAGGGAGACGAGCGGCGAGTTCGCTGCCTATTTTCCTTATTTAACAGAAAAATACAACACCTTCTGAATTCAAGTTTCTCTCTTTCACCGAACCAAGACTAGTTTAATTGGAGAGACAGTGAGTGCGATTACTGACGGTGGCATGCCAGCAGCACCCGCCGCTTAATTGCCTTGTAAACCACANNTCAGAATTCTGAGAATAAAGTCAGAATTCTGAGATTAAAGTCAGAATTCTGAGAATAAAGTCAGAGTTCTGAGAATAAAGTCAGAATTCTGAGATTAAAGTCAGAATTCTGAAAAAAACTCAGAAAAGAATCAGAACTCAATTTTTTTTTTCACATGTGGCCCTAATCCTCTTCCGTAAATTAATAAGAAAAATAAGAAATAAATTAATTGGTAATGAAAATTGCTAGCTGCAGCTCTAGAGCTATGTAATTCTACATTTAATTTAGAATGGCACTGTAACATAATGTATAACTTCTCCAAATTTATTATTTTCAGTTTCATGACATGTATTTTGAGTACAAAATGCACGTGGTATACTTGTGGGAGGCATGGATGGAAATAGTATTTATGTATGTTATATTCCACTCTTACTGGACCGTGCTTTTATTATTCAAAAGTCAGAACCAACGTTATTCCAAGCCTTCCGACCTACAACAGCAAGTATGGATATCTGAACTTGGAGTCCTACTTCAACCTTACTTACTACACCAGAATCCTGCCTCCTGTACCCGAAGACTGTCCTTTGCCCATGGGAGCTAAAGGTATCTTTAAGACACAAATACATATAGACAAGTATACTGTATACTGTATATACTTGTTACTGTAGGTCAATGATTTCCAATCAAGGGTACTCACCCAGGAGGGTAGGCCTACTTCTTCATTTGCCAGGAGATGTGTGGCTAGATTGTGGAGTAGCTCAACTCATTTGAAAACACTGAATTTAGGTTCTGATTTAAAAATGTATTGAGTCAGCTGTAACACAAATAGGCCTATTACATGTTGCAAAAGAAAGCATGAAAAGCAAGTAGCCTACTAAGTGCTCCGTTTGCTAAAAGTAATTGGTAAATGGTTGAACTAGATAACTACAGGTGATGATCTTAACAATTCAAATTGGCGGATAAACAGTTCAGATAGCTGGATAAACAGTTAAAATAGTTAGCTTAAATGTAATGGATAAATGGTGAAAAAGCTAAAAGGAGTGGATAAATGGTAGCTAAAAAATAACGGATAAATGGTTGAAATAGATAGCTAAAAGTATAAATGGTTAGCAGAAAGGAAAAATGGTTACATGTTCGGTAAAATTATAAACGGTTGAAATATGGTTAGCAAAAAGGATAAATGGTTGAAATAGATAGCTAAAAGTAACTGTAAATGGTTTAAACGTCCAAATTTAACATTCTAATTAGTAATAGTATGAATACAAACTTGACCAAACCTATGTTGACAGTTCAGTTGTATGAACTTGAGTTCCTCTGACAGGGCACTAAAAAGATTGTTAACCACTGCTGTAGGCAATTATAACTAATGGTTAAATACCTTCCAACAGGTAAAACGGTTCTTCCTGATCCCAAATTGTTGGCCGAGCGTTTCTTTAAGAGAACCAAATTTTGACCAGACCCTCGTCGAACCAATCTGATGTTTGCTTTCATGGCCCAACACTTCACTCACTAGTTTTTCAAGACAGACCATGAAGTTGGAGTTGGAAGGGGCTTCACCAAGGCTTTAGGACATGGGGTGAGACACACTTTGTTCAAGTCTTAACACGTAAAAGACAAAATACTGTAGCTTGTCTGTCAGTGAAAAACATGATTGTTCCAAAAACAATTCATACTGTATGAATGTATGTATTGTCATGTATGTTACATAAGTTGCATGTTGATTGCCACCTCTGTAGTTAAGGTTCATTTTAGGCAACTAAAACTACTTGGTTAGAATTACAGATAACTTGAAAAGATGACTTGATTTTCCCTCTTTTCTTCTTTCAGGTAGATGCTGGACATATCTATGGAGACAACCTTGTGCGACAGCTTCAACTCCGACTTCAAAAAGATGGAAAGCTGAAATATCAGGTGTTAAATCAGCTCTTACATTGTCTGTATATTTATAGCATTCAGATGACATGGATGTCCACGATAAGTATCAGAGGTTGAACAGTGAGGTCAGATTATACAGTACTTGCACTTTCTTGCTAACTGACTGACTTGGACCTCACAATCTTAAAGGTACCTCTGTGGAGTTTTTGACCACTATTAGCGCTACGGAATAATGTTTTTTACAAGAGGGTTTCTGTCTTGTTTGCAGCATTCACAAGGCTGCACATGCAAAAATAGTGTGTTTTAATTTGACACTTCATGTTATGGTACAATGGAATGAGTCACAACAAAGCAGACTCAGAGAAGACTTGAGTTTGTTAGCACTCATGAGAGAATAAAAAGGTTTAGAAGACAGTTTCGAATTCAAATACAACATCACAGCATCGGAGGAAGTGCAGTGAATGATTCAAGGATGTGCTCTCTGTCCTAATCTAAGCAAAAGCTTTAAAATACTTTGCTTACACATTTTTGTTTTTTCACAGTAAATAAATGGTGAGATGTACCCCCCCTACAGTATCTGAGGTCACTGTGCACATGGTGTATCCTGAAGGTTTCCCTCCAGAACAGCGTCTGGTCATTGGTCACGAGTCTTTTGGCATCCTGCCGGGCCTCGCCATGTACGCCACCATATGGCTCAGGGAGCATAACAGAGTCTGTGACGTCCTGAAGGCAGAACATCCCACCTGGGACGATGAGCAGACTCATCATCATTGGTGAGTTCAGTTTGACATCAACTGACAAGATTGATGACCACAACCAGATGTGAAAAAACAAGCTTTTCTATTTATTTCTATCTTTCAGGAGAGACAATCCGCATTATAATGTGCAGCATCTGAGCGGTTACCTGCTGAAGCTGAAGTTCAACCCCTCCCCTGCTCTTCAACGTGCGTTTCCAGTACAGCAACCGCATCGCTCTGGAGTTCTGCCACCTCTACCACTGGCACCCACTAATGACTGACAGCTTTCTCATTGATGGACAAGAAATACCGTACTCCCAGTTTATTTACAACACCTCCCTCCTCATGCACTACGGGGTGGAGAAACTGGTGGACGCCTTCTCTCAACAGCCTGCAGGACAGGTAGATAAGTACCTTCTACTGACTGTGTACAAGAATCCAGTGTTAGCTGGTAGCTACAGTCTTGTATCTGTAGTTTTTTTGTAAAGTTTAACTTTCATAGAAAGGACATGACCAGCTGTGGTTGGTCATTGTGTTCATATTTTTAGCATTGTTGTCCTGACATATGTATTTATGTTTTATGTTATCTTGCACCAGGTGCTTGTCTTATTATTCCCATATGGTTTAACTTGTATTTAGGGTAGGTTGGCTGAGAATATAAGCTTTTTTACAGCAACACCTTGTTTAAAGGTATGAAAAATAAGTGAAATACTGTAAAAGCAGCAGATTCATAAAACAACAAAAGAAGAGCATGCAGGCCTTATAGTGTGGGGCGACTATTAAGGATGATCTTGAGCTTTTTTATTTGTAGAGGCTTTGCAGATTATTCTATGAGAGCCCACTAAGTGTAAAAGTAATCTTTTGTAAATCAGTTCAAATACGAGGTCCCTGAAGCATTGGCTAATTATTCTAGCCATGAGAATTACACAGGTATAAGTGTTTAAATTCTTTATATTTATATTCTGTGATCCTCTCAGTATAAACAGTGGGGATTTACAATTTTTGTAAATCAAAAAGTATTTGGTAACCAACTGGAATTCAAACTGGAAGTCAAGGGTGCCATAGAAAATATTTGCTTTATGCACGTAAGTGCCATTTACAGACAAACAAATGGCCAAATGCAACAAAATGTCTGTTAAAAGCTGATTAGATATCATTTTGACTTAATGTTAAACAGTCATCAGAGCCATTTCAGGATAATTGGACATAAAACATTTTGATAAAAGTTCATTTGGGTTTAATGTTCAAATGTGGGGATGGGACCCAGAGGAATTTTCAAAATGAGGTACTCCTTCCGATTGAACATAACTACAAACCTGAATAAAAATTCCTGTGTTGATAAAATTTACATTAAATCAACATTTTTGCTCTGATAATCAGAGTGTCGTTGACAAAATGCCCAAAGTGTCTCACATAAATAGTTTAGTTTATCACCGGGCATTTTTCTGTCTTTCAGCTAGGTGGTGGTCACAATTCTCATGAAAGCCTCCTGATAGTCTCAGAAATGGTCATCAAAGGGTCTCGAGCAGCATGTGTGCAGCCCCTCAATGAATACAGGAAGAAGTATAACCTCAAGCCATACACCTCTTTTTATGAATTCACTGGTAAGCTGGAGTGATCCATCTGTTCATTATTTAGAGCAAGCTTGTGTTTTTTGCTGCCAATGTTTAGTTAGTATTTTCAAAAGAACTTTACTTTCTTTCACGAGGAGTAAAATAAGGTTGGAAATTAATCGAGTGTTATTTCTCTTTTCCAAAATAGATGACAAGAAAATGGCCAGAGGTTTAGAGGAACTCTATGGTGACATTGATGCTTTGGAGTTTTACCCCGGCCTTTTACTAGAAAAGGCGCGCCTTGATGCCATATCTGATGAGAGTATGATAGAGATGGGCGCTCCCTTCTCTCTGAAGGGCCTGATGGGAAACCCCATCTGCTCCCCTGAGTACTGGAAGCCCAGCACCTTTGGGGGAGAGACGGGCTTCAGTATTGTCAAAAAGGTTAATTTGAAGAAAGTGGTGTGCCTCAACACCAAGTGGTGTCCGTACGTGGACTTCCATGTTCCACGAAATGAAGAGGAGGCAACACCAAGGAAACCATCTGCTGAACTTTAAATCACTAATGAGCTCTGAAAATCTCTCTATTTTATATCACCTTTCTGTGGTCGATGACAGTATTTTCAAAGGCGTCCTAAATTATTGTTGTAATTCGCTAATTCTGTTGTTATTCTGTATTTAATTACTTCTGTCATTCCTGCATGCATCCACTAGTGGAGGAACGTAACAAAGTACATTCTGCTTCTCTTGAGGTACTTGCACTGTCTTTCTTGAGTATTTCCATTTTCTGTTACTTTATACTTGTGGAAATGTTGTACTTTGTACTTTACTAAATTTATTTGAGAGCTAAAGTTACTAGTTACCTAGTAATTTAGGAGTTCACATACAAAACATTTGATCACTTTATAAAATATGACGTATTATTATTGATTAAACTACCAAATACCACAGTATAATACATGGCTTGTGATTTTTCCAGGAGAGTCGCTCCCGACACTCGGGTCGTAATACTGCAAATGTAAGGGCATTCATCAGTGGGCCATAGGCTCAATCACCATTGTGTTGCATCATTCGGCAATAGATAGTGACTTAACAGATGCTAATTTAAATGAAAATCTTCGAGATTATATCTTTCAGTAAAATACTGAATGTCGGACTTATTATAGTATAGTATTTTTGCATTGTTACTTAAGTAAAGCATCTGAATACTTCTTTCACCACTGGCATTCACATTAATTTAGTACCTGTACCTCTTCAAATAGCCCGACTATTTTGTGGTGGTTGTGTTTGTTGTATGCCAACCGAGAAATGTCGCATTTTGTCAACATGAAGGTCCACAGAGCTGTTCCTAAACAAAATATTCTGAGAGATACCTATCCATGTGAAACAATAGTAGCCTGTTGGAGTACCATGTAAACTGATTACTGAGTAGACACTGATACAGGATCTGGAGTGATGAGGTTTGGAGCACATGGTTATCGTTAGAGCTTTAAATAAGGTGCAGCAACTCGAAAATAAGGTTTACAGGCCATCTCTAAGTTACAAGCAAATATCACAAAGGACATTGGTTTTATTGTCTAAATATTTATTGATACTGCCCCTCTTACCCTCCTTTGGTTTCAAAAAGGTGTTAACAGTCAAGTAGCTTGATACAAGAGAATGAGCACTGAAAGTGTGTACAGTCACAAAAAATGCAATATTTAGTGACGAAGTGAAGTATCCTTGGCTGTTTCACTAAAGAAGTCAATACTGTACAAAATATTTAAGTCTTGGTGTACTTGAGCTAACCCATAACCAGAAACACAATATGAATCAGAGAGAAACATGTTATTCCTAATTCCTAAATAATAATAAAATGAATACTACACATGTACATTTTCTCTGTCATGATTCAATAGTAAAATAAGGACACATAAAAAGTAAAATAAAGTAGAAAGCAAGCCTAGTAGTTGTATTAAGAAGTAGCCTGTACTACAGTCAAACCGTAACATGACAGTAAATAATGTAGCCAGGGAGTAATATAGAAAGTGCTGCGCTAAAGCTATGAAATACACATTTACAAAAAGATGTGGATGCTAATAAAGAATGTTAGCCCCATAGTTTGACTTTTTTTTAAAGAAATATTTTGGGAAAAATGCTTATTTGCGTTCTTGCTGAGAGATAGATGAGAAGATCAATACCACTCTCATGTCTGTGTGTTCAGGACAGAGCTGAAGCCAGGAGGCGGTTAGCCTAGCTTAGCATAAAGACTGAAAGCAGGTGGAACAGCTGACTGTGTTGAAAGTTAAAAAATATGCTTACCAGCACCTCTAAAGCTCAGTAATTAACACTTTGTATCTTATTGCAACAAGAAACTGATTAAGCGTACTTCCCAAAATGTTGAACTATTCATTCAAATATGCTTTCTCACATTATACCACTTATTGAGGCACATTTTCCTCATCATTGCTATAGTGGTATAGTTACAGTTACAGATGGTTAGTTATAAGATTTGATGCCTTAATCTGTAGCTATTTATGAAATCTGGCAGCTGATTGGTCATTCTCCTGATTATTAACTAATGGGGGACTGAACAGAGGTGCAGCCCCTGAAGTGGAATTAGAGACTGAATTGATATGAGTGCTGGTGCCTACTGCCATCGAAGCAGTGGCTGCTGGGTAAAAATGGACATCCACTGCAACAGTAGTGAGGCCCAAGGAGACGTGGTGAGAGAGGAGCAGGGGAGGGTTGCCATGCGAGATGCTGAGGCTGTGGTGGATGGGTGCTACGCATGCCTCAGCACTTTGCAGGGTTAATGAGGAGCGCAGGCCCTCCTCACGTCTGGATGGTGGAGAGGGGGAAGGTGAACGGGAGGGTAATGATGATGGAGGAGGCAAGGCATCCTGGCATGGGCTGCGGTTGTCTCCTCTGTTGCTGGTCCAGTCCTCAGCACACTGCAGCTGGATGCTGGGCTGGGACAAACTGCAGCCCTTCTCTTCCTCCAGAGAGGGATCAATCTGAAATAGTAAGAAATGCACTCCTTAATGATAACTTAAAATTTAAAAAATTGGATAAAATAAAGGGTAACAAGCCTGAAAAATGTATAGCATGCTGACGGCACCATCTTAGATCTTTACCACTTCTGAGGCAAAGGGTGGCGCTAGAAGACATGTTGCTGCCATGGTAACATTTCACTAACACTGTTGGACTCTAAAATGTTCATTTTGATGTTTTCAGACCAGTTTAAGCTTCAGAATTAAAACAAAAGAGTATCAAAATCAATGCAGCAGAACCAGAGATATCATCTTTTTTATTACATGCATTCTTCTTCATTGTCAAATTATGGCACCAAGAGAACCAAAATTCCCCTAAAAATCAGACCAAAAATATGCCTGGACAAATGTTTTTACCCTGTCACATTCATGAGATTCTGTGTTATCAAACCTTTGTGTCAAGAATGGGCTCGGGATAAGTCTCTACAGTGACTGAGTGGTTGTCCAGAGCGGGCTGTGTGTCCTCTTGAAGATCTTCAAACGTGGGCTCCATCTGCACCGTGACCAGGCTCGGTCCTGGAGGTCGGGCTCGAGTGTCTGATGTGTTAGGGCTCTGCTCAATCACCGCCACACAGTCATCGTCTTCAAAAGCTCTGAGCAAGAAACACAACACTCTGGTTTCCTGCATCTTTTACGAAAAGCTAAAAAGATCAATTGCAAGGCCTCGACTCATTCATGTTTTTGTCCCGTACAAAGTATTTACCTGTTTTCGTATGTACGTCCTGCAGCTCGACGTTCAGCGTGTCGCATGGGGACACCGAGATTCCTCTGAGCTGTCAAGGACATGTAAATTGGCTCTAAAGGAATAGTTTGACATTTAGGTCAATATGTTTTATTCGCCTTCTGGTGGAGAGAAGATTTACACCACTCTCATATCTGCCTATTGAATATGAAGCTACTGCGAGCAGCTGGTTAGCATAGCTTAGCACACAGACTGGAAACAAGGGGGAAGCAGGAAATCACAAACTAAATAAGCAAGATATAACGTGTTAATTAGTGAGTTTTCAAGGCGTTAGTCGGCAGATTTTGTAACATGTGGACAGTTTTCCTGTTTCCTCCTGTTTTCAGTCTTTGTGCTAAACTAAGCTAACCGGCTGCTGGCAGGCCTAATATTTATAAGAGCACTCCACCAATTTAGCATTACACTAATATAACATTGTTTGACTCATTTAGTTTTTCACATATGCAGTAGTACTCCCCAAAATCTCTGAAGTTCCCTTTTCGCAGACAGACATGAGAGTGGTATTAGCTTTATAATCTAACTCTCCGCCCAAAAGAGAATAAGCGTATTTCCCAAAATGTCAAACTATTACTTGAAGAATAAGGATTTTTTGAAAGTTTAACATGCTCAGAGAGTGTGATATAGGTGTGCAGATATTTGATGTGACTGAGGATCTCTGACCTGCTCGGCTTGTTGGTGCAGGTTCATTCTTCTGCACCACCGAATAGAAGGTAACAGTGATGAAGATGAATGCCAAAGATACACCGACTCCCACCACGATGGGGATGTCATGTTTCTCCAGCACGGGCAGCCATGAAGGAGACTGCTGCGTCACTCTGGAGTGTAGAACACAAACTAAAGTGAAATCTTTGCTGTTTGGCTATGCTGTTTTCTTTATGGACACACTCCATCTTTTTATTTGACCTACCTCGGATCATTGCTGGTCATAGGTGATTGGGAAGTGTTCCTCTTCAGCCACTCTGTAAGCTCTGTGTCATTGGCTGATTTAGCTGACTGAACTGGGTCACCTTGGTGGCTAGTATTTAGCTGAACCTGATCGGACATGTTGACCTGATGGACAACAGGAATCTCAGGGTCCAATGTTGAAGGATCAGAGGTCTGATCAGAAGGATGGATGGTTGAGATCGAAGGCTGGATTTTAGGAGGGTTTCTGTGTTGGAGAGGAAAAGTTTTTTGTGATGGAGGAGATTGTGAGGGGAGCAGAGGATGTTGTGTTGGAGATGATTGAGGTTGGGTTTGAGGAAGTGTAGATGCTGTTGAAGCTGGTTTAGGCAGTGTGGGCGAAGGCTGACTGTGAGTTTGGGGTTGTTGAGGCTTTGTGGCTGAAGGAGGTGGAGGTCGTGTGGGAGGCAGATAATGCTGGATTGTCGACAGCTCAAGCTGAAACTTTGGAAAAAGAGAAAATGACTCTTCAGGATCAGATTGAGATATTTGTGAGGAGGTTGGTGAAGGCTGCAGATCTGTGTCCGGATGTAGAAGTTGATCTGGTAGTGGAAGATTTGGAAGCTTGGTTTGAGAAATCTGTGTTGAGGTTGGCTCGTGGTGGGATTGGTAAATTTGGCTTTTTGTAACCAGCTGGTGGGGTCGAGTTTGATGCTGTTCAGCTTGTGAAGCAGAAGACTGGGTGACTGAACCAGAGTGGCTTGTCTTAGTTTGGGTTGCAGGACTCTGTGATGGAGTCTGCGAATACGAATCCATCTTGAGAAAGCCAAAGGGTCCAGCCTCTGGAAGCTTTGACGGTGGTTGAGACACGGACATTTCAGTGAAGGGCTCTGCGATTTGACTGGATAGAGACACCGCACGGATGTTAGAGCCCTGAGAATCCAGCTCTATCAACAATTCGTCACTGACTTCATGCTGAAATCGAGTACTTGATGATGTTGATGCCAAATGGGATTCACTTTCAGTGAGTTGATACTGAAGGGTTGTACCCAAAACTTCACTGTTGACTACTGATTTCTGGCTGGGTCTTATTGGTGGTTCACTATTTGAAAGGAAAAGAGGATCACTTGTCTTTGGCAGGTGGGTGCGGAGATCTACTGACTGGAAGTTCGGATGTGGAGGAGGTGGTAACATAGGAGGCTGCATCTGTGTGACTAACGGCTGGGTCGGATTGGTTGTTGG
Organism: Oplegnathus fasciatus; assembly: GCA_003416845.1. NCBI lineage: Eukaryota > Metazoa > Chordata > Actinopteri > Centrarchiformes > Oplegnathidae > Oplegnathus > Oplegnathus fasciatus. Next base: position 241,660 of record NTHP01000326.1, read on the forward strand.
CTGATTCAGGTGGAGCTGTAAAAGACGCCCAAGTGACCCTGGTGGCATCTTTAGCTCAGCCACTGCTCCCTTTGAAAATGCAGAAAATGTCGTAGCTCTGATTGTTGTAGCATCACAGTGTGATGAGGAGCCTGAAAACAGTTTAAAAAAACAAAAACAGCTAATGCCTTGTGTTCATTCATATACCCAATACAGTTTAATTTGTTATTTAAAGGAAATATATGTTTTATTATAACTTAGATTTTATGTCTGTAGCTCCAGCCATCAGTTAGGCTATATTAGTTAACATTGTCACCAATTTAATCGCATAACAACATCGCTGAAAATAGGTCCAATGAGGCAACAAACATGAGCAGTTAGTAGTTAGTTATCAGGTTGTAAACAAGCAGACAGTGTTACCAGATCAGCTTTCAAGTTAGTGCACCTGAAATGTTACTTATAAACCCTCATTGCACAGGAAAACCATGATCGATGGAGGCAGCCAGAAGCTTATGTCGGCTAATTATTGTTAGCTTTGAGAGGAGGTAATCAGAAAAGAAAAACTCAACACAACCGTCCTAAAAATGTGTGTAAACAAATCAAAATTTTCAATCATAAGTTCTGACAGAAATATTTCCATTTTGTCAAATTAAATCTAAAATATAACATTTTAATATTAGCTCACACAGACAATAGTTGTGTAAGCATATTAGCTTACTAACAGTAATGCTTTCTTGGAGGTGGTGGAAGGTAACTAAGTACATTTACTTAAGTACAGTAGCCTACCTAAGTACAATTTTGATGTTCTTGTACTTTATTTGAGTATTTCCATTTTAAGCTACTTTATACTTTTACTCCTGTATAATTCAGAGGGAAATATTGTCTTTTTTACTTTTTACTCCACTACATTTATTTGATAACTTTAGTCACTTTTCAGATGACAATTTTACACAGAAAACGTATAACGAGTTTCTAAAAGTGTTAAACTACCAAATTGTAACGTATATAAAGTATGGTTGTTAAGATCAGCTCCACTTCCACCAGCTACAACATTAAAAGTAATATTATAGTAATTATAATCAGATATATATATATATATAGTATATGATATGGTATCATTACAATGTCAGGGGCCATTCTGCTGCCCAATGAGTACTTCTACTTTTGATACCTTAAGTACTTCTTTTTGCTAATACTTTTGTACTTTTACTTAAGTAAATTCTTCAATACAGGACTTACAGAGTATGCAGAGTATTTTTACAGTGTGATATTGTTACTTTTACTCAAGTAAAAGATCTGAATACTTCTTCCACCACTGTTGCTCAGCTGTCTCCATCAGTCACATGATCCTCATCTTGCAGGTCATAGCGGCTGATCGAAACAAAAATTAAAAAAAAAAATTAAATTTGAATAACCCGGGGTTTGTTTTCAACCTGTACGATCTTGTTACAAGAGCTCAGCAATTACTTTGATGAGTACAAAGTTATCATGATCTATAGAACTGATGGTTGGAGCTATGAAAATGTAAGTTTTGCTTTAAGTACATACATGTGGCCTCGTTATGTTCCACATGTGGTTGATGCGTTGTCTTCAGGTGTTGCTCTGCCAGAGAGTCACTGGATTGGGAAACTGGCAGTTCTTTGCTAGTGTTGGTGCTCTAGAAAATATGAAAGCAAAGACTCTTAGTTTCAGGACAGGCACAACGTTTGACACAAGCAGAAGCCACAAAACATGTAATAAGCAGGTAATAGGCCACAAATATCAGAGCAGTGATGTTACTCATTGACAATGGAAAGTCACCAGATATAAAGTTGCAAAAAGCGCGCACAATCAAGAGTAATTCACAGCTTCTGGACAGACACCACATATGAAAAACAGAGTCCGCACACTGATTTGAGAGCCAAACAGTGTCACCACACAAGCCACAGTAGAGATTTTCACAACGTCATTACTCACAGCAGACAAAACCAGTCTTGTCTGCTTGCCTCTATCAGCTGGATGATGTTCAGCTTAGGACAGAGGACAGCATGAAAGACAATCAGCGAGAAAAAGGAACTTGTGCATATGGGGTCAAGGAAGCATCTTGTCATATAACTACAAACTGTAAGTGCACTCACATGTGTGGGGGATTGTAGTTCACTGTGGATCGAGTGGCTTATTTGCAAAACTTAAACCTCAAGGTAAAAATACCCCATGTAATGACAGCACGCCACACACACACTGATACTAAGACAATATACTATATTTTCAGGAATATGATGTATTTGTCACTCTGCCATTGAAGAAGAAATAACAGTAAAATGGTGTCGTCATACCTGTGACACTGAGGATGGTACGTCTCTGATGGCGTCCTGCTCGGTTCTCAGCAGTGCAGTAATAATCTCCTGCATCAGAATACTGCACACTGGAAATATGCAGAGCTCCATCTTCTACATAAGATAACAAGTCATAAATCACAGAGAGCTGAAACATATTCACATCCAGTTTAGATAGACTAAAGTTTCCATGTGTGTTTCCACCTCTTTCAAGGATGCTATTCAGGTTGAAAACAACTTCCAATGAGAACCTGATGGAAATGAATGGCTCCAATCACACTTTGGACTCACCATCAATGTGTCTGTCTTCAGTGGGACTGATGGGGGACCGTGTCTCTGCTCTCCCTCTGGTCCAGGTGTATGTGATGGGCAGAATCCCTACAGCCCTGCAGGGCAGGACCGCTGAAGCCCCGATCCTGCAGCTCACCTGACCTACGAGGGTCACTATGATGGGACTCACTAGGAGGAGAAAACAGGAAAATTGAGTCATATTCTGCATTTTAGGGGATAATAAGGCCACTTTATGTGCCACAAGATGAAGATGATGAATTTGGCATAATTTTAACATAATTACAGTGTCATTAATGTACCGATTTAAAACAAGCAAAAGCAGCAAATCTTCACATTTGAGAAGCTGGGACCATGAAACAACTTAAAGAATTATCAGTTATCCAAATAGTTTTCATTTTCTGTTCATCAACCAATCAATTGATCAACAGTTCATTTCAGCTCTAATTTTATATACTGCTGGTTAGTTTAATCTATAACTAAACATCACATTTTATAAACTCTTTGTATGTTTTGAATGCAAAATCTTAATCTGAAAAGTAACTTAAGCTGTCAGACAAATGCAGTGAAGTAAAAAGTACAATATTTATCTCTGAAATGTGATGGAGTAGAAGTAGAAAGTAGCAGTACTTGAGTAAATGTACTCAGTTACATTTCACCACTATTAGTACATTACAGTTAAGTTAGTATAAAAATTACCAGCAACTCTCAGCATCGCCGTGTTGCGGCTTTGGCCGAGTGTGTTGGAGGCCTCGCACACATACACTCCCTCATCATAGCTCCGGGCTGACTGGATGGAGAGCGTCGCATTTCTCAACCTGTACAGGAAAGATGTAAATGTTCGTATACGATAAGGCAGTAGCCATAGGACATGATGTCGTTTTATAGTGAGCAAATGCGGTTACAAGACAGAAAATATTAACTATTATTATTAACTCACCCCAAGGTAATCTTGCCTCCAGTCTGCTTGGAGTGGCCTCTCTTCACCCAGCTGATGGAGGGTAGAGGGTGACCGGACACCTGGCAGTCCAGCACCACCCGAGCACCCACAGGTACCGTCAACACCTGGGGCCACAGTTTCACTGACGGAGGGGCTGCCAGGGAGGGAAAAGAATTATTATACACGTAGATGAAGCAGTGGCACAGTATGGCAGGTCTATTGTGATGTCATACCCAGCACAGTGAGGGTCGCTCTTCTAGAGGTGAGGAATCTCTGAAGGTGGATGTTGGAGGCCCGGCAGAAGTAGCTCCCATTGTCGTACTCCTGGACGCTGCAGAGAATAACGTCAACACACACACGCTTGTAAAAACTTTGAAAGACGGAAATTTGTTTGCTGGTTCAAAAAACAGACATGATCAAGTGATTTACAGAACACTAATGTTATACAAAGTATTATTACGGGGACGTTTTTGTAGTTGGGTAACTCCAATTGATACACTAAACAAAAGTGGTGAAAAGTAGCTAAGTACATTTACTCAAGTGCTGTACTTCAGTACAAATTTAAGGCACTTGTACTTTACTTGAGTCTTTTCTTTTCATGTAACTTTCTACTTCTACTCCAATTTATTTTTAATAATTGTGACATTTGGACCGTTGGTTGGACAAAACACACATTGTGACGATGTCACTTTGGGTAATTGTGATGGCATTTCTCATTATTTTCTTTATGTAACACACACACACACCTGTGGAAGAAGAGGTCTCCGCCGGGCAGCACAGTCAGAGGAGCTGTGGGAGCGAGAAGCTGGTTGTTTTTGAACCAGGAAACCTGAGCTGCTGGTCTGCTGTACGGAGGCCTGCAGGTGATGGTAACATTTTCTCCTTTCTTCACCGTCAAGTTTGTGGGCTGCTGGACGAAACTCCAGTCCATCTCTGGAAACACAACATGTGCGTCATTTCAATGTGTCGCTCCTGTGTATGTTTTTCACATGAAGCCACAGGAGTCAAGAGTCATGTTGTGTGAGTAAAAGTTAAAAAAGAAATCCTGAGAATGTTCTATAGGAAACTGGAAAACAGCCTCAGGTACCACACTGATGAAGGCAAGATAAAGCACAGTGGTGTCGAGAGAAGAGTTGTGCAACGTGTTTTAATTTCGATAAAAATGCTATTTAACAGTTTAGTTTAGTGCAGATGTTGGCACACAGTACCGGCTGGAAGTAGGAAGGCCGGCTGCGACTTGATCGACTCTTTCTGGTTGAAAGCTTCACAGTGATATGAGCCCTCATCCTCCTTGGTCACATTCCTGAAAACACAGCCAGAAATTAGACTTTAAATTGTGTGGATCACAACTTGTTACAAACCATACACATATTAAACATGTTCCTGACCAAACTCAATGCAAAATAAGCGTCATTTTTATGGAGCATAGTTCTTGGTTCATCATTAAAATTTGGCAGAAACAAACAATAAAGAATTAATATTCCTCTTGTCCCATGCGGGGTCGGACCTGAATGTGAGCAGCTGTCCATTGTTCTGGAGGCTGAACGAGGCCGAGCAGTTCGTTAGGAGGCAGCCGTCTTTGAACCAGTGCACCATGGGAACAGGGAAGCCACGAACGGCACAGTGCATGGAGACCTCCGTTCCCATAGCAACAGTGATGTTGTCAGGGCCCTGGATGATCTGCAGCCTTCTAGGGACCCCTGCAAGGTAGAGCGCCAACACTTTAAGATATTAACCCCCCACTGTAAAAAAAAAAAACAACTGTAAATAAGTCATTTAATGCAGCGCTGGGTCTTGAAAAGAGTAGAATAAAAATCTTTCAACTGGCAATACATCACATTCCTATTAGTTTTTAAGAGATATTTTCAGTTAAAGCAACATTTTTGTGTTTCAATACTGACAAAAACACTGTAACAGTTTAAACCATATTAAGGCAAAAAGAGTTATCAAACGCAAGATGACAGTTTTCACTTCACGTAAGAATAATAGAATAATAATAAAGAATAATTAAAACTAATTAGACTTGTAAAAAATTAACATTTTTGGCGACATTGGTGTTTGTTTTTGTTTTTGTTTAGACTGTGACCTGTTAGATGAATCAGACATAAAGTGACAGTTTGATGGTATGAATTGAGAGTAAAAAACATAAACTCACCCTGCACAGTTAGTTTAGCTGGCTTGCTCTCCTTCCTGATGTTCAGTAAAGGACTGTGTGTGACACAAATGTACATCCCATCATCCTCTAATGTTATGTTGGAAAGATGCAGAGTGCCTGAGGTCTTCTTCTGGTTACCGCCTCCATACTCACCCTGAACATGAAAACACAGTATGAAGCATTCAATACGATACATTTGGGTCAAAATGCACAATAATATTTAATTTTCAACTTGCCCTCAATAAAAGATAGATGGAGTTTGTTAATTGTAAGATTTTAAACTGCACCAAATTCATTGACTCTGGGAATTTCACGCAGGCTCTTTGAGGCTTTGGAATTCTTAAAATGAAACCAACATTTCAGCCAGCGCCTTGTTCAATGCGCAAGCTCTACAGGAGCAGGAGGTTTCATCATTTGTCTTCCAAGGAGCTGCCTCTCACTGCTTCACCTTCTCAGCTCTCAAAAGACTGCAGTGTTCAGGGAATGTTGGGTCATGTTTGAAGTACTTCAGGGTAATCAAATCACCTAATACATTTGTTTTATAAGTAATGAAGATGCCCTCATTTCATCCAACAGGTTCTTTATCTGCGGTTGGAGCTGGACTCAGTGTGACACATTATGGAGACAGTGGGGAAGGTGGTTCCCTTTATTTAAGCAAAAGTACTAATGCCACACAGTGAAAATACTCCACTACAAGTAAAAGTCCTGCATTCAAAACCTTCCCTACTAAAGGTATGTAAGTATTATCAGCAAAATGTACTTGAAGTATCAAAAGTAAAAGTACTCATTCTGCAGTAAAATGGTCCCTGTCAGAGTTTTACTATTATATCTGAGGTTTCTGGATTAATATTACTGCTACATTAAGGTGTATGTTGCATTTTACTGCTGTAGATTTTAAGGCTGAGCTAATTTTAACTACTTTATAGGGTTTTTTTTAGCTTAAGAATGAGGAGAGTTGGAGAGATGTCACTTTTTAGCCCCTCTTAAAATTTTTCCAATAAGGAAGCTGTGTTTGACACTCTTCTAATAAGCTGATCAAATCCATTAAATGGATCAGTCTGAGGCTCTTTCAGTGCTCACCTGAATCTGTCTACCTCTTGTGATCAGCGTCCCATCTTTGAGCCAGGTGATGCTCGCAGGCGGTGAACTTTCCCCTGACACACACTGGAAGAAAACACCGTCTCCTTCTCTGACTGTCTGGTCCTGTGGACTGAAGAAAACATCCTCCAAACCTGGAACACAGTATAAATAAGAAATGACATGAAATATTTTCTTTACTTCTTAATTATTTCACTGAAATATACAGTATGGTGGCATTTAGCAGACTTTGGCTTGGGTATTAGATAAGACCTAGTGCTTAGTGCTTAACTTCATCCCCAACTACCATGAATCAATCAAGCAAACATCTTGTGACTAACTTTTAGAAGTACATGGACTCACCCAGTTGGGATGAGGCTGCCAAGCTGGACAGGATGAGTAAGCTGAGGTGGGAAGTCATCTGTGGGAGCGTCCAGATGGAGACACAGACATGCATCCTACTGCAGAGCTCCCTGGGAGGCGTCAGGAAACCACCATACAGCTTCATCCATGGTGTCAGCTGGGAAAGTGTGCACACATAAAAGACAGGTACTGGAAATGGTCAAATATCTTAGCTGTTATTTCACTTGCCTTACTATCATGGACATTGATGCAGACCGTTGTGTCTAGTCTTAACCAGACAATTGACACGCTAAATAGCTTGTATATAACAATGTAGTTACATGTGCTAGGTAATGAACTGTGTACTGCATATGGTTACCTTTCAGAGGAGGAGGTACAGGGACAAAGCGTGAGTATAAATTGTCTCACTAAAGAGTTTCAGCATGTCTTGTTCATCAGCTCTATAGCACTGTATTTAAAGCCACACACACGGATAAGCACAAGACAAGTACTTCTGTAGTGAAGGAAGCAAAGAGATTTTAATTAAGATAATTGATCACACGTTAAAAATTGCTGGGTTAAACATTGACCCAGATCTGACTGATACTGGGTTAACTGTACCCAGTACCAATGGGTCAGTGTACTTTGTACTTTGTTATATTACAGTTGGGTTATTTACCCAAACTCAAATATGTGCTTTTTGACTCACAACAAGCTCAAGTTTTATGTTAAAACTGTCACAAATGTACTGTTAGTTGGGCTTTATCGGGATAGTTGCAGGGTTAGGGATGTGGGGATGATTGTGTTTGTATACTTTTATTTAATACCTTAGTATTTTGTACTCCTTTAATGTCTAATTTTCTTTTAATTTTCTTTTTCTTACTATATCATTATTTTGCCTACCTGCCCAGGGACTACGGGCGGAAAATAGCAATTTGATAAAACCCGGTACATTACATCTCTCCTTGTTTTATATAAGGTTAATGTTCTATGTGCATTGTCCCTGTTCAAGTAAAAGAATAACATAACACAAAGGTTTAAAAATAGCTAAAGTAGATTATAACAGTTTGCAACCTTGCCATATTTTAGTTTGGGTATTTAACCCAACAGTAAAATAAAAAAAACAACACTAACACCGGGTCAAAATAACCCCTTGTCTTGCAAAGTTAACCCATTATTGCGTTGGTGCTGTGTAGCCAAATTTTAACCCAGTGACTCAGTGATTTTAAGTGTGTAGTATGATGGGAAATGATGAGATAAGAGATATTCCTCAGTGATGTGACTTCATCTTTCATTTTTCTCATAAACACTCACTGCACCATTACTACATCCTATACAACAGCTGTCATTTCAACACAACAAACACTACTGAACTGCCGTTTTCATAGATTCACTTTTGATCAGTTTCTAGCAAATGTATTCAGCAGATGAATTTAACATTACTCTCTCTCTCTCTCTCTTAACGCCCTCCCCTCCCTTTTACCTTTGCTTCATTCCTATTTTGGTTGTGAGTCTGTGGCACCGCAGCGAGCTCAGCTTTGTCCTCTTTAGTCCCTTGAATGGACCCAGCCACTTTATAGAGCTCACACTGTGGCCCTCCACTCAATGAAAGTGACATGAAAAGAGGCTGCGGAGCTTTGTACTATGAAGATCAGTTATTGGCCCTCTGCAAGGAAAGCTACCCGTCTGATCACATAGGCTTTCATGATCCTCAATATGGCCATGTAAGGGCTGATCCTTTATTGTTTGAACGTGCCACAAATTTTGCTTATGCACTGCTGAATTTGCACAAGTAAATATCAGGGTATATTGGAGGGAAACATGCCAAAGACATAGTTTTGATCTCAAGAGGCTCATTTATGATTAAAGGGTTAAAACTGAATGTGTAATGATGAGGGTTAAAGGGTTCAGTGTGCTTTGCAAGAATGTGAATGTTGCACAGACAGAAACATAAAGAGATGTTTGGGAGAGGACTGGACATTAGTCCGGTTTTCTTCCAAATGTAACACAAATTTTAACCAAATTTCCGGAAAATCAGCAAAAGAAAAAGCAGATTAAAGTGCGTTTCTATCATCTACTCTCATGCATATATGAGGAGTTGAGCACATTGAGATAAACAGCTGGTGGCGCTAATTCTCCAGTCCGGTGCCATTAACTTGTTGCAGAAGAAGACGTAACAAGATGTCTTAGTTAAAAGAGTGCCAACCAAACCTCAATGTGGCATTTATGTTTGTCTCACTATTTGATTTGAGGAACAGTCTCTTTATTGGTCCACACAGATCTGATGTTTTGTCTGCCGCTATTTATTTAAGATATTTTGACTTTTGGGGAATTTACAGTGCTTCCTGCACATATTGAGTGTAAATTTGGTTGTCATACAATAATAAAAGTTAAATGATGTCTTAAATGCTGAAATACAGTCAGATGTCACAATTGTTGAGACTTATAAATGAATAAATGACTTATAAACAATATGATTTGTTTTTAGACAATATCATCTCTAAATTAGATTAGAATTGTGTTATATTACCAACAATCATACCCAAAATGCCATCATATTATCAATATTGCTGTTTATAGTCAAAAATATATTGTATTTTATAATTGTTACCTGTCTCTACTCATATGCATGTTACACTTTTAGAGGACAAAAGAAATCAAAAGATTAAAACAAATGTGTAAAAAAAAACACATGATGAAAATGGTGAAACCAAACTCCCACCAGTGATAACATGCTTAAATCAATGAAACAAATAATACGAAACAAAAAGACCACCCTTGATTCCAGACATTAGTACATTAATAATCACTGTCGAACTAAATGCGTCAATGAATTGCTTGATTGGTTCAGCCGGGCTTGTGGCTGGTTATACTCACATAATGCTAAGAGCCTGTGGGTGTGTATTTGTTTGACTCACAAGGCTCACCACAGATCATTTACACTGTTTAGCATGTCATTAAGATATTTTAGCCCACACACTGACTTGTACGCTCTGTTTTTTTTTCAGTGCAGATTTTTAAAGGCAAAATATTCATTATTTTCTATTTACTTAATCTCTAAGTTAAATAAAACAATGAGTGGTGATGCAGAGTTTGTATTACCACTATTGCTTTGCACTGTGCAGTAAGATACATGTGACAAAACTTAATGCTCAGCACTTTGTTACATTTCTCCAAATGTTGTTGTAGTGTTCGAACGAGGCAGAAATCACGCCAAATAAAATGAAATGTCACTGTTCAGTCAGTCACAAGCTTTGGCCTTTTTTTGGCCTGATTACAGTACTATTCAACTGAAAAACTGAAGTTATAGTAGAGAAATGCAACCAGCTGAAATTCTTCTACTTTTAATTTTTTAAAAGTAAATCCTTTTTCTTTCAGAGAGGTCAAGTGACATAAAACTGAATTAACTGAAGTTTTGATTTTGTCTTGTTTTCAGAGCATCATTGATGAAAAATAATGTTAATATTTAATTTCACTGTAGTAATACCATTTAAATGTGTCACTGCTGTACTTCTTTTCCAAGGGATAGTCATTTGGCAGTGGCTGAAAGTACATTTACTCAAATACTTAAGTGCAATTTTTAGGTACTTGAACGTTTCTTGAGTATTTCCATTTCGTGCTACCTTATACTTCTTCTCCACTATAATTCAGAGGGAAATGGTGTACTTTTGACTTCACTACATAAAGTTTAGTTACTAATTACTTTGAATATTCAGATTAATAATACAAAATATAATCAACAAATAAATTATGATGTATTAATATGCAGAAAGATAATGCTTTATTGATCCATTGGTGAAATTCACAAAATACCTGGCAGTTTACATAGTGAAGAATAAGCTGTACCTGTGATGCACATTAATACATGAATAATAATAATTCAATCATATAATATATATCATTCTGAAATAGGCCGTTCTGTATTATGAGTTATTTTACTTTTGGTACTTTAAGTATATTTTGATGCTAATACTTTTGCACTCTTCCTTAAGTCAGGTTTTAAATGCAGGACTTTAACTTGTAACAGAGTATTTCTACACAGCGATATTGCTATTTTTACTGAAGTAAAAGATCTGAGTACTTCTTCCACTGCTGTTATTTGGTCATTTATACTGTTATTTGTATTTGTTAACAGTACATAAGCTTGAATTTGAATTACTAGGTCTTTTATTACCTCTGCGCCTCATCTGCTCATTCTGTTTCTCTTTGTGTAGTTTTATTGCTAAAGGACTCAGGAACAGAAACAATTCAGCCTCTTCTTCTGTTGGTTTTCAGTCTCTCTCCTCATAATCCTGATGAACATCCACACTACTACTACCATTAATACCATTACATTTCACACCGTAAACTGCTGGCATGCATTCAACATATATACAAGAGAAATACAAATTCAGCGCTGGTTCCTCTTTAGTGCATGTTGTGCAACATACTGTATGGTGCCTTCAGAAACTAGACGGGGGCTGCATTTGCATATGAATAAACAGAGCACACATGGAGTTTAAAGATACAAGTAGTAAAAAAAAATGCACCTCAGGCTTGTAAAACTAAATATAACACAACAGGAATGCTGTTTTCACAAGATGTTCATGATGCAATACATTTTTCATTTTCCATTGCAGTGCCGTTGAAAGACCAGTGAGAGTAATGATACTTACTCTGCACGTGTCCAAAGGTTGTTTCTGTGTTGGTTTGCAATCAGCCCATTCGTCTCCTCTGTTGTCTGTGCAGAACCTCCGTTCTCCTGATGCATTTGCCGAGCTTCCAGCTGGGAGAGAGCAGCAAACAACAGCCACACGCATCTGCTAGACAACCTCCACCCCCCTTCACACACACACACACACACACACACACACTGAGCATTCTCATTCAAAGCCAACAGCTGTAATGAAGCACAAAACCCTTAATTGTGTACCCATTATTTAGACGGTAAACAGATGCAAAAATGATAACACACCACACTCTCCTCACAAAACAATAAATTAAAATGTGAAGCCAAGTGTCCACTGAGTGTAGAGAGTGAAGAAGTATGATATTAGAAAATGTAAAGATCTTCACGGACTTTATATCAGTTGGCTGTAAAATAGTTTGACAAGCAATACGTGTTTATATACAGCACTACACGGTATGTTCCTAGTTGCTGATGTTGATCTTTTTCATAAACTGTATATACAGAGGTATATACAATTTATGTGTCTGTATATACCTCCGTCGATACACTGCATGGCCAAAAGTATGTGGACACACCCATATGTGATTGCTGCCATTCAGCCACAAGAGCATTAGTGTGGTCCGACACTGATGTTGGGCAATAAGTCAAAGTTCCGGTTGTTGGATGGGGTTGAGATCAGGGTCAGGGCTCTGTGCATGCCAGTCAAGTTCCTCCACACCAAACTCTGGAAACCATCTCTTTATGCGCCTGGCTTTGTGCAACAGAAAAGAGCCTTCCCCACAAGGTTGCCACAAAGTTGGAAGCACACTATTGTCTAAAATATGTACAGATCGTTGCTGATTGATTTCCCTTAATTGGAACTAAGGGGTCCAGACCAAACCATGAAAAACAACCCCACAAAGGTACACAAAAGTATCTGGACTGGGGAAATTTTTTTTGGGCTAGAAAGTGTTCAATCTGATATTGGAGTAGATCTATATTCCAGCATCTATATTTGTACATCTGCAATAGAAACATCACAAACCTTTGCACATGTAATATGCATGTTATAGTACTCACCTTTAAACTTAATGCTATGCAAAAACTGCAAAGTTCAGTAAATATTTCAGGGTTTTCTAGCCAACAGGCCTTTTAAGATAAAATATTGACATGTGTCTGTATGTGTCTTCACCATTTTATCTTTTTTGATGATGGTATTGAGTTCAGTACATCACAGTAAAAGCTGCTGAGCAATGTGTTGACCTTGTAGAATAATATTTCAATCATTTAATTTTCGCATCATAGTTCTTTCTCTCCCATTCTTCTGAAGCAACACTAGTTTTTTGGGGGTTTTTTGCACGGTGAGCAGTGGTACTCGCAGCTGCTGTTCATCCCCACATTGCCAGCACAGTATTGTGTGAACTAACATCACAGCGACACTAAATAATGAGTGTTAGTGAATGAAGAACTACCACGCCAGCACACAGTGATCTGCACCTTAGCAGATTGGTCAATTTAATGTGAACTGTTTCCTCTTAAATGTAGGTTAATGGAGGATGACTGCTGCACCAACACTCAATCAATCTGTGTAGAGCGTTTGAGGACAAGCATTTAGCATAACTATAAAGATTTCACCGTAAAAGATGTCTATCCTAACAGGTCATTAAACTCATATTACAAGATTTTTTTTCTTAAAGTAAGTGAAGAAATCTGCCATGAGGTGAAATCATTTACGTCATCCAAAAGGCTGATTCCAAACAAAGTACGAATGTCAAAGAGAATTTCAGCTTGATGTCCACTTGCTTGTTGTTGAGTTTTGACGGTATCACACAGCCTTCATCAGCAGATGGAGTTTTATTTTATTTTAAAGTTTAAACCAACATTTTGTACAAACATTCATGGTTCTTAGATGATGAATCCTAATGATTTTGGTGATTCCTTGATTTTTCATCTAGCATGACCACGAAGTGAAATGTCTCAACAACTATTGGATGATTCGCCATGAAATTTGACATTCATGTCCCCCGCAGGATAAATTGTAACAACTTTGGTGATCCTCTGACATTTCATCTAGCGCCATCATCCGGTCAAAACTTTTATTCACAATACTCTGTTTTATTGTTAATAATGACATTCCCATCAGCCTCAGCTGTACTTTGTGTTTGGTGCAAACGTTTTCATGCTAACATGCTAAACTGAGACAGTGAACATGGTACATTACACCTGCAAATCAGCAGCATGTTAGTATTGTTATTGAGAGCACGTTAGCATTTAGCTCAAAGCATCAGTGTGTCTAAGTACAACCTCACAGAGCCGCTAACATGGCTGTAGGCTCTTAGTGTAGTTTCAACCAAGTGTACATAAAAAACAGAGCCATGCATGCCGTGGCCTCTGTCTCACTTATTCACATGCATGGCTGCAAACATACTGTAGTCTTGCCACATGTCTACTGGGGCCAGATGAAGTCCTTGCAAATGTAAATTGACCATCCATTCAGCATAATCAAATGGAAATTAAAGTACAAATGCACCGATTTATAATCTATGCAGGAAGGGTCATTTTAATTAAGCAGACAAAGACGGATTTAGCAGGCGAAATGTAACATTGTTGGGTTCAGGACAACATCAAACACATAAATCCACCAAAGGAGGTGAAGCATCTCAGTTCTCCCAAATAATCTGTGTTAGAGCACAGTTTAATGTAGATATTAAAAGGGGGGTCTTTGTGGTAAAGACCCATTGACTTCTCTCAATGCTGAGAAAAGGTGCAATATAGAAGTAACTGAGACATATTGATAATTATACATATATACGTATCTATTTTATTTTTTCAGGCTTTAAGGATGGTGCACTCTGTCCTCTGACCTTCATTCTTAGCACTGCCAGTACATTTTACTTTTGCACATATATTTTTAATTCTTTATCTTGCATTTTTATCCTTTATATTTATGGTTTCTAATCCTTATTTTTTTGCACTAGTCTTTAAGTCCAACCTTAGGAGCACATCACATTACACTTCACTACACATATTATTTGTGTATGTGACAAATAAACCTTTGAATCCTTGATCCTTGAATTATAGTTCATAGATTACTCTATTACTGAGGATGAACATTACTGATCCCAAGGGAGAAATTGTGTTGGATCCTCTCTGATACCGGCTGAAATGTCCAAAACAAACACATTTTCACGTCACCTTGAAGTTATTTTTTGGGATAATAATCGATGGATAGAAGCAATGCAGAAATATCATATTATATATGTGACAAGCTGCCTCTGCAAAACTATTAATGTGAGTGAAATAATATTGATAAATATTATTATTAAAGGTCCTAAATACAAGTTAATATAACAGCAAACAACTATTTGCTATATAAAGATATAGTGGAGTAATGGCATCCTGATCTGAGGCTGAAGTCACACTCCCTCTGTGTGGGTTGTGATCCGAACTTCTCTGTTCTTTGTTTTGAAGCCGGGACGGCCGCGCATGCATGTTAGTGCATGTCAGTCCGCACCGAGTTTATAAAGAGACAAAGAAAGCGACCTCCCACACAGCATTGTAAAAGCGAGACAGGAGAGTGCAATTCGAAGCGTTCAGCTGAAGGCATTCACAACCATCAAACTAGCTAGCATTAGCAGGATAGCTAGCANNGCAATAGCTCCTAGCGAGCAACGGCAGGCACTGCTGTGTCTGAGGATGTGTGTCTGTGCGTTTGTGTTCAAACTCAGCGCTCACCAGACACTCCGGTACTTTCTGTTATTTTCCTCCAGTCTTTTCCCCCTCTCCTCTGTACATTCCCTCACCAGTCAGCGGGCAATATGGACGAAAAGAGAGTAATTACATTATAACACCTGCAGTGGAGGTCGGCACCTCTTGCTGCTGCAGACAGGTTGAGAAGCGAGAGTGAAAATAAATCCACTTTTTAATCCCAAAAGTTTCAAAAATAAACTCTGAGCGCTCCTCCTGCCGGTACACGGCTCCAGATCAGAGCAGAATCCGGTGTGACTCCGGATGTTTATTCCCCCAGAAGCTCTGGCTCCACCCTCGGTTCTCTCCTCCAAAAGCTCCCCGGCGCTCAGCAGCTGTCTGTCAGCGAACAGCAGCTGAGAAAGCCTCTGGTCTGCTCAGCCCGGTCCTCCCCACACAACACTCTGCAAAGCCCCGCAATATGCGCACCTTTTCCGCTCAAGTTGAATATTTACTATTACTATTTATTTATAGACTATTTATGGACAGTTTTGGTGAGTTTTATTTTGTTTCTGTCGAGTTTGAATGAAGTGTGTCCATTTGCGCCTGTTTGTTTTGGTCTGAGACTACTGGTTCTGAATGTCGTATATAGGACCTTTAAAGTGTTACTCAAACCGTACTCCTCTGGTTGATCACACCAGCTAGTCAGTTTACTGCAAACCAGTGTTATTTTTAGCCCCTGGTTTTGATTTAGTTTTAGTCTTTTGATGTAAATTTGTATTAGTATTTTTGAAATTTTAGGCCTGCATGTTTTCATAGTTTGTTCCAGCTGTGTGTGATTCAGCAGATGCATGCAGGTGAATAAGGCTTTGCATTAAAACAGTAATTAGTGCATTCGTCATTTTACCGTTTTGTTTTTATTTGCTGATGAAAATTGTAATTTCATCATAGTTCTTGTTACTATTTATTGAGTTTTAGTCTTGTTTTAGTCATGAAAATGAATATTTTTTTGTCACAGTTTTCATGACAGGAGATCCTGCTGATGTTAGAGTTTTATTTTTTTGATTGAGACACCATGATTGCTCTCAACAATATCCTCTTGCCAGGTTCAAGGACAATACAGTACAGTGTCTTTAAAAATTCACAGTCACACAAAAATACAATATGAATGCCAATAACGTTTATTCTTACTTCTGACTTCTGAACAGCTCCTCTGTGGAGTTTACAAATTACCATTACACACATATCACACATGATTCTGATATTTTCTTGTCTAAATATCTTTGACCGTTTGTATATAAACATGATTGTGAACTGATGAAGTTTCAGAAGTCAAAGAACGACGCGTTACTTCTGTTCGGGGTCTCTGAGGCCACAGCTGCAAAACATTATTACTGTAAATACAACAGATTTTTAAAGCTCTGTATCTGTGATTTCTTAGAAGTTCTTAGACTTTTGTAACAGTTTGTTCACATAAAGGTTTCACAGGGAGTTTGACCTCTCTGGGGTCTACTTGACCCCCCAAAATAAATAATAAATAACATCACAGTGTAGGATATCATATTTTACATTTATTTGTCTATGAATGTCTTTTTGGCAAACAAAATTAATATATATTTGTTCATGTACAGCCCATATAAAACATGACATATTTCCTTATTTGGTGCAGTATCAATGCTTTATGGTAATTTCAGTTCTTTTTCACTTTCATCAAATGTGCCCAGTTTGTGACAAGTGTTACTACTTTAATATTTTTACACATTCGGTTCGAAAACAAGGAAAACAATTTAATTAAATAAAATGCAATTATTATCATTATTATTTCAACACATACAGCAGTGGTGTCTGTTGAACCCCAAACAATGAGGAAGTGAAACCAATCTTAACAAAAGACAAGAGTTAAAGAGATGTACTGCCCTCCAGAATTACACACCTGGCAGTTTAGAAAAACAACATCTAGACCATAATGTAGTCTAGATTTACAGAAGATATAATTGAAAAGTTAAATGAATAGATAAAATGTGTAATTCTCAGATTTGAGATTTAAGATTCATTTGTTGCTATAGTAAAAAAAAATTTACTCAAGACCTCAGTGGCTGGCTACAGTCCTGCTTTTGAGTGATCAAATATTGGATAATAATTACATTTACAATCATTTCTAATCCTGTAATCATGGGGACTCTAATCTAGTTTTTATGAGCTGAAAGATGTTGAGGAGCTGAGTCACGACAGCAGCAGAAGAATCACAGAGGCGAAAGGTGAGAGGAGGAGGAGAAAGAAACCCGCAGGGATGAAGATGGGCTGGGCAGCTCCGTGGAGTTCAGATAAACAGAGGGCCTGCTCCAACATTTGGTGAGTCTCAGTGCTAATGCCTGGAAAACACAAGACTGTTGACCAAAACACAATCTTTTTCAAAACATCAAATTTCACTAGGAGATCTTACCGTGTTGGGACCATTCCTTCCAGGCGTGCAAAAATTCAATGTCATGTCCTCCCCCAGAAACTGTGTTAAATGTGAAACAAATGTCTATTCAGAACTTCCATTCAGGAAAGTTTACTTATTTATAATCCGATGATGACATTTCTCTGCTCTTACCTTTGGAATGCTCTGTCAGCAGATGTTTCAAATCTCTGAGAGCCCGGGTGAGGTTCTCCAGTCGGTGCTGCAGGTGGAGGTTTTCCTCTTTCAGAGTGTGGATGGTATCCTGGAGCTCATAGGCCAAGCTACAGTGTGAAAGCAGAGAAATCAGCCACAAAACTGTGGTGACTTGAAGGATGGAGAACATTATAGCAGTAATTTCACTCAGTTGGTCAAATCTGTCCTGTTAAATCCCTCCGCAGTTCCACAGTGTTTCAAACTCGGGTGGAAGTGGTAATGTCATTCAAGAGCTGGCCTATTTCTGTGTCCTAATTGATTCAGTGATTGGTAAAGCTCTTGGCCCACTGACCACTCTAAAGGATCAATTGTTCTGTTTTGGATCCCAGAGCCCAAATTAGAGAGACACTCATAGACTTGTTTTGGGGTTAATAAATACGTTTAAAAAATGTTTAAAACACAGAAGAGGATGGAATGTGCAAATGTTCACAGTATAAAGTATGTGCAATATGAAAAGATAATAAGGTGCGAAATTTAACCCAATCTTATTCTTATCCAACAGTTATTTAACCAGGCCGTTGAGGTTGGAAACCTCTTTTTCAAGACAGCAGCATAAAAAGTTCCTGACAAAACAATAAAAAAAAAGGAGGAGAGGAGTCATTTACAACACAATTTGCAATAGTCTTGAATTACAAAGAAAAATAACAACCATAAAATAAAATTAATTAAATAAAATTTAATAATAAAATAAATTAACATAAAATAAAATAAAAATAAAATAAAAATGGAATTAAATTAAATTAAATTAAATTAAATTAAATATTGAAGGTCAGGTTTAGTTGTATGGCATCATTTTGTACAAATACAATTGAAAGTGGGGTAGTGGGGCAGGGTAATAAAACAAATACAATTAAAATTAAATTAAATTAAATTAAAATAAAATAAAATAAAATAAAATAAAATAAAATAAAATAAAATAAAAATGAAATGAAATGAAACGAAATACAATACAATACAATACAATACAATTAAATTAAATTAAATTAAATTAAATTAAATTAAATATTGAAGGTCAGGTTTAGTTGTATGGTATTATTCAGTACAAATACAGCTGAAAGTACTTTGCAGGGTAATAAAACAAAAAAATAAGAATATAAAAAGGAAAAAAAGTATTTGTTATTTGTTTGTTTGTTTGTTTGTTTGTTTGTTTATCAGGTAGGGGTCTGGAGCAGGTCTGGAGGTGTGTCTGCGCCGGAAGTGCTTCAGGAAACTTTCATCATCATCCGGGTTGATTTTTGCTCACAGAGGATCCAAGATGGCGACTCACATGTCGAGGTGCAGGACCTGGAGCCGTGTTCAAAGGTAGTACATGTTTTAAACAAATGCTCTTAAAATGTCGCCGGACTCGACTTAAATACAGAAAAACTACAGTCCGAGTGTTTTCAGTAGCTTCCGTGTCACGTCTCTGTCTGACGTCAGCAGCGTCGTTACTTTTCTACGTCCTCATCACCCAAGATTAGCTCACTCGGTTAGCACGATGCTAACTGTTAGCCGTCAAACAAGCTGCAGTCTTGCTGTCAGGATGGCTGATGTTACATCATGAGCAAATAGTCAATATATGACGTTATATTTGTGAATACTGGTGATTTATTTGGACTTTGCAGCTTGTTACACTTTGGTTGGTACACTAAGCTGAATGTTTGTTGATACTTTAAATATTTAGGTTCATATTTGCAAGTTTGAGAGTCGCTAGATAATTATGTGTTAAATGAGGTGTGCCTTAACCTAGTCAGCGGATTAAATGATACCTTTTTGGGGGGTCTGAGACTCAGGTGTGCTCACCATCAGTTTCATTTATTATCATCATGGTATCAGAATCAGGTTTCTTGCCAAATTTTCACATACAAGGAATTTGTCTTGGTATATTGGTGTACAACAATAAACACAGAGAAAATAAGAAAGTGGAAAAACAAATACTGCAAAAGTCAAGAAACATAAATATAAAATAAAGTCATTTAC
>NTHP01000326.1:261809-276278 GCA_003416845.1 Oplegnathus fasciatus
TAATGTAAGGCGTTGAGTCAGGTGTGGAGACTTGACCTTAATGTAACGTATGGTGTCTAAGGGGTGGGGGGATAAGAGTCTGTCTGTGTGCCTGTTTACACTTGGTTTTAAAATGCATTTCAGTGATCCAAACACAAGTGGACTGGCAAAACCGCTAGAAGGTTAAAGGGCCCTGCGCGCTGTTATTACGTCAGACTGTCACCAGACAAGCGCCAGATCTGTTTCACACAGGCTAGCTATGAAAACAAAAATGTTTCAAGAAGTAATATACGTGTACGGGCTATTCCAACCGTAGAGATTGGCAGGACAAAGTCGTTTGCTACTTGCAAAAGGACAAGATGCACTGATGACGTATTTTCCTGTTACGACGCATCAGGACACATTAGCGTTTACACCACAAAAGATATGTGGTCAAATGTGTCCCAGACCAACTCGGCAAGTGGTTTGAGTGATCAGATCACAATGCATCTTGGTGGTCATTTACACCTGTATTTAGCGCTGTCCACTTGTGATCCAGTCACCCAAGACGCATGTTAATACCAAGTGTAAACAGGGTCAGTGGGGGTCCAGGGCCTCTGCAGACGGGAAGAAACTGTTCTTATGGCATGAGGTTGTGGTCCTGATGGGTCGCAGGGGAGAAAATGTCTCAAAAAGTTTGTATCCGGGGTGCAAGGGATCAGCCACAGTCTGGAGGGGTACAGGTGCTGGAGGGATGGCAGATTGCTGCCAGTCACCTTCTCAGCAGAGAGTAATGGGCATGTCAGTTGTAAATACACTTTCTAGTTTATTAGGTACACCTAGACCTAAAACTAATAAACTAATAACTAATAAACTGGCAACTGGTTTTTCCTTTGACACTAAATTTTTTGATGTAGCCTAAATATATAGCACTACTTGCTATGACAGTGCATAGCAATGTACAGATGGATGACAAGTTTAAGGAAAAACCTAATTAAATGAGTGGAGAACCATAATAGAGGCTTGCACGAGGGGTCTCTGAATGGTTTGATGAGTTTAAAAATGATGTGAATCACACAGTATGTGATGGCCTTCAGAGTCAACAGATCCCAACATAATTGTCTTTGAGATTAATGGTTTTATATCCTGCCAGTAGCCTTGAAGAACCTATGCCAAGTAGGGCTGCAACTGACAATTATTTTCATTATCGATTAATCTGTCTATCATTTTCTCAATTAATCGATTAGTTGTTTGGTCCATAAAATGTCCGAAAATGGTGAAAAATGTTGATCGCTGTTTCCCAAAGCCCAAGGTGTCTTGTTTTGTCCACAACCCAAAGATATTCAGTTTACTGTCTTAGAGGACTAAAGAAACCAGAAAATATTTACATTTGAGAAGCAGAAATCAGAGAATTTGGACACTTTTTAATTAATCAATTATCAAAATAGTTGACGATTAATTTAATAGTTGACAACTAATCGATTAATCAACTAATTGTTGCAGCTCTAATGCCAAGTAGCAATGAAGCTTGTGTTTAAGGAAGTCAATGTTGGTTTTTCCTTTTATTCGTCACCCATTTGTAGCTGGACTTAGACCTGGACCACCTACAATAAAAAATCTGAAAGGAAACATGTTTTCTTAAGTATATTCCACTGTCAGTTCCTCTTTAATTTTATGTAAGCAAAGTTTTGAGTCCAGAACATGCAACATATTAAGAAACAGTTTCATGAAATAAAACATTAAACGTCAGGGACAAACAGCAGATGCCATATATTTAATGAGTGTGGCAATTGTTTAGACCATCGTCTAGTAGCAGAACTGGTCATTAAAAGAGCTGTATATGATTGATGATGGCTTACCACCTCAAGTTAACAGTTTCCTGGGAAAATCCTGGTATACTTTGCGGTTTAGCTACTTTTACCCACATTAAGGGTTTAAATCCTGGCCTAAGGTTGCTGATAAGTTAAAAAAAAACATTGCTTTGTTGTTCTCAAAGGTTTGGGATCGCAGCGTACAGAAAGTACAGCAGTGGCGGCAGATACCCAAATATCTCCCTCTCTGCACCGCTGCCTGGGATCCCCAAGCCAGTGTTTGCATCTGTGGATGGTCAGGAAAAATATGAGACCAAGATCACTACTCTAGAAAATGGCCTCAAAGTCGCTTCCCAAAATAAGTTTGGTCAATTCTGCACAGTTGGAAGTAAGTTGCAGCGGTGTTATAATATTATATAATTATCATATCCACTTGTCTACAGGATCTGGCTGAAGTGGATAAAATGTGTTTTCTTATTTATTTTTAGTTTTAGTAAATTCTGGATCCAGGCATGAAGCAAAGTACCCGAGTGGAATAGCACACTTTGTAGAGAAACTCGCCTTCTCTGTAAGTAAAACAAAGTAAAGAACACAAAATGAAACGTCAAGGAAGTTGCAGTTTGTGCAGTAATGTTGACAACCGTCTTTTTTATCTTTAGTCCACAGCTCAGTACGGGAGTAAAGATGAAATTCTCCTCACGTTGGAAAAACATGGAGGGATATGTGACTGCCAAACATCAAGGTATGTAGCCTTTCAGCGTAATGCCTGTCTCAATGTCATAAAATGTAATATGTGGATATTACTACATCCCATATGTGAACTAGGCCTTTCTTCTGTGCGAGAGTATGTGAACACAGCTGTTGTATGTGTGACGTATCGTTCATTTTGCTGTGCAGAGATACCACCATGTATGCAGTGTCTGCTGAAGTGAAGGGTCTGGACACAGTGGTCAGTCTTCTCTCTGATGCTGTCCTGCAGCCTCGCCTGCTGGGTAAGTCCATTTTTATTTTACATGATCCAAATCCAAATGTGTGTCTGTCTGCACCGGCTGTCTGAGATGATCTGTGTTTGTTCACACGCAGATGAAGAGATCGAAATGACCAGAATGGCGGTACGCTTTGAGTTAGAAGATCTAAACATGAGGCCAGACCCTGAACCCTTACTCACTGAGATGATCCATGCTGTGAGTCACATCATTTGTTTAGACCCTCCAACGACAGCTCTCTGTGAAAGTGAATCTTTGTATTAACTACAGTACCTTTTATGTGTGGAACAGAATTTATGATGATATGAAACAAAGAAAGGAAAACCTAATGTTACATTTTTTAAGTTCTCACCCTGAAAGACAAGAAAAACTAAAACCCCAGTTGTATAACTGAAGTCAAGTCAGTTTTATTTATATAGCCCAATATCACAAATCACAATTTGCCTCCAGGGGCTTTACAGTCTGAACAGCATATGACACCCTCTGTCCTTAGACTCTCAATTTGGATAAAACTCCTCAACTCCTCCCATTAAAGGGGTTCTTTAATGGGAAAAAAATTGAAGAAACCATCAGGAAGAGCAACAGACGGACAGATATGATATCAAGTAGATAGATATCAAGTGTACAGAATAGACCAACAAAAACAGTCACAGTTTATACAAATTATGATGACAAAATTACAAATACACGTAGATTATAAAACATAAATAGAGCCTGAAGAGCTTGAAGGTTCGTTCCTGACCACGGAAACATCAACCTGTCATAAATAGCGATAAAAAAACAAATATAGTTGTAATTGCTGTACTAGATTATTGTAGCTTTGTTTTTCCTTTAACATTATTGCAACTGTTCATTGTTTATTTCCAGGCCGCATATCGAGGCAACACGGTCGGACTGCCTCGCTTTTGTCCCGTAGACAACGTGGACAAGATTGACAAGACGGTGCTTCACAGCTACCTGCGTAACTACTACTGTCCTGAGCGGATGGTGCTGGCTGGAGTGGGCATCGAGCACGAGCAGCTGGTCGAATGTGCCAGGAAGTACCTGCTGAGCGCGAAGCCAGTGTGGGGAACGAGTGCGGTGGCCAACGTGGACCTCTCTGTAGCACAGTACACTGGCGGCATTGTCAAGGTGATTTATTGGTTTTATTGTGATCTCTGCACCAGATTTGTCTCTAAACGTTTCTTCAGGAAGCATTTAACTGGCTGAGTTTTCCTACTGTAAAATGGTGATGAAGACAAAAAGAGCATCTGTTGTAGTTTCTCAACTGCAGAATCATGGATAAACAGCAGTTACTTAATAGTATTTTTAGAAGAAAAAAGTGTTAATTTGGAACATTTCAGAGATAAAAGGTGAAACACTGATGAAAGCATTCCTGCGGTTAGTCTTGACGGTAAGAAAATATATATTTTTTAATCTATTAGATGGAGAAGGATATGTCAGATGTGAGCCTAGGACCCACCCCAATCCCAGAGCTCACCCACATCATGATCGGCCTGGAGAGCTGCTCCTTCCTGGTGGGTGTCTCCTGTACCTGCTTATCTATCTATCAATGAGTCTCCAATCAGGTGCCTGATGGATGTTAGCAACAAGCTCGCGAATTAAAAAAAAACGTTTGTTTTCACTTTACAGGAGGACGACTTCATCCCATTTGCGGTGCTCAACATGATGATGGGTGGAGGTGGCTCGTTTTCCGCAGGAGGACCTGGGAAAGGCATGTTCACCCGCCTGTACCTGAACGTGCTCAACAGGTGAACGTCTCACAAACTTAAATTCAGCATCGCGTCAGATAATCACGAATATAACAGCAGCCAAAAGATCGTATCAGTTTCACTAATTGTCTTATGGTTGTCTGTTGTAGGCATCATTGGATGTACAATGCCACCTCCTACCATCATAGCTATGAGGACAGTGGTCTGCTGTGTATCCATGCCAGTGCAGACCCCAGACAGGTTGGTACAAGCTCAGGACAGCAGGCCTCAAATGTCTTATTGTACCTTTGCATCCAAATAGCAATTTCAATCACAGCTTTGCAGAGGAAGGTTTAAATTGTGTCAGATATCCCTCTAAAACTTTTGTTTTCCTGTGTGGATTTGGTTTATGTGGTCTTTGTTGATGTTAATGCAAAGTTCTTATTACATACATTCATCTCCAGGTGCGAGAAATGGTGGAGATAATAACCAGAGAGTTCATTCAGATGGCCGGCAACGCAGGAGAGGTAATGGCCGTGTTTCACTGTCAGAGCAATCCACCACAACTTTAGTAATATTGATTGAAGAAACAAAGGTGATGTACCATTCCTAGAACATTTTCCTCATTGTTGACCCTGTATATCCAGATGGAGCTGGAGAGGGCCAAGACTCAGCTCAAGTCCATGTTGATGATGAACCTCGAGTCGCGGCCGGTTATTTTTGAAGATGTTGGTCGCCAGGTGCTCTCCACAGGAAAGAGAAAGCTTCCACATGAACTGTGTGATCTAATAAGTGAGTATTGAACAAAATTTAGCATGAAAATGTCCTTGAAAGTGTCATAAAATACCTGTGTGAGAGGAAAACTGACATCCAGAATTGATAAGTAGAAAAAGCCTGATTATTTATTTTTTGACTTGTCAACAAATAATTTCCAGGCAACGTGACAGCCAGTGACATTAAGAGAGTAACCACCAAGATGCTGCGCAGTAAGCCCGCAGTAGCAGCTCTGGGAGACCTGACGGAGCTGCCCTCGTACGAACACATCCAGGCCGCCCTGTCCAGCAAGGACGGACGTCTGCCCCGCATGTACCGCCTCTTCCGATAGACCCCCATGGCCATCGAGCCGGTCATCACTGGCAAACATCACTGTAAATAAAATGGACTGGAAGATTATACTAGTGTTCCCTCCCACCACAGAACTCGACACGGCTCACTCTGGGAGGGGACTAATACCCGGGCTCTCGACTGAACCTCTGAGAGTGGGGATTTTAAAGAAAAGTTACATTTTACTCTACAGTAACCTTAGTCTACAAACAGTTGGAGTATCTGTATTTATTGTTTGTAGGCAGGAAGCCATATTTCATTATTTACTGGGATGGTTTGCAGGAGTTTGGTTTTAAAGGGAGAAATCACCCCAAAGTGTTCATTTCCCGTTTAAAAACCCCAATACCAACCTGTTATGTTTAAGTTTATGAATGTGACGTTACGCTGTGAAATTAGCTTCAAAGTACATCGGCATAGAGGCGGGGGGCTGCTAACATCCCTGGCAGTGTCTACACTGTTATTTTTTTATTGAGCTGTTGTTTTTCTCTCTCTAAAATTCACCAAGCTCCACCTCGAGCCTTCTCTTTTCCCAGAGTAGAGGGATCAAAAAACAGTTGAAAATCTTACTATTTATACAACAGCACTTCATAATCTCCCATCACAGGCACAGGAGACACTATACACAGAGATGGTGAATTACATAATAAAGGAATCCTTGGAAATTTTGGCTAAATGTGACAAAACTCACAACTGTAGCCAGTTTGTCCTGACTGAAATCATGGTTTCTGTCATCATTGTGTCTCAGATGTACTGTAAAGAGATTGAAATCTAAACTGTTTTTTGTATTTGTGTGGTTGTGTTGATGTCCTTGTAAATGGCCCAAAATGTAATGGGATAAACTAAAGGAATAGTTTGACTTTGAGAAATACACTTATTTGCTTTCTAGCAGTGTTGGATGAGAAGATCAATACCACTCTTTGTCTGCTAAATATGAAGCTACAGCAAGTTGCCTGTTAGCTTAGCTTAGCATAAAGACTGGTAACGGGGAAACAGCTCGCTTGGCTCTGTCTCAAAATCCACCCACCAGCACCTCTAAAGCTTATTAATTAACATGTTAGGTCTAATTTTATCTTTATTTTCAATTTATTTGTACAAAAACCGAAGAATAAAAACGACAACTAGCCGTTTCAGGCAACCGGGTGAAACTCCAGTAAGTTACTGCACCCGGCCAAGAAATAGTCCGGGTCATAACCCCTCATAAAATGGCCAATTGTTGTTTTTACACTTCGTTTTTTGTACAGATATAACAAACGACTTATATAACGTGTTTTAGTGAGCTTTTAGCGGTGCTGGTAGGCGGATTTTGATACCGTTTGGCGCAGTCAGGCCATCTGTTTTTCCAGTCTTTGTGTTAACCGGCTGCTAGCTGTTAAAGCTAACTGACAAATATAAAAATGGCGTCGATCTTCTCCTCTAACTGTCTGCCCGAAAGCGAATAAACGTTAACGAATGTCTCATCTTTGTTCAAATGAATTTAGAGGCTTACATTTGGCAGATAAAACTTAAAAAACACCCATGTCTATTTTACTAGTATTTCAGTGGCTTCTGACCACAGTGAATATGTTAAACTATGTGAACATCAATATACCATCTGGTAAATAAATGTAATTACTTCCATAAATAAAATTATATATTTTAAGGATCTTGCGTTGCAGTGAAATGGACAAAATTTAGCCAGCAAACAAGTGTGTTTTAAAACGTTTATTACAGGATGTTAGGTGACATATAAAAAGATAAAGATAAAAGAAGTCCTGAAGAAACGAAAACAAGACCCACAGGCACTTTTTTTTTTTTTTGGAGCAGACTGCTCTTCATGCTGGGGAATGCAAGTTCATTAATGTGGTACATACAGTACATGGACAATTTATAGTATATATGAGGTTACACAGCAGCGAGATGAGAGGTAAGGCATTGAGTTACAGTCTGTTGCAAAGGATCACTTGGCCTAATGAGGGAAAGTAGTGACAGGCGTTAACAGTATAAATAAAATGCTCCATCTATTTTATAGGAAGTGAGTTCTTCAAAAATACATCTGATCTCCCTGAAATTCAACAGTAGCATGTAACAAGTAGTAACAACCTCCTGACTGTAGCGTCCGGCAACGTCATGCTCTTGAAGTTATATATTTGACCTCAAGCTCTCTTCATTCAGCTCATAACAAAATTCAAGTTAAAATCGACCAATGGCAGACACCTAAATGACATTAAAAAGTGCACCTAAATGCAATTATGTTTGGTAAGCTGATGACAAATTCACAAGGCGTTTGAACACTGATGTAGCATTCAGAAAAACTAGTAGTGTGGTTCATGATGCTTTTGAAACACCTACAAAAAAAAAATAGAAAATGGACGCAGTTACACAGAGCCTTTTAAGGTTAAATCAGTTCACATTGGAGCATGTGACTGAAGAGTAAGCCACGACGACAGCCCCCGTCCACTTCTGCCTCTGTCATGTTTGAGTAGAGGGGGGGCTGAATAAATAAAGGCCAGACTGCTGTGTCTGCAAACCTCTCTCTGCCTGTCTGACCTCAAGGTCCCTGCCCTCAAGTACAGCCAGCCACTTCCACCAGGATACACACACAGTCCCCAACAACGCCCAACAGAGGGCGCACTCTGCTCAGTTACCACGACCAGCACTGGTCACTGTGCAGTTAAGACAACTCTGGTTTCCTTTTGGTCCTTTTCTGCCCGCCTGGTTTTACATTCCAGTTTCTGGCACAGTTCGATCCAGTCCAGTCTGGTCTGGAGAGTTCCTTTGAAAGGTTTTAGGAGATGGTGCAGATGGTGCTGCTACCTTGGTTCTTCATGGCCTCCCTCCTCTTCAGCTCTCTGGTGATCCTCCTCCTGATGCCCTCCAAGTACAGGCCTCGGTCAAACTGTCCCGCACCCAGGGGAATACTGAACAACACACACAAAAAAGCAAATGTAGCACACCAGACTTGTGAGGCCAAAATAAAGGAAAGACAACTATTAAATTCATGATTTGAATATAGAGCATTAAGAATATCCAGAGTAAAGGGGCAGAAAGTAAGATTCTTGCCATCCTGGCATTTGAAAATTACCACAACATATTTACAGAAGTTCAACAAACTGTTATTTATAAACTCCTCTAACTCCTCTAAAATGTATTGCTCACTGGAATCAGTAGAAACTCACTGTTCTACCCCAAACCAACTGTATTTTCAACTGTGGACGCTGCAACAGGAAACCGGCACCGAAATATATTTAAGAAGTGAATCAGCTAATCATTAAGGAAACCAATATTATGCATTGTTATATATTACAACTACACTAAATGAACTCATCAACTAGGCCGGCTTACTGTACAGCAGTTGTGAAAATGCAACTTTAAATAACTTTAAATATTTAATATTTTAATGGAACGGTGACCTGAAAGGAACGACAGAAGTGATATCACAATCACCACAAGACCTTCCTCTGATATCAATACTTTATATACAATGTTATCACATCACAATTACAGACATTAGAAGAATCTAACTTAGTAACAACTTATTAATTTAGACAACAAAATTGTTTAGAAAGACTCACAATGTAAAATAATCACTGATATAATTACAATAACAAACAAACTGGCTGTTGACAGAAATGAATACACTGTTGAATGTATCCTTGACTTGATGGCACTATTTTAAGGTTTTAAGGTTTTTGAGTGGCAGTGGGACTCACTTGTCTCTGCCTGGCCTGAGTTTGACCTGGAAGACACCGATGACGGGCCGATGGTCTGAGGTTTTGATGCTGGAGCAGCTGGTGTACTTGACCACTTTTATGTCATCGGCC
The DNA here is from genome assembly GCA_003416845.1 of Oplegnathus fasciatus. NCBI lineage: Eukaryota > Metazoa > Chordata > Actinopteri > Centrarchiformes > Oplegnathidae > Oplegnathus > Oplegnathus fasciatus. The sequence goes on from NTHP01000326.1 coordinate 271,160, forward strand.
TGCCTGTTCCTGAACAAGATCCTGTCCTGTGAACACACACAGAGAGGTGAGAGCCACAAGATGCTGACCTACACAGCCCTGGTCAGTTTAGACATTAATCAGAGCAGCTGAAAAGTGCGTAAGAGTGATAAAAAGGTTCCTTCCACCCAAAGGTTTGGCTTGTTTTGGTGGCTGTATTAACAATCTAATTATCTTTAGTCATGTGGAGCTTGATTTTGTTTTTCTTCTTACTGTGTATGAAGGCGTTCTCTGTTTAGAAGTAGTGTCGTAGATATCACAGCCGATGTCAAACTTGTATGTGGGGCGGAAGTGTATTGGTGCCTCTTGGAAGCCTTTAAAGATTGAACCTGGAGGGAAGAAGAAGCACATTCGCAGGGTGAGAATCAATCAAACAGAACAACCTACTTCTATGAAAAGTTTTCGCAGAGATTTAGCCTCCTATACGCAAGCATACCATCCTTCATTTCCTTGGAGAGCTGGTCGTGCTCCAACAGACGGCCCATATCGCCGCCTACTGTGCGGTTCATGATGGTCTCCACGTCGACCCGGTCCTTACTGAGCCGAAAGTTAAAATCTCCAAACCAGAAGACCTGGTCGAATCTTGTGGTGACGTCAGCTACAATTAAAAATGACATTCTTTGATTGATTGAATAACAGTGCTTTTTATTCTGCATTCAATAGCAGCACCAGAGCTGGGACAAAGACAGGCAGAGGTGGTCATGGACACAAAACCAAAAATGGATTCCACCTGCTAACGAAAGGTAAAAGCTAACAACTTTTCTGGAAAAAAGGGGAGCAATTTATTCAAACCCTAACGCTGCAAATAACACTGTGTCTGAACATATTTCAGTCTAATTCTAACAGTTGCAATCAAACTTATTTTTATTAAAAGTGGGAAAATGTGCGAATAGGATGAGGCTTTTAAGATACCTTTGTCTTTTGAAAATTACTTAAATATGTAAAATATTATTTATCCCAATTGCTGAAAGTTACATGTCAGAGAAAGATGATATTTTAACACAGAATATGAGGCTAACTGCAGCTGGTTGATCATGTTACGTTTTTTTCAGCTCTGGGTGTAGAATTGTTTTGATTTTTCACATCTTTCACACAAGGTGACTTAAAAGAGTCTTACATGGAGTGGAGCGGTATGGGTTGGTGTCCGGAATGCCTTTTGGAAGCGCTAGAGCCTCGACGATCTTGTTGTAATCTAGTATTCTCTCGTAAACTTTGGCATCTCCAGCTGGAAGAAGAACAGAATAACACATTAGAAACACGTGAGACTGCCTAGCTGTCAAAGCTGCAAAGTTTAAATGCAAATATGTCATACAAAGGCAGATGTAAAAGCAGTTATGGTGAGTGTAATAACTTATACATGCCTCTTATAGAATGTGTGGACATGGCAGTATGCTGAAGAAGTAAAAACGCCACATCCCTCCTAAACTTTAGTACAAATCTCCAACCAGTCCTATCTACAGTAGATAATAGCCTCTTGCTGTCATAAATTACTGCTTCAGTCTGCAGCCTCCCTGACTTTGGGGAAACCTCCTACTCACAGGTAAAATGGGATGTGATGAAGAGGAAGGAAGTGCCAAAAAAGGTGAAGGCGATTCCCACAGCCCCTTTGGTCTTGATCTGAGAGATAATCCTGGTTGTGACTGTGGCGTGCTCCACCTCTGTGTGGGTTGACAGAACAAATGTTGTGGTGGTTGTCAGAGCCGTAACAGTGTAATCAGTTAGATGCAAACACAAAAAAACATGTGCATGTGCAAATATACATCACCACATCAAAATCCTTTTATCGGCAAACTCCTTCTGGCCATTAATCATGAACTAGCATCTGATTCCAACATTATGTAAGACCAGATGTGTAACCATCATCTTCCAACAATCTGCACTACACGAGTTACACTGTATAAGCATGGAGCGATGTATGAGGAGTTTATTCCCTCCCAAACTATTTCCTGTATTATGTGAAGAAGGACTGACCTGAGCAGAACCAGATGAGATCTCTTCTGACAAATACAGTGAGATACAAAACACCATGTGATGCTGCATACAGCATGACGTAGTAAGGTCCCAGAGTCTCCTGAAGACGGGTCTCCCACTCCCTCCTGCACACACACACACACACACACACACACACACACACAGTCACATACACAATCAGTAATCAGTAATCAGTCATAATAACTCACTTTTATTCATGATTCAAATCAAATAAAACATAACATACCTGTCAGGGCAGCCCTCTTGGACCCCGATAATATAAAAGTCTTGTGCAAATTCAGAGTCTGTTGGAAGGAGGAGATCATCTAAGTTGGCTGGAAGCCCCTAAAAATGATAGAAACTTGGTTACAACTCAGTTGGTGCCCGAACTTGTGCAAGCAGTGATAAGATGTTCAATGGTTCTTGGTCTGTGAGGCGCTGCAGAGTCATGATTTCCTCCTACCTTCTCTCCCTGCATGTTCCAAGTGGCTACATAGATGCCCACTCTCCTGTCGGGGAAGTAGCGGTCCAGCTCCTCTGCCCCGAGCAGGGCACCGCTTCCCAGCACGCTGCCCTCCAGAAAGCTCCTGGGAAATGTACATTGGAAAGGAAAATTAGCACTCCTATTCGCAGCCAACTTGCCTTTCAGGATGCAGTGTAAGGACAAAGCAAGGCTCTTCTCTCAAATGTTACGTCAATAATTTAAAACTAAAAATTTTCCATACTGGGCACTGACTGTGCATTCAGTCCATAGACTAAGACCCATTTTTTTTTGCCCCTAATCCTGTCAAAAACTGTACTGAACAAGCATCTCCTCTGATCCCTTGTTAATCCTCCCCATTCTGCCACCTTCTCCCTTTTCTCTTAAAGATGCAAGCGCTGCACGCACACACTGTTTTCAATGTTTGGTTTCAGGACAAATCAACAGTCTGTTGATGTTGCTTAAACACTCACTCCTGATAGTGAACCGAGCTCCAGATGCGCTATGCTAATCAGCTCCTCACAGAGGGCACAAAAAGGCTTGTAGTGGATATAAGATACTATACCTAATTCTTATGCAGCGCCTGTGTATAGTAACCTTCTTTTGAGCAAAAAGAAAGCCATATGTGCTATTTAAAGGCTGTATTACTGTTGCAAAGGATAAAAATCCACACATCCAGTTCTACATTTGACTAGTTTTATGTTACTGGTTTACACCTAAATTAGGACCTTAGGTACCCTTGAAAGAGACCGGCTTCTGGTCAGCATAGCCTTCTGACACAGGAGGACACAAGAGTAAGTAAGCCTTACAAAAGAGCCTTCACATCCAGCCTGAGGATGCCTCCAGGTACATTGTCTGCATGGTCTGCTATGCATACTGTACCTGTTCCTCACATCCTGGGGTCTGATGGGGTTAAGCACACTGTAGGTGGACCTCATAGAGTTGACAGAGGCACTATCCGACCCCATGTTCTCCAGAAGCCGGCTGTCGCTCAGGTTCCTGTGGAGTCTCTCCCCGAGCTTCTCTCTGGCCAACACACCATAATCCAAACAATCCCTGTCAATCCTATTAGCCGCCCTTAAAGTGGCTGACGCGAAGCTCTTCTCCAGAGCAGGCAGTGGCCCTGTGGGCTGCACCGGAGACAGACGCACCTTGGAGGACCTCACACGGTGGTCTGTGGGGTCACTCTGCTGGCTGGCGGGCCTCCTGTCATACTCAGAGAGACTGCTGCCTCTGTCCCGGAAGACTGGGGATCCCCTGGTAACAGCAGAGGTGGGTCTCACACTGGAGTCCTGGTCATTCCTGATGGTGGCAGCACCACTGAGGATAAACCCACCTGGAGCTGGAGCTGTTTGGTCCTCTTTAAGCGAGTCTGTGGAGGATCCAGTCTCAGTCGGGTCACTCAGACTCTCCTGGCTGTTTCTCAGCCTCCTGGCTCTCACGGTCTCCTCCACTGAGCCACTTTTGCTGGACGTTGACAGCCTGGGTAGGGAGGGTGGCCGAGGCTGGTATGGACTGATCTCTCCCTCTGCGTTTCTAGCAGAGAGCTTAAGGGCATCATTGTGCTCCTTGCAGGATTTGGCATCTACTAAGGAGGTCTTGAGTGCCCTGCTGTCGTTGACAACTGAATCTCCTTTACCAGGAGCTTCGCAGGACTGATGGAGGGGGCTGTCCTCTCCATTCTCAGTCATCCTCTCGTCATGTCTGAGACCAGCTGTGGTCAGGTGGATGGAGCTCTCTCATTGCTAACTGGCACCTGAACACACAGGGCAGGAAACGAGTTAGCTTAGCCACGTTAACCATACGAGGAAAGTTTGTTTACCAGTATAACCTGTTTGGAGTTAAGTAGCTCCTCTTTAAACATTAGCAAGTAAAGACCTAAATATCAGTAATAATTAACAATCTTTAAACGTGCAACATTAGTTAGGAATAGCATTGTGACTTCAAACAACTAGCCTTCACTAAGTACATGAATGGTAGCAGCGTGAGCTAATTAATATTAGCATTAGCGGTCTAAGTTAGAAGACTGAATCGAAAGTCCCAAAGTTATTTTCCCAGTTTAATCTCTTAACAAAGGCGTCGTGATTTCTGCTAACTAACTAGTTAACTTACCCACCATCCAGCTAACAAGTCACGTTTACATACACAGTGCTAACATTAGCATCGATAACGTTAGCAAAGCTGTAAAATATAGCATAACAGCAGCGATATACAGCCTAGCTGAGCTAACGTTTAAAGCAAACGTTTATTAAATCGTATTAATAAATAACTAATGTTGTTGGTTTCTGTGTTATGTAGTTATATCATCACGTTGACGTAAAGTTACCTCTCGTTTACTGCTGTGTGCTTTCAGAGTGGCTAATTTAAAAGTAGCGTTAGCTTGATTACTTCCTTAGCAACGTTTGACAACAGATTCTGTTACCAGGACAAGAGAGTCATCACAGAGAGCAGAGCTCGTGTCACAGCGCCCCCCTGTGCTGAGAGGGGGAACTACATGCAACTCAAATTACTGTAATATACCTGTGTGATGTACTGTGTCTTCCTAAGTAACTAAGTACATTTACTCATGTACTGTACTTAAGTACAATCTTGAGGTACTTGTACTGTACTTGAGTAGGCCTATTTCCATTTTCTGCTGCTCTACTCCAC
>NTHP01000326.1:276328-291277 GCA_003416845.1 Oplegnathus fasciatus
TTACCAGCTGCAACATTAAAGTGATGAACACATTAATGCATCAATAATTATAATCTGATAATATAATATATATTAATATGAAATGGGCCATTCTGCATAATGAGTACTTTTACTTTTTGTACTTTAAGTATATTCTGATGCTAATACTTTTGTACTATTACTTAAATAAAATTGTAAATGCCGGACTTTTACTATTATTATTATTTTAGTATTTCTACACTGTAGTATTGTTACTTTTACTTTTATTAATTAGGTTCTTTGCCTCTCTTTGACTCTGAATACAGTTTGATGTTATTCATTTTTTCAGAATCAGAATCAGCTTTATTGGCCAAATACAGTATGTGAACACATACAAGGGTTTTTTTCATTGCTCTCAACGTACTTACACAGGGATAGACATAACAGCTAAGAACAAGGACGACAAAGCTGAACCAATAAAGGTAAAGAATAGACAGGACTATATGTACACAAGTATGTGAAAAAAATAGGTGTATATATAAATATATAAAAAACACAAATGACCAACAACATAAATAACATATCTTCATCGAGTGTTTCTGTAAGTTGTAAACAATACAAATAGTGCAAAGAAAATGAATATTGAATGGATCTACATGGAGTGGATCATTATGTACAGTATGATAGATAGATAGATAGATAGATAGATAGATAGATAGATAGATAGATAGATAGATAGATAGATAGATAGATAGATCGAATAGTGCAAAGAAACAAGTATCAAAAACACAAGTACTAACACAAGAGTCAAAAAGAAATTATATATGTACATGCATACAATGTGCAAATCTCTTTAATACATGTCTTTATACAGTATATACAGTGTGCGGGATTTATATTGACAGTGGTAGTACATGATGATATGCACATGTTAAAAACAGTGCATTTCAAACTGTAACAATATAATCTATAATGGAAGTAAGTGGATGTTTTGGTGTTAGAGGGCTAATGAGACTGTATGACTGATTTAAGTGTTCATCAGAGTGATGGCTCTTGCTCTTTTTGACATTAATGGAGGAGAAACAACATTTGCAAAGTGTTTCAGCATATCACATGTACATTTACCTTAAAAATTTTATATATATATCTGACAGCGAAAATGATGTCATGTTTAGCTGGGAAATGCATGTCAGCACTACATTTATTATTTGAGACATTGTTATTAACAGTAAAAAGTGTAATATATCCAATTTTTGCTATTTGATTTTACATATTACATTTCCTTCTTATTCTGTGAATATGTGGTTATAATTATCATTATGGACAAAACTGAACAGGCCAATTTAATTTGACTTACTGTTGAGACATTGTTTGTCCCAATAGAACAAAATGTGTGTCTTTAACCATGTCCCTTGCATTCAACTGGTCTCCTACGTCACTGTTTGAATATTTTAAATAAAAAGTGAAAAGTTTTGTTATAAGACAAAAGGTATATCTGTACCAAGATCTTGAAAGGAAAGGCAATGTTAGGCGTTACATTAAGAGTTTATATGTCAGGCACATCAGGCTTACTCAGGTTTGAGAGGTTTCTTTATAGATCAGCACATCATCCTTCTTTATCAAGAGAAAAAAAAGAGCTACAACAGACAAAAGGTGTCTAGAAACTGTAAAAAGCATTCAAAAAGAGTCTAACACACCTATTGTTTATTAAAAACACAGAAAGTAAGGTAGTATGTAATGTGCCTTATTAGATCTAATGTTCATTTTTCACCTAATTTAATCCTAATATTTATTTTCTCATTAAGTGTCTCATTTCGGTAGAATGCAGTCAAATGCTTTGACTGGTGCTGTGTGATGGATAAGTGTTTATTATTGGACACGTTTCTACATGAATCAGGACATTTTAATAGGATGTGACAACAACCTGAAAATCCACACAAAAAAACATCATCACACTTAATTCATTGTATTAAATACTATATTTTGTAATTAATACATTTAATGTTTCAAAATGCATATTGGTATAAGTGATTAAGTGACAAAAGTTTAGCAAAAAATAAATCTATGATATTTAAGAATAGTCTTTGCTAAGTAATGTTAACTGATGTAAGTAATATCTTTTATTTTTGAAAGGACATTTCCATGTCCCTTACAACACAACGACCTGCCCTAAGTTATGTATTTTCAGTTGTGTATTTACATATTTAAATGTCACCTCGTTACTGACTTCTGTTTTATTTACCCACACATCACTGGGCGTCATACAGCCTCATAATCACACAACACTTCTTCAAAAACCATATTTTTCATATACAGGTATCACTGTTTATTATGTAATACTCTTTTTGTCATGTTTAACTCTCAGAAAATTATCAATACTATGTATTTACATGTAGGTCTGTCACTGGGTGTTATCATGAAATGGAGTACAAAGACCTTCCACATGCACTACTACATGCTAACGTCAGTGACTTTACAAATGACACACTATGTGTCAGGAACAAAATACAACAGAAAAAAAATTGTTGCTGACAAAACAGTGTATGTCAAACTGAATGAACAATGTCCAAGTGTGACCTCTGTTTGTTAGCCCCATCACCCTTTCTGTGTCCCCGGCGCTGTGCAAAAAACAGCTGCTGAAAGGATTTCTGAGCCCACCGGCCCCTGGAAATGTGGACAATCCCTCCATATTCGCATTTCTATGACGTTGCTGCTGGCTCAGGAGGTTTAGACAAAGGGCCAGTCTGTTGGTCAGGTATAAAAGGAAAGGGTTAAACCAGGTAGGGTACAGTTTGGTGCAAGAGCAGCAGCAGTTCCAACAGCAGCAGCAGCAGCAGCAGCCCACTGACCAGCAAAATGACTTCCACTGGAATGAACATGATGAGCAAGGTAAGTTCTCTCTGATAGTTTCATTATTTATAATTTTACTGCAACTAAACAGGATAAACAGGCCTCTTGTGGCCTTTAAACACATTGAGTCTGATCCTGTGTTTTCAGGAATATTTTAAAGCTGCTATAATCAGTGTATTTTTTAATAATGATAAATCAAATGACTATGTGTAATGTGAAAGGGGTCGCTCATAGTGACAAACCCACAGATCTAATCTGCAGTTCCCCTCAGCTCTACAGAGTTTTATAGGGTCTTTAAGCACATTGTTTTGGTTTTCGGGCCCCTCAAAAGTTGGTGAAGACCAAAAACAGAGCTACAAGGAGAGTAAATATTGGACTTATATTCAATCAGGTGGACAGAAACACAACAAGTTCGATAATTTGTCAGCCTTGTGTTTACAGCTTGTTTCTGCTGCCCCCAAGTGGTTAAAAAATTAGTTAAAACATGTTTAAAACTGCACTTTAAAGTAAACTTAGTAGTAAATCGAAGCTTTATCCTTCCTACATCCAAACAAAGCTGGATTCACCAACATTTTTCCCGTTTACTCTAAAAAAATAAACATGTGCAGCTTTAAACTTGACTCCTGTGCCTCCCATATACCTCACATCTGCTAACCAAATCTTTCCCTCTCTCTCCCTCAGATCATCTTCTACGAGGAGAGGAACTTCCAGGGTCGTTCCTATGAGTGCATGAGCGACTGCCCAGACATGTCCTCCTACCTGAGCAGGTGCCACTCCTGCAGGGTGGAGAGAGGCTGCTTCATGGTGTACGACCGCACCAACTACATGGGCAACCAGTACTTCATGAGGAGGGGCGAGTACGCCGACTACATGAGCATGATGGGCATGAGCGACTGCGTCAGGTCCTGCCGCATGATCCCCATGGTAAGACCTCACACCTGGCTAGATTCACTGTAGATGACATCTCTGGACTGTTGTATATTTCTTATAGCAAGTCTTATAGAGCTCATGCTGAAAATGTGAAATGTCCTGAGTTAAACCCACTCCTCTTCTGCATCACAGCACAGGGGATCCTACAGGATGAAGATCTACGAGAGGGAGAACTTCGGAGGCCAGATGTCTGAGCTGATGGACGACTGCGACAACATCATGGACCGTTACCGCATGTCCAACTGCATGTCCTGCAACGTGATGGAGGGCCACTGGCTGATGTACGAGCAGCCCAACTACAGAGGCAGGATGATGTACATGAGGCCCGGCGAGTACAGGAACTTCATGAACATGGGCGGAAGCAGCACGAGGTTCATGAGCATGAGGCGCATCACCGACTCTTGCTATTAGACTCTCTTTGCACTGAATAAAGCTGTCACAACCTAAACTACTGGTGTGTTTAAGTGATTTTTTATTTTACCCTTGGTCTTTCCTCACATTAACACAGTTTACACCAATCAGAGCTGGTCAGACTTCTATTGTTGGCTGTAACTCACAAGGAGAAGGGTTATAGTGAGAAGGTTTCTCATTCTCATTCAATTATTCGCTTCTTATTCTCATTTCCCTCCCACATTTTCACAATAATCAACAACTTTATGATCTAAAGTCTGCTTCTCCAATCTCTTGGCAGATGCAGGTGCTAGATTGTTTTCAAGTTGGGGAACTGAACACATAAACCTGCACAATATGATACATTAGCACTGCAATGAGTACTATTTTTATGAAGCTTATAATTAGATTTTTTGTGTCAAAAAGGTGCTGAGTTGTCTTTTCTGATGCAGTTTTATATACCCAAAAATCACTGGGTGCAATGCAATCAACCTTATAACTAACACATCAAACCATATGGGTGTGCATCAGAAAACAAATTTATAGCATATAGCTACTTCTGTTCATTATATACAACTTTTGTCATGCAATAGTCCAGCACCTAACCCTCTGTAAAATGAAGAATTCTAGTTTTTTCACTTCGGCTTTTGTACGGATATAACATGTTAATTAGTGAGCTTTAGAGGTGCTGTTTGAATGAATTTTATAACCTTTGGACAGAGCCAGACTAGCTGTTTCCCTCTGTTTCTAGTCTCTGTGCTAAGCTAAGCTAACCGGCTGCTGACAGTGGCTCCACAGTAGAATACAGGATCAGCTCTGAAATTCCTTTTATAGTCTTTAAAGCACTAAATGGTTTGGCATCCCAGTTCATTTCTGGCCTGCTCACTGACTACTGTCCAGTCAGAGCTCTCAGGTCATCAGGTGGTGGTTTTCTGAATGTACCTAGAATAAGATCCAGATCTGGTGAAGGAGATTTGATTTGATTTGATTTATTTTATTTTTGATTTTATAAAGATGGTTTGAGACACACAGCAATAAGTACTTGTATACAGTGAACATGCAGTAAAGAGAAGGACTGTACATTTAGGGGGAGTGTCAGAAGTATGAGGGTAGATTTCCATGTGTTCTGATCAATGGGGCTGTTCACCACCCGTGAGTAGTGACTGATACATACTGCTGGAGCTGCTGGCTTCTTGTTCTAAAATAAGGTTTGTGAAATCGTTACACTGAGCTGGAGGAAGTTTAGTCTGATTCTGAGTCGTGTCTACAGTCTTACATAGTAAACTTGGACATTGTCACACAAATACTGGAATAGCTGAGATGCTCTGATTATATTAACACTCCTCCAATTTGCCTTCAGTCTCGTTCAGAGTTGTTATGAGATGTAAATATTGTCTTTGGAGCATCTGGGTTTGTTTCTACTCAGCTGTGTGTTTCCTTCAGTCCTGTTCTCATTACTGTAGGAACACAATAACAGAGCAGTCACACAGGTAAATACACAACCAGAGTCTGGTCGTTTTTCACTGAAATTACATAATACACATACATGGTAACAATACGCAAATCGGAAAGAACTACTAAGGTAAGATATCTGTTTATTCAAATGAACTTTAGCCATTTTACTGGCATAGTTCTAGGAATGGCAATATCTGTCCATGAATCAGTCCACCACTTTGGTTCAGAGTGAAATATTTCAACAACTATTAGATGGATTGTCTAGAAAATTATTGGTACACACATTGATGTCACCATCATCTGGTCAAACTTTTAATTTGTCAAGTACTTTATGACTAAATACCTGCAAAACTAATGACATTCCCATCAACCACAGCTGTAGTTTGTGTTTTCAAGATCTAGATACACTTTATTCGTCCCCATGAGGAAATTTGTTTTGGACTCCAGTGTTCAGGACCATCTGCTGTTTGAAACGCCTTGGTTTATACTGGCTGCATCAGTTAAAATAGTTAAAGCTGCTATAATCATTCTTTTTATACTATCAATGTATCAAGTGACAATGTGAAAACAATGTGATAATGTGAAAGGGGTCGTCGGTAGTGATGAACCTAAGGAAAATTATCTGCAGCTCTTGACTTTACAGAGCTTTATAGTGAGTTTCAGCTCATTGTTTAGCTGTCCGGGTCACAACTTTAGTGTTTTTGTTCACTCTCATTGCTCTCATAGCATCATTTTTGGCCACAGCAGGCAGCTGTTTTCAGTAAAAAAGCTCTAAAAACCCACTGTACACTACCTGCCCAGCAGCAAACAGCAGACAGAGCTAGCAACTAGATGGTGAACATAGTGGAGCATGTAGCAGCTAAAGAGCCAGATATTTCCCTCAGGATGTGGTAGAGACCAAAAACAGAGCAAAAAGACAATGAATATTGGACTTACATTCACCAGGTGGCCAGAAACCAATGATAATGTTGCTCTGTAACTACTGGATATATTAATAAGCAACTGTTTGCTAACAAGTTCACCTTATCAACTTAAAAGATGATCATATGTCAATGTTGTGTTCGCAACTTGTTCGCACTGCTCCCAAGTAACCATTTGCAAGTTTTAAATAAAAATAAAAATGAAAAAAATATACATACATACAAAAGATATATGTATAAATCACTGCCAACAAGATAGGTACATATATACTTTTGTACTATACGTTTTTGTTACATGCCTCAGAGGAGGATTATGGAAGCACATGTCTCTCTATCTGTCTTTCTCACTCTTTCTTTCTCTTCTTCCTCCAGAGAACGGCCAATCCAGCGAGTGAGTGGGGAATCGATGCCCTGATACGAGATTCAGCCTAATGAGGATCAGAAACATCTTAATAAAGACCCATAATCCACCACTTAATCCCTCATTACAGAATCATCTGCATTCACTGGTCCTGCTCCATACCGCCGCAGTGACGGCACATTCAGGCCCATTGTTCTGCCTCGCCTCATCTCTCACCCAGGGCTACGTCTCCCTTTGTCTCCCTTCGGTGTCAGTTATATTTGATCTGCTCTCATTAGACTTTCAGACGAGATGAGTAGAAGAGCCTGAAAATAGTGCTTTTGTGTGCACTTCTATGCTATCTCCTGTCTGAAATGGAAAATGAGACATATGCTTAATGAGGAGGAGATGGACTGGGACCTGCCGTCCGACAAAGAGATAGGGACTGTATTGTGTGGAGAAAGTGCTGTGACCGATACTGTTAAAGGACACACTTTCCAGCAACATCTGTGTCAGTGATTATGACTTCTCAGAGTGTGAAAATTGCTCTGAAGTGGGACAGATGGATTAAAGTTTAATGCTGAGCCCTGGAGAGTCTGTGTTTTAATTTAGTGCAGCATTAACACAAAAGTTAGGGAAGTTTTACCCAAGTTAAACAAAGTGAAAGTATTCTTAGTACATACAATATATCCTTGATGGTCCAGAGATGACTCTACCAACCTTCTTGTCATTGACCTATTTCTCTACCTTTTGAGCCACCCATACAATATAGAGCTTGGAATACAGACACACTTTTACATGTTATTAATTTACTCTAACAGCACGCATTGCTGTGTCTTACAGTGTCTTTTTTGACAGCCAACCTGGAGTTGGGTGGAACAATGCTGCGATTTACATGATATCAGCAAACTCTATAAACTGATAACAGTGATAACAGTGTAAATTGTCCCGGCCAAACAGGTGCAACAAAGCTAACAGGAGAGTGAGGGAGCTTTAAATCAAAAGTACATACGCCCACACGGAAGAGGTCTAATCAGGCAACATAAATGAAAACACCTGTGTGTGTGTGTGTGGACTATGGGTGTGTAATGTTCGTGGCTGCACAACACTCATTATTACAGCAAAAAGTATCCCATATAAAACACCGTGCATACAGCTTAATTAAGCAATCATTTCTGATCGTTTTGACGTTGAACTAAATGACCAGTACTAGTAAAGTGTTGCTCTTCCTGCTGATCCCACTGAGAATCTACAGCTCAGTCAGGTCTGAGCAGCTGTCAGCAGCTTTCAGGTAACCGTTGTGCTTCACTTGAATCCCTCCAACTCTCACCAAGATAAACAAAAAACTGCAGGCTTCCAACACATGAGCTCAAGACAAGTTGACTGGACATGACCTGTCCAATGTCAAATAGAGAAAAGCTGAAGTAGACTGTTGAATAGACGTAAGTGTCTGGCAAGCCAAAGAGAGACAGGTTTTTTTCTCAAGAGTTGGTGAACTAAACTAACTAAACTAAACTATTATCAAATGCTTTCTAATGACATTTTTGTATTTCATTTTTCATTTTGTTCGCTGACCTTCTGCTTTATATGTGTTGTTTGTTCCTTGTGCTCAGGTTTCTCTTAAAAAAGAGATCTTGATCTCAATGAGATTACCTGATCACATAAAGTTACTAAACAAGGACCAAATGAACAATGAATATTGGACTTACCTAACAGAAAAGCCAAGCAAAAGAAAAATATGTCGAAGATTAACCTTTTTAATGTAATTATTATGTTTAAGTAGGCAAATGTGGTACCAGAATGCAACATATTTTTTGTGTTTACATTATGTTTGCTTATGATCCCTTCATTTCTAGAGCTTCTTCCTTGAGTTCTTTCATATTAATTAGTAGAGCAGCATGCTGGTATGAGTCTTGTGGATGGGCATAGCTGGTATCAAAATGCCGAGTGAAATTAGCCCCATCCACTTCAATTTAGACTAACGAAGGAGGTTAATATAGAATTATGTGTTGAGAGAGAAGGAGAAATCTCTTTTCTTTTAGGTGAAGCTGCGAGATGATCCTCATGAGGGTTGGATAATTAGCCCCATGTAGGTGTGGAGAAGGCTGATTCTTAACCCACACTACCCCTCCCTCTTCATTACTCTGTGTACTGAAGTGAGTAGGAGGTGGAGGGGGATAAAACAAAACAAATAAAACTCATTAAAGGTACCCATGTGGCTACAAATCCCCCTCTGCAGTATGCTAACGCACCACAGACATCATTAGCTTCGGTCAAAGGAGCTATCGTTATTCTGCCTGGATATGAACGCAGATCAAAGCCCACTATAGTTCATTGTCTTTTAACCTGAGGCAGGATTCTCAAAATCAGAGCTCTCTTTTTGGCAGGTTTCCTTTTTTTCCTCCCTGATCTCGGCCAGTGGGGACCCAGAAAATCACTCTACATAGCAAGAGCAAATCTTGAGATGAAAAAATCTTAATGATTTCTCCAATGATGCACCCCTGGCATTTTCTTGTTGTGAAGAATGGAGTTGATTTTTGATGCTGCAAAACAGATGAGGGTTCTTTTGTAGTTCTGTAAAAGAAGTTTGGTAAATCCTCAAGGAAAGTTGTTTTCACATACAACGACAGCTTCAGCATCAAGAGGCCTGATTTTTCCCACGTTTTTCAGCCACACTGCGCCATCATAGGGTCTAAATTTCAATTTGTACAGGTTGTGACCAAATACCTGCAAAACTAATGACATTCCCATCAGCCTCAGCTGTACTTTGCGTTGAGCGCTAACTAGAAAAAAATAGCAAATTAGCATGGTAAACATTATATCTGCTGCTAAACATCAGCATGTCATTGTGAGTATGTTAGCATGCTGTCGGTTACGTGTTGTTGACACTGTGTTTGTGTTAGTGCCTCATTTATCATTCTATATCACCAACGTTTACCATAATTAAACCAAATCAAAACCTAAATGGGACACTTGAAATCCTGAACTTTGTCGGTTGCTGTTTGTAAACGCAACATTCAAAGCTCCCCGACTCAAAGCCCATGCGCTTCTGGCGGCTCCACATGCTTACAATCTGACAATTGGTTGCTGCATTTTTATAGAGTCTCACACCTCACACCCTGGGCACTGTTATTGGCTGGGGGCTACACACCACTGCCCAAAGGTTGATGCCCAGAAACGTACCGAGCACAGCAAAATAAGAAAATCCAGGCAGAGGACAGGGTCTCTGCAGATACAGACACCGCCACACACTTCTAGTGGGTCATAAGTGATGATTGAGAGGGATCATTTTTCAGGAAAATCCTACTCGTTATACCCTTTAAGTTAGTGGTTAACAATTAAACTAACTAATGGTTACACCAAAGATACTCTGTATCAGATTATTTGCCTCTTTGTGTTTAGTTTGGTACATAAGCATGATGAGGTACACTAGTGTCAGCAAACACTACATTACTTCATGTTCTTTCCCTTCACCTTGTTTTGTGATGCTCTATACAACCTGAACTATATTTAATGTTTATGTAACTATACTTTGCCTGATGAGTGTGAGTAGATAATAGCATGAGCTTCAGTTGTGGGTAAACTCTTCCTTTAATGAGTCCACTGAAAGCCATGGCAAGTGTTCCATAGTAGCCTTCAGAGGCTTTTTTTATTGGCACAACATACTTTTTTTTCTTTGGATTACGGATTGATGGAAATGATCATAATTGGTTATTGAACATCAACACAACATGATGGCAGCTTCTATCCAAAAAATATTAGCAGCCTTCAAAAAGTTTTATTAATGCAAAACTGTCAGAAGAAGAATCTCAAAGAGCCGACAGTAGTTTTCAGTTTGTGACCTTTTTTCTCTTCCTCCAGCAGTCTAAAGGAGACAAAAGTGAAGGCCTTCCAGCGGTGAGTGTTTATTGTGGGATCTCTACTTTAAGATGTTGAATTTATTTCTGAATATACTTTTAATTTAAAGTCTCAAACAACTTCCTTTTTGCGTCGTCTTTTCTCCACACCTCTCCTTCCCCGTACTGTCCTCATTCTGTCTCCTTCCATGTGTCTGTTTGTATTATTCTTCCTACCCTTCCCTCCTTTTCCTCCTTTCCCTACTTGTCCAGAAACGGAAAGCTTCCTCCTTGCTGGACGCTCGTATGGCTAAGATATACCGGCGACAGAGACACAGCCGCGATGGAGACGACTCTGCCAGTGATGACGATGATGAAGGTTTGTATCTAATATAAGATGATCCTGAAGCACCTTTTCACTTCCTACTGCCCGCCAGTACCAGTTATTTTGTTACTCATTCAGAATAAAAGAATGTTTCTCCAAAAAGAAAAAATAGCACTTTACTCTGATGTGATCAGCTGTCCCATCCATCCTTCCCATCCTTCTACACAGCCTCCCAGAGAAGAAAGATGGCGCTCCACGTCCGAGGGGGGAGCCACTCTTCCAGGAGGGGGTTTGCCGCTAACAGGAGAGGCCTGCTGAGAGGAGGCTCGGCCCACAGAGGAAGCAGAGGAGGGCTCATGACTCCCGGCTCCTCCTCCGTCCTCAAGCTAAAGCGAGGGATGGGCATGAGGGAGGGTGTACGGAGAGGACGAGGGGTGAGGCTGCGGGGAGGCTCCAGGATGCAGCGAAGAGGTGATGAGTCGGAGGACTCAGACGATGATGACGACGATGACGAAGAAGAGGAGGAAGAGGAGGACAGTGAAGACGGAGGCAAAGAACGACGGCATCATCGACGAAGGAGGAGGCGCAGGACTGATGATGATGATGAAGATGAAGATGAGGACAGTGACGGGCAGGACTTTGACCCTGAAGAGGAGGAGATTGACACGCTGGAAGATGAAGAGGAAGAAGAGGAGGAGGAGGTGGAGGAGGAAGGGCGCTGGGACTCAGACCCAGAACCCCCAGTCCTCCTGGTTTCTGATCTGAATGATGACCTGCTGAGTGGCTCCTACCTGACTGTCACTCTACAGCGCCCCCACAAAGCCAAGAGACAATCTGGTAAAGCTTCCATGTAATCCATTTCACTTTGTACATCGCACCGTAAATCTTTACATAACTGAACTGTAAAATAAAAATGAATGAGTTAACTCCAACAGAGACATGTTGTCACCGCTCAGGCTCCATAGTGCCAAAGCTAGAAGCAGCCATGGGTCCGAGGACAGCTGCAATGGGTGCTGGTGGTCAGCAGGGCTTCATCCAGAGAAAGACCGCTCTGTCCAAACCTTCACGACTCAAGAACGCCGACGCCACAGCTGACGGTGTAACCCCAAGAGGACCTGGCAGGTAGAGCTACACTCGTCAAATTCCATACCCTGCTACTACTCATGATATAAAATTTTGTTCTTTGTTTATTTCAAATGAAGCTGGAAACACCATGGACAGTATTTTCAGTGTAAAACCTTAAAGTAAATGTGTATGGGATGTTTTGAGACCAAAGCAGCCAACAAGCAGCCCACTCACAACAGCAGTTGGAAGGATTACATTATCTGGATAATGTTAATTGTTCCACCTTCTACATTCATTCCAGCTACTAACAGGCTATACATATGGGAAAAGGATGCAGGCCTTACCCCAAACCCGGATGATGTCGGCTAATTTTCTGCCATGGCTCCATTTGTTCCCTGCCATGCTGCACACTGGACTGAATGATCAGGCCAGCTGGGTCCGGCCTCTTCTGGTTTGAACAACAGTGCACTAAGCTCAGTTGGTTTCAGTTAGTTTACAAATGTCCATGTCTGTATATCTTGTACTCTCTCCTCTGACGTCTGCCCCCTGGCAGGCTCATATTATGCAAGCCTCTTGAGAGTGGCAACCAATCAAAAATGTGAAAGGACAACCTGTGGCCATGACAATATTAATATTGTGTGATGCTTTTGGTTATGAGCGTGAGCACCATTTCTTACAGTTGGCTGATAATGTGTCCACATTTGATCCCTGTTTTTTGTGAATGTGTGTGTATGTATGCATGTGACATCATTTGATATTTTTGATCTTGTAGGCCGCGTCTGCGGGGTAACCATGGCGACAGAGGCACTAGAGATCGCTCGGCGTCTTCTTCAGAGGAAGAGGAAGCTGCTGCTGCTCCTGCGCCCTCCTCCCTGTCTCCTCCGTCCCTGTTGTCTCTGCCGTCCTTTAAGGACGTAGGCAACGAGAAAGGAGGGGAGAAGGAGGTGTGGGTGTCTGTGTTCAGATACTTGAACAGAGCCGAGCTGCTGGCCTGCATGACCGTCTGTAAGGCCTGGTACAAATGGTACGTCACACACGGTTTTCTACAAGCAGAATACTCGAATATATGAAAATATATATATATATATATATATATATATCTATATATATATATATCATGTCTCACTGTCCTCTGCAGGAGCTGTGACAAGCGTCTGTGGAGCCACGTGGATGTGAGTCGCTGCAGCCCACTCACTAACCAGGCCCTGGCAGGCATCATCAAACGCCAGCCCACCTCTCTGGACCTCTCCTGGACCCCCCTGGCCAAGAGACAGCTCAACTGTCTGCTCACCAGGCTTCCTGGTACAAAACACACACTGACACTGGGGCCAAGCGATAGGGCTTAGAAATAATATCTCGATATCTAAGGCTATGCCGCGATATACGATATATAGTATGTCTCGATATACACATTTTCTCTAAAATAACATGGCCTTTATTTAGCTCTCCTGCAGAGGCCAAAGGGTACCAGGCCTTTATTTTGAAGCAGGCTTATATTTGAGACAGGTCTTTATTTTTAATTCCCTCTGTTTGAAAAGTAGATTTGATTATGCTTTAGTACGAAGCCTCCTTGTTTTCTGATATGCTCCCATTTTGCCCTGTTAAAGTTACTGCATTATGCTGTTAATTCAAACTCAACACTTCCAGTTTCAAATTAAAATCCCTCTAGCGTTTAAGTGGACAGAATCCCTTCATTTCCTAACAAGGCTTTTATTGTGAAACATTTGCAGGACCGTGTTGCTGCCAACTTCTGGCACTTGTACGTTACTATCTTTTTTATAGTTTGATGGATTCTTTGTTCTGCTCTGGTGCTGCTTCCTTTAGTAACAATCGTTTTGTGGCGTATTTTGCAGAGGACAGTAGTTTGTTTCACATCTGCCCTCCTGAAACCACTTCCATATGATCGACCCACTGTTATATTTTTTTCGGAATTAATTCTTCTGTCGGCACCTCTGTTTGCGATCTTCCTCCGTTTTGAACTGAAGTTAAGTCCGTCAATGTTGGGCTGGTTAGTTTGGGGAGTCTGTGACTGAGTGGGAGAGCGAGTCTCCTGTATGTAAACACTGCCTGCTTTTAAAACTCAAACATGACAATATGGTCATCTGCCATATCGCTCATTAATTAACATCCGTCTGTCTTTCTGTGTGTGTTTTCAGGTCTGAGGGAGTTGAGGGTGACTGGTCTGTCCTGGTCCTGTCTGTCAGCGCTGGTCTCTCCCACTCTGCCCCACCTGCGGCTGCTGGACCTGCGCTGGTGTGAAGGCCTTAAAGATGCACAGATTAAAGAGATGATCACCCCGCATGGTCAGTAACAGCAGAAATTAACGGGCTCAGCTCAGTGACCATATACAAGGCGCTCTATTTTGGTGTCGGCGCAGCATACAGCTCCACACCCGCTAACTGGTGTTTTCCTGGTGGGTACTGAGGTCATGTCCAGTTTGGTGTCTTGGTGACTCGCCATGCGACCCAGTTGCAGCAGAGGCCCAGTAGACGGTGCGGTGAGGCCAATCCAACAGAGTACTGCACTCTTGGTGCCAAGAAGGAGTGCATTTCGCGGGGTCGGAGCAGGCCGACAGCCCAGGGCAGCGTGTTTGGTTTTTTTTGATGAAGGCTCAGTTACACACAACAGATCCACTGGTTAAATTCCATTGCAAAATAACCACAGAAACATCCGTGTGTATCATGTGATAGAGATAGTTTTCTTTGTGGATCATTTCCAGGATCATGTGTATGTGGCAATATGAAGATTAAAGAGGCACCTGTTTCTTTCCCAGATTGTGAGCAACTATTTTTGCATAGAAAAAATCAGATCTAACAAATTGAACTTGAAAAATAGTATTTACGGAAAACATGACGGAGAGATCTTAAACATGTCTAACAG